>MU390255.1:11174-351859 GCA_022578715.1 Nemania sp. FL0916 | reverse complement strand
TAACCCTAACCCTAACCCTAACCCTAACCCTAACCCTAACCCTAACCCTAACCCTAACCCTAACCCTAACCCTAACCCTAACCCTAACCCTAACCCTAACCCTAACCCTAACCCTAACCCTAACCCTAACCCTAACCCTAACCCTAACCCTAACCCTAACCCTAACCCTAACCCTAACCCTAACCCTAACCCTAACCCTAACCCTAACCCTAACCCTAACCCTAACCCTAACCCTAACCCTAACCCTAACCCTAACCCTAACCCTAACCCTAACCCTAACCCTAACCCTAACCCTAACCCTAACCCTAACCCTAACCCTAACCCTAACCCTAACCCTAACCCTAACCCTAACCCTAACCCTAACCCTAACCCTAACCCTAATTTTTTTATTATTTTTGTTTTTCCGCTAAAGATTTTTGTTTTTTTTTAATACGTTTTATTTTATTTAGTTCGTTTAAAAACTAAAACCCGCGTTAAATTATTCTTATTTTACGATTTTTAAAAAACTTTTTCTGTTATTTTAACTTAGTTAAGTTCTTTAAAATATCGTAAAAACTGTTTTAAACTTTTTTTAGCTCCTTTTAAACTAATAACAGGCGTTATTTAGCCTGTTCTTTTTCCCGTTTAAAATAGCGATATTTTAAAACTATATTGTTAGCCGAATTTAAAAAAATATTTAAACCGTTGTAAATACGACTAACGCGGACATATTCTATATATTAACTGGTTTTTTTTATTATTTTACAATTAAAAGAACGGTCGAAATAACGTAAACAAAATATAATTTTAAATTTAACTTGATTAATAAATGTAACAAAAGCGATATATTACTCGGTTTTTTTTAACTTGTCGATTTTTTTAATATAGTTCGATATGTTAAAAAAAGGAGAAGTAGTAACCTATTTAATTGTTAGGATAACAATTTTGGGAGAAAAGGGATAATATTACGGGACAAGTTCTAATACGGTCGAAAGAACGGGTTATTTTAAGTACGCCCGTTTTTTTTTTTTTTCTTTTTTTAGTTTATAATTACGTAATAAATTATTAAACTTATTATAAACCGGGTTTATTAAACTTACCGTAAATTAAGCTTATTAAGATTATTATAAGCTAAACTTATTTAACTCGTTATAATTTAGTTATAAATAGTGGAACTTTTATTTCCTATGTTTATATATTTTTATAATTTTTTTTATATTTAGTTACTCGTTTTTATTCTTTAGCTATTAATTTAATTTACTTTTTTACTAAATAATATATTTTTTAATTAAAATTAATTAACTTTTTGTTTAATAACGGGGAATACTTTGAAAACTTTTTAACAAACACCTATTGAGCTCCTATTATTACCTGCAAATTAAGACCCCGTACGTACTCCTATATTGTTGTATAGGAGGTCCGTTATAATAACAAAATTAAAACCGCTCGACATAAACCTTATGGGCTCCTACAGCCGACATAAATACCCGATAAAGTATAGCACACTATTACTTAAGATTTTATTACTATATTACCACTATTAACCGACCCGGTTATAAAAATATAATACGATAGAATATAAGTTATTATAAACCGACTTACAAAATACGGCTATTTTTTACTTTTTAAAAGTAATATTACTGTTAAACAGTTAACATACGCCTTTATTCGCTAATATTTAAACAAACATGGACTACTTAAACGAATTATCTTTAATCGAGATACTTTTTTTACGTTTAAATTTAATACAAGTTTTTTTAAAAAAATTAGTATAAAATTTAAATTTTTAACCGTTTATTACCCTTAAACGGATAAACAAACAAAAAAGTTGAATTAAACATTTAAACAATATTTCCGGAACTATATTAATTACGAACAGAATAATTAATACAAACTCTTACCTACAGTTTAACTAACTTATAACATATTTATAAATAAAAATATAAATATGTTATTTTACGAAATAGTTTATAAATATTAAATAAACATAGACCGATAAAAAAGATTTCGAACCGAAACCCCCGCTATTAAAATAATTGTTCCAAAAGCTAAAATACTCGTTATAAAAATTAAAACAATATAAACCAAGTTATAAACCACATTTTAATTTATTTAATAACGTATGTTAAAATATTATAATAAAAAAAAAATTAAAAGATTAATTTTAATAAAAAGAGATAAAATCTATTTGTTCCGATAAAAACAAAATCTAAATACTAATATTCCTTAAATTAAAACGAAACAATTAAACAATAAATTAAATTTTAAAAAACTTGGACTTTTTAAAATTAAAAAAATTATTTTATTAACTAATTATAAACTATTATTACCGAATATAATACGAATTTATTTTGTTTTTTATATTTTATTATTTAAACTTGTATTAAAAGATGTACTATTAAAAATATAACTTGAAATAAAAACCGATTAAAATATTTATAAAATCGAAAAAATCTTAAACTCCCGTTAAAATAGTAATAAATTCGAGTATTTCGTTAAATAAAAAAGGTACTTATATGTTAATAATATTTAAAAATTTAAAAAACATTTAAAAACTACTACGATAATTGTTAATTAGTTTTATCGTTAATATTTTAATTAACTAAGGTTAAAAAAATAAAGTTAACTAATAAAAAAACGTTAAACGTTTTTTAATTAAACTTAATAGAAAAAACGTTAACAGCCTGTGTTAAAAGGGCTACTTATTCTTTCGCCACCTGTTTTTGCTCTTGTTAAAACACCGTTTCCCTTTTTTTATATTTAACACGTTCTAACTTTTTAATAAATAACAGCCCCCGTTTTAATATCTTTAAACTTTTTTTTTATAAAAGCTTTTCTTATTTACGAAAACGAATTAAACGTTCCGCCAAAGTTTATAATTCTTTTTTTACTCGATAACGTTTAATAATAATCCGTTTACGTTCGCGACTAATATTAGATAAATTAGACATTTTAATCCCGGAACCGTTATAAAAACTTCGGACTTTAAAAACATAAATTAAACACGATTTAAACTTAAAAAATATAAAATAAAAAAAATTGTTTTTAAAACAACAAAAATAAAAAAATATTTTAAAGTTATAAGTACGAATGTATACCGAAAAAGAATCGCGATTTTCGCGTTAATTAAAACGAGGCCTAAAGAACAATTTAATAACTCGCGATATTATAAAAAAAGAAAAAAAAAAACATATATAATAAAAAGATCTTTAAAAACAAAAATTAAAAAAAAAAAAGAAATAATGTTATAATATAACAAAGATAATTTAATATTACTTAAATAGCCCGGTTAAACCCCGGAAACAAATTTTAGTTAATCTAAGATTATAAAAAAAAAAAGATCTTAATTGATTTAAAATTATAAAAAAGAAAAAATCTTAATTAATTTAAAATTATAAAAAAAAAAAAATTTCAATTGATTTAAAATTATAAAAAAATACTTATAACTTACAGTTATTAAAAATTCTATATAACTTTATAATTCCTTTTATATTTAGTTATTCGTTTTTATTTTTTAGTTATTAATTTATTTCTTTATTAAATAATATATTCCTTACCCAGAATCAATTGCTCTTATTACATAATGACGGGGAGTACTTTAAAAACTTCCTAACGGACACCCACTAAAGATCTTATTATTACTTACAAATTAAAACCCCGTACGCTCTCCTATATTGTTGTATAGGAGGTCCGTTATATAAAACTTTTTACGAAATATACTACTAAAGAATACGAAAAAAAAACGTTTTTTATTTTAAAAGAAGCCAAAAAAACATTCGAGACGTTAAAAGTAAAAGTTATTTCCGACCTAATAATACGATTATTAGACTTAATAAAAAAAAAAAACTAAAAACGGACGCTTTAGACGGTATGATCGCCGGAATATTCGAATAATTAAAAGATAATAGGAAATAGTACCTAATAACTTATTATTCGAAAACGTTATAAGGCGCCGAATTAAAATATCCAGTCTATAATAAAAAATTACTAGTTATTATTAAAATATTAAAAAAATAGGAACTATTTATAAAAAGAACAACGGAACTATTTAAAATCTACTTTAATTATAAGAATTTAATTATATTTATAATTATAAAAAACTTTAATAAATAGTATAAAAACTAGTTAATTTTTTTCGCGAAATTTAATTTTAAAATATATTATATTAAAAGAAAAAATAACACTTAAGTAAACATTTTTAATTAACGAGAATAAAAAGGATTTAAAGTTTTTAAACGAAATATTTAAATATTGTACTTTTAAAAAGATAGAAGTTTACGTATACGGGCTATTTTTAAAGATTTTTTAAAAGTTTAATTGTAGTAGTTGTAATAAACTTACAACCTTTAAGAACTAGCGGAACTACGTAAATAAAAAGGGTTAAAAACGGATAAACTAGTTTATAAAAGAAAGATCTACCTACCCGAAATTTTGCGAGAAAAGTTCGTTAAAAAATTCTACGAACATTTTTTGTATAAATATTAAAGAATAGTTAAAATAGCTAAACGTTTATAAAAAAAATACGATTTCCCCGGATTATAAAAAACCGTGAAAAAAATAGTAAACGTTTGTAATATTTGTAACAAAATTAAAACTACTCGATATAAACTTTACGAGCTTTTATAGCCGATATAAATATTTAATAAAACATAATATATTATTACTTGGGATTTTATTATTATATTTTTATTATTAACCGACCTAGTTATAAAAGTATAATATAATAGAATATAGGTTATCGTGGACCGATTTACGAAATACGGCTATTTTCTACCTTTTAAAAACAATATTACCGCTAAATAACTAATATACGCCTTTATTTATATAACGGACCTCCTATACAACAATATAGGAGAGCGCACGGGGTCTTGATTTACAAATAACAATAAGATCTTTAATAAGTATCCGTTAAAAAGTTTTTAAAGTATTCCCCGTTATTATATAATAAAGGTAATTGATTCTAAATAAAGAATATATTATTTAATAAAAACTGTAAATTAAATTAATAATTAAAAAACAAAAACGAATAATTAGTTAAAAAAAAATCGTAACATTATATAAAAATAAAAAACGCCTTTTTCCGTTTATTATATTTTTAACAATCTTTTAACGATTTTATAGTTTTTAATAATTCTATAGATTCTAAAGATTTAAAAGATCTAAAAAATCCCGGGGATTTATGTTACGTGATTTTTCGGCCCAAATAAAGACTTAAATAAGTAGTGATTAAAATACGGGCGCTTGTTTTAATAAAGCAAGCTTAAAGCAAACTTTAGATTATAACATTATACCCCTCCCTCTCGTGTTTTTCGTCCCGAAAACATTTTTTTTTTTTCGTAAGTATTTTTTTTATTATATTTAGTCGTATATAAAAAAGATCTCGTTTTTAATAAAAAAAAACGCGTGTTACCCGGATAAAATATGTTTTATAATATAGTTTTAAAATCTTCCCATGTTTTATTTACGAGTTATTAGGTTTTTTTTCTTATTTCCGTATTAACGATTTTTTTAATTATTATCGTTACACTTTAAACAAAAAACACTATAATAATACATTTATATCGATTTTAACAATAATTATAAAAAAACGGACCCGTTTTTATTAAACGAAAGAAAAAATACAAAAAAAATTTATAAATTTTTAAAAAAAAATAAAAACAGTTAAAAAAAAGTTTAAAAATAATATACGAATTATTAAAAAGAAATACGAAAAAAAAATAAATAATTTTAAAAGTAAAATAAACGAGCGTTTAGGGCGTTTTTACCGTTTAGAGATTTAAAAAAAGTTTTTATACAAGCGGGGAATTAATATTTTTATTAAAAAAGAAAAAATAGATCAAATCGAGCGAAAGCGCGAAAAAAAAAAAGCGGGAAGAGGCTTACCCAGCCGTAGCGAATTTTTCCGTAGATTTTATAACACTAGTTTCGTTAAACTCCAGTTTTAATTAAAAAACGTTTAACGTTTTTTTAAAAGTCGACCTCGTTTTTTTAACTTTAATCGGTTAAAATATTAGTAATAAAACTAATCGACAATTATCGCGGCAGTTTTTAAATGTTTTTTAAATTTTTAAATATTATTAATATATAAATATTTTATTTATTTAACGAAATACTCGAATTTATTACTATTTTAACAAAAATTTAAGATTTTTTCGATTTTATAAATATTCCGATCAAGTTCGATTTCGAGTTATATTTCTAATAATACATCTTTTAACGCAAGTTTAAATAAAAAAATATAAAAAACAAAATAAATTTGTATTATTTTTAATAACAATAGTTTATAATTAATTAATAAAATAATTTTTTTAATTTTAAAAAGTTTAAATTTTTTAAAGTTTAATTTATTATTTAATCGTTTTATTTTAATCTAAAAGATATTAATATTTAAATTTTGTTTTTATCGGAATAAATAAACTTTGTTTTTTTTTACTAAAATTAATCTTTTAATTTTTTTTTTATTATAATATTCTAATATATATTATTAAATAAATTAAAATATAGTTTATAATTTAGTTTATATTATTTTAATTTTTATAACGAGTATTTTAGTTTTTAAAACGATTGTTTTAATAATAAAAACTTCGGTTCGAAATTTTTCTTATCGGTCTATATTTGTTTAATATTTATAAACTATTTCGTAAAATAACATGTTTATATTTTTATTTATAAAAGTGTTATAAACTAACTAAACTATAAATAAGAGTTTATATTAATTATTTTGTTCGTAATTAATATAATTTCGGAAATATTATTTAAATGTTTAATTTAATTTCTTTATTTATTTATCTGTTTAAAAATAATAAACGGTTAAAAATTTAAATTTTATACTAATTTTTTTAAAAAAACTTGTATTAAATTTAAAAATAAAAAAAATGTTTCGATTAAAAATAATCCGTTTAAATAATCTATGTTTGTTTAAATATTAACGAATAAAAACGTATACTAGCTGTTTAACGGTAATATCGTTTTTAAAAAGTAAAAAATAACCGTATTTCGTAAATCGGTTTACGATAACTTATATTTTATCGTAATATATTTTTATAACCGGGTCGGTTAATAATAATAATATAATAATAAAATTTTAAATAATAGTATATTATGTTTTATTAAATATCTATATCGGTTATAAAAACCTGTAAAGTTTATATTAAACGGTTTTAATTTTGTTATAAATATTATAAACGTTTATTATTTTTTTTACAGTTTTTTATAATTTAAAAAAATCGTATTTTTTTTATAAACGTTTAATTGTTTTAATTATTTTTTAATATTTATGTAAAAAGTATTCGTAAAATTTTTTAACGAACTTTTTTTATAAAGTCTCGGGTAAATAGATCTTCTTTTTATAAATTAGTTTATTTACTTTTAACCTTTTCTACTTGCGTAATTCCGCTAGTTCTTAAAAGTTATAAACTTGTTATAACTATTATAATTAAGTTTTTAAAAGATTTTTAAAAATAACCCGTATACGTAAACTTCTATCTTTTTAAAAGTGTAATATTTAAATATTCCGTTTAAAAACTTTAAATCTTTTTTATTTTTATCGATTAAAAATATCTATTTAAACGTTATTTTTTTTTTTAATATAATATATTTTAAAATTAAATTTCGCGAAAAAGATTAACTAATTTTTATACCGTTTGTTAAAATTTTTTATAATTATAAATATAGTTAAATTTTTATAATCGGAATAAATCTTAAGTAGTTCTGTTGTTCTTTTTATAAAAAGTTCTTACTTTTTTAATATTTTAATAATAATTAGTAATTTTTTATTATAAATTAAATATTTTAATTCGGCGTTTTATAACGTTTTCGAATAATAAATTACTAAATACTATTTTTTATTATTTTCTAATTGTTCGAATACTCCGGTAATCACGCCGTTTAAAACGTCCGTTTTTAGTTTTTTTTCTTTTTATTAAATCTAGTAATCGTATCACTAGGTCGGAAATAACCCTTGTTTTCAATATCTCGAATACTTTTTTAGCTTTTTTCAAAATAAAGAACGTTTTTTTTTCGTACTTTTTAATAGTATATTTTATAAAAAGTTTTACCGGTATTCTAAAATTTGTAATTAAAGTTCGTACGTAGTTCAAAAATCCTAATATTTATCGGATATCGGTAACCGTGTATAAATCCGGTATTTTCTAATTATATACTATTTTAATCTTTAATTCTTATATCTGGATTTTTCCGGGGGTAATAATAAATCTTAAAAAATTAATTTTTTAAATATATTATACGTATTTTTTTACGTTTAATCGTAATTTCGCTTATTAAAACTTTTTTAAAACTATTATTATATGTTTTTTATATTCTTTTAAAGTTTTCGAATAAATAAAAATATCGTTAAAATAAACAAACATAAATTTATTTAAAAACTTCCGGAATATTATTATTATTATACGTTAAAAAATTGCCGAAATATTACGTAATTTTTAAAATATAACTATATATTTATATAGTTTATAAATTATTCGTATAATAGTTTTTTATTTTTTTTTTTTTATTATCTTAATAATATAATATTTATTAAATATATCGAATATAGTAAACTATCGGGTTTAATTAATGTTTTTTTTTATTATAACAAAAAAAGTTAAAAAATATCCGTCCGGAATTATAATTACGTTTAATAAACGATAATCTATTATTACTCGTTATACTAAGTTTTTTTTTTTATCTCGGGTTTATTTTTTATTTTTTATTTTTAATACTAGTAAAACCGGGTAATTATATAATAATTCCAATTTACGTATAAACTTTCGTTTTAAGTTCTTTTATATATATTTTTATAAAATTTTAAACTTTTTAAAACTTATATAATAGATCTAATATAACCTGGGTTCGTATTTTTTTTTTAATAAAATCCGGTAATTTTAAAATCCGTGTTTAAATAACTCGTTTTTTTTAAATGTTTTAAACAAGTCTTTATATTATAAATATTTTTTTAATATTATAATTTCTTCCGTTATTTTTTATATTTTATTAATATTTCTAATATTTTAAATTATCGTTTTATCCTTTTATCGAATTATCGGGTCGTTAGTTTTTAACTATTTTATTCTAAAAATAACGTCGTAGTTAAAAATATTTACAATATCGAATATAATTTGTTTTTTATATTTTTGTATTAATATATTAAATAATTTAGTTTTTTTAAATATACGATTATTATTATAACTTGATTTATTTTTATTAAATATTATAATTTTGTACGATTTGTTTTTATATTTCCAAAATATACGATCTTTTTTAATAACTCGGGGTAAAATAAAATCGATTTCGGATCCTAAATTTACTAATATCCGATATTTTTTCTTATTATATTTTATTTCGATTTCTATTTGTTTTTATAAATTATATCGTATTTTTCGTAAAACTTTTATATCTTTAGTTTTTCGTTACTTTAATAACGAAAACTGTTCTCGTTTTTTAATTTCGTATCTTATAAAACTATTTTCCAAATTTTTATTTTTATTATCGTATATTTAGAACATTTATTATTTATATATTCGTATTATTATTTAATTTAATAACTATATCGTTATTATATAGTTTTTTTTAGTTGTAATAATCCTAGCGCTACTTGGGGTATTAGTAAAACAAAAGTTTTCTATTTTATAAGTAATAATCTAAAATCGAGGTACAAGTTGTACTTATTAGTTTTATTATCGTAAATATATTTTTTAATTATAATTAGTTTGTTTATAAAAATATATAGATGTTTTTTATAAATACGGGGTATTTTATTATATAATTAGGTTCTATTATATAAACAATTATATAATTCGTATTTTTTAACTTTGTAGTTTTTTTTAAATTTTAATTTAAATTATATTTTATATAGTTCGTAAATAACAAAAACATAGTATATATATTTTATATTAATTATTTTTTTATTTTTATTAATATTAAAATAGATTTTGTAAATTTTAAATAACACGGTATAAAATAGTTTTTCGTTATAATTATATAGATCTTTTTTTTTGTTTATATTTTTTTAATTAAAAAACTTTTAACTAGTATACTTTTTAGTTTATTAGTACTATTTATAATAATAAAATCGTTTATAAAATATTTAATATATTTTTTTATATAAAATCCGGGTTGTTTTTTTTTTAAAATTTTTATTATATAGTTTATAATTTTTAAGTCGAATATAATAATAACATCTTTAGTTAATTTATTTTATTAATTTTTTTAATCTAAAGTAATATTTATAAACTTTTTTATTTAAATCGTTATAATTAAAACATTTTTTTTTGTTTAAAATAAAACTGTTTTTTTATATTATTATATATATAATAATTATACGTTTTAACTTTGATTTTAAGTTATATTTGTAAGTTTTAATATTATTTTAAGCGTTTTAGGTTTTTTAATCGTTTTTATTACTATTATAAATCTTTACGATTTAAGTTTTTCGGGTTTTTTACGCCCTTTTTTAAAAAACTCCTTTTTATTAATATTAAGTTATTTTTTTTTATAAGCTCGGGTACTAATATTTATAATGTTTTTTTTTTTTATATTAAAAATATTCCACGTTGGATATATTTTTTAATATTTGTTTTTATACCGCGTTTATTTTTAATAATTTTTTCCCCGGGTTTTTTTATTTTATTTAAATTTTTTAAGTTCTATATTTAGTTTTTGTAATATTCGTTCGTTTTTTATTTATATATTTGTCGAACGATCGTTTATCCGTTGTAATTACGTTTTTTACGTATTTACCGAACGTTATTAATCTGTTATTTTAATATATCTCGTTTTATATTTAAGTTTTTAATTTATTAAAAAATAAAGTAAACAATACCGCTTTAGGTAGTTTTAAAATAATTATTAGTTTTTTAAACTTTATCGTATAAATTACGGTATTTTTAATTTATTTTAACCGATATAGTAATTTTTTAACATGTTCTGTTTTTTTTTTATTACCGAACAGGTTTTTTATATAATTTTTAAATCCGGAATATGTTATAAAAATTCTTTTAATTTTTAATTTTCGTTCGTTTTCTATATTTTCTAAATAGTTTTTTAAAATTAGTTTAAACTATTTTAATATTATTTTTATTAAAAATTACGCCGTTATTATAATCTTTTTAATATTTGTGTTAATAGTGCTAATATATTAACTTATATATAAACGTATTTAAGTAAAAAACAATTTAACGTTTATAACTTTGTTATAAACTTTAAAAAATATAAGTTTAAATTTTTTAATATTTATTATATTTATATTAAATATTCGTATTGTCGGTAGTAATATTTGTTTTAATTGTTTATTTGTTAATTTAAATAAAGATGTTATATTTTATTATAATAGTATTAGTTTTTTAATTGTTTAAATATTATAATTTTAAGTCGATTTTTTGTAAATTTATATATTAAAATCGATAAAAAGTTTTTTTTTTTTTTTTAAATTTTTTTTCGTTTAAATTTTCGTTATTAAAATCGTTATTAAAATCGTTATTATTTAAATTTTTTAAAGCTTTTTTTATAAACTCGTTATTTAAAAATAATTATTGTTTTATTTAAAGTTTAAAAATTAAAAATATAATATTTAGATTTATTATTATAATCGTATTTTTAACTTGTTTTTATAATTATTTTATAATAAAAATACTTGTTATTATTTATTTTTTTACTTTTTATTTTTTAATTTTAAATTTTATAACTTATAAGTAAGTTTTTTAAAATATCCGCTTGTTAGTTTTTTATAATTAAAATATTTTTTAAATATATTTTTTAAAATCTTTTTTTTTATAATTTTCCGTTATTAAAATTTTTTTATATTAATATTTATTTATTCGTATTAAATCTTATTAATTAAAAAATTATTAAAATATAACAAATTTTTTATATAATAATATAAAAAAACGTACGGGGTTTTAATTTATAAGTAATAATAAAATTTTTAATAAATATTCGTTAAAAAGTTTTTAAAATATTCCCCGTTATTATATAATAAAAATAATTAATTTTAAATAAAAAATATATTATTTAATAAAAATTATAAATTAAATTAATAATTAAAAAACAAAAACAAATAACTAATTAAAAAAAAATCGTAATATTATATAAAAATAAAAAACGCTTTTTTCCGTTTATTATATTTTTAATAATCTTTTAACAATTCTACGGTTTTTAATAATTTTATAGATTCTAAAGATCTAAAAGATCCAAGGGATCCCGGGGATCTATATTACGTGATCTTTCGGCCCGAGTGAAGACTTGGGTAAATAGTAATTAAAATACGGGCGCCTGTTTTAGTAAGGCAGGCCTAGAGCAGACCCTGGATCGTAACAATTTACTAATACCTAGACAAACATAGACTACCTGAACGGATTATTTCCGATCGGGACTTTTTTTTTACGTCCAAATTTAATATAAACTTTTTTAAAAAAATTAGTATAAAATTTAAATTTTTAACCGCTTATTACCTTTAAACAAATAAACAAACAAAAAAATTGAATTAAATATTTAAACAATATTTTTAAAACTATATTAATTACGAACAGGATAATTAATACGAATTTTTATTTATAACTTAGTTAACTTATAACATATTTATAAATAAAAATATAAACATGTTATTTTACGAAATAGTTTATAAGTATTAAGTAAATATAAACTGATAAAAAAAATCTCGAACCGAAGTTCCCGCTGTTAAAACAATCGTTTTAAAAGCTAAAATACTCGTTATAAAAATTAAAATAATATAAGCTAAATTATAAACTATATTTTAATTTATTTAATAACGTATAATAGAATATTATAATAAAAAAAGAATTAAAAAATTAATTTTAACGAGAAAAAATAAAGTTTATTTATTCCGATAAAAACAAAATTTAAACATTAATATTCTTTAAATTAAAACGAAACGACCAAATAATAAATTAAATTTTAAAAAGTTTGGGTTCTTTAAGATTAAAAAAATTGTTTTATTAACTAACTATAAACTATTATTACTAAAAATAATACGAATTTACTTTGTTTTTTATATTTTTTTATTTAAACCCGCGTTAAAAGATATATTATTAAAAATATAACTCGAAGTCGAACCTAATTAAAACATTTATAAAATCGAAAAAATCTTAAATTCCCGTTAAAATAATAATAAGTTTAAATATTTTATTAAATAAGTAAAATATTTATATATTAATAATATTTAAAAATTTAAAAAATATTTAAAAATTGTTACGACAATTATAGATTAGTTTTACTATTAACACCTTAACTAACTAAAGTTAAAAAAGCGGGGTCGATTTTAAAAAAAACACTTAAAAAATCCTAATTAAACTTAGACAGCGCTGCCTGTACTACTTTAGTTCGTTTTTCCTACTATTTCTACTTTTCCGTTAAAGATTTTTGTTCTTTTTTAATACGTTTTATTTTATTTAATTCGTTTAAAAACTAAAACTTATATTAAATTATTTTTACTTTACGATTTTTAAAAAACTTTTTTTATTGTTTTAACCTAGTTAAATTTTTTAAAATATCGTAAAAATTATTTTAAGCTTTTTTTAACTTTTTTTAAATTAATAACAAGCGTTGTTTAATTTGTTCTTTTTTTTGTTTAAAACAGTAATATTTTAAAACTATATTATTAGCCGAATTTAAAAAAACATTTAAACTGTTATAAATATAACTAACGCGGATATATTCCATATATTAATTAACTTTTTTTATTATTTTATAATTAAAAAAACGGTCGAAATAACGTAAATAAAATATAACTTTAAATCTAACTTGATCGATAAATATAACAAAAGTAATACGTTACTCGGTTTTCTTTAACCTGTTAATTTTTTTAATACGGTTCGATATATTAAAAAAAAGAGAAATAATAACTTATTTAATTGTTAGGATAATAATTCTAAAAGAAAAAGGATAATGTTACGAAATAGGTTCTAATACGGTCGGAAGAACGGGCTATTCTAAGTGCGCCCGTTTCTCCCTTTTTTCCCCTTCTTGTTCGTAATTACGTAATAAATCACTAAGCTTATTATAAACCGGGTTTATTAAATTTACCGTAAACTAAACTTATTAAGATCATTATAAGTTAAACTTACTTGACTTGTTATAATCCGGTTATAAATAATAAAACTTTTATTTCTTATATTTATATATTTTTATAATTTCTTTTATATTTAATCACTCGTTTTTATTTTTTAACTATTAATTTAACTTATAGTTTTTATTAAATAATATATTCCTTACCTAGAATTAATTACCTTTATTATATAGTAACAGGGAGTACTTTGAAAACCTTCTAACGGACACCTATTAAAGATCTTATTATTACCTGTAAATTAAAACCCCGTACGCTCTCCTATATTGTTGTATAGGAAGTCCGTTATAATAATATTAAAAGATTTAATTAAATTAAAAATTATTAATTTATTTTATAATAATTTTAAAAACCGGTTTATATAAGTTAAAATTATTAAATTTTTAAAAAAAAAGTTTTTAAAAGTTATAAATTATATGTAATTTAAAAAGTTAAAATAATAATTAATTCGGTTTTATTAATTAATTAAATCTTTATATAATTAATAAATAAATTAAATTATAAGTTAAAAAAAACTGTTTTTAAAACACTTAAGTTAATAAATTAATTAATAATAAAAAAATAATACGGAAAGTTAATTTAATTTAAAAGTTTAAATCGGTTAAATCCGGAGTTATAATCAGTTTAATCCGGATTTAAAATTAATTTAATCCGGATTCGAAATCAGTTTTAAAAATAAAAAAAAAATCAATAATAATTAAAAATTATTATTTAAATACGGAATAATAAAAATATAATAAAACTTTTTTTTAATAAATATTTATATTATATATTATAAATAAATTAAAGATTTTTAATTTTTTAAATAAAAATAATTTAAATATATTATTTTTTAAAATTTATTAATTATTTTATAAAATTATTACGAATTATTATATTAAACTTTTAATAAAAATATATAAAACTCGTATTTAAATTTTATATAAATAAATTATATTATATTATAAAAATATTATATATAATTAATAATTATATTAATTTAACGTTTATAATATATTAAAAAAAATTATATAAAACTTAATAAAATAAATTAATTTTTTTTTAAATACAATATTAAATAAAATTTATTATTTTTAAAATTTAATAAAAATTTAAAACTTTTAATTTTTTAATTTAAAATAAAAATAATAAAAAACTTATTAATTAAATATTTAATTAATAATAATAATTTAAATAATTATTTTAAATATATTATAAATATTAAATTAATATAATTATTAATTATATATAATATTTTTATAATTAAAAATTAATTAAATAAATATAAAAAAAGCTTTAATAATAATTATTATAAAAATTAAAAATATTAATTTTATTATTATATATAATACTGCGAATAAATTAATAAGTTTATTAAAAGTTAATATTAAAAATAATAAAGTTTATACACATTGTAAACCTTAGTAGCAAGAGGTCTTGGTCTAGTAAAGCATCCCTCTTCTACATACGCTGTATTTCAGCATGTAAGCCTGGGGGCACCCCAACGTGATCAGGCTTGTCATGCGCTGAATGCAGATGAGTGGGGTCTCTCTGTGGCTCAGTGGATGGAATGTTATCCGTTGCGACACGCCACATGCTACGCTGTCGACAGGACTGATGGGGGTTGGCCACATTCGACTGCATATGCATTACTGGACAGGGGTTATCCTGCACATCTACCCTGGAAATCGCTTTGCGTGAAGGAGCTTAGGCAACAGGTTCTGAATGCATATGTACGTTAGTTAAGACAAGGCTGCCTCTTAAGTCCCAGACACAGTTGCCAGGGCCAGATATCTTTAATAGAGACTCACCTTGCCGCGACATAGATTTTGGGAGATCTGTTTAGGGATTGTCTTAGAGCCGACACGGAGCCTCCCGCAGATAGCTGGCGCCCTTTCATCCGCAGGTATTAATAAAGCAGCGTACTGGAGTAGATCGCATACTATAACTATATAAATATATCACATAATAAGGTCAAATATGTAATAAAACAACGAACTAGTAAATCTATTCAAAGAGGTAAAATCCGGCCTGTTATCTGCACACTAGGTCTCCGAAGGAGACCTGGAGCAACTCATGGCTTTGTACTCCGTAAACCAAAAGCAAAGGCTAGAAGCAACTAAACCCCCATGCTAACCCACTCGCTCTGTTACAGTACAGATATTTACAGAACAGTGTAGATCGGCTTCGATGTATCGCCGACCCTTTTCTTGAAAAATTCTTTAGATCTTGATAGGGTACTTAAGTCGTAGTTTCTCTCCGTGCCTACAAGATTAGCTCTCAGTTTCACCTCCCCCTACGAGAGAGTTATTCTTACTTGGCAATGAAGTAGGGAGCCGGAATGAAGACGAAAGCAACAATGCCAAGGAGAGTGTTTCCCAACCCGATTCCAATGGCCGCATCTATTCTCAGGGTCAGTAGGTGGGTAAATTTTGTTGATGATTACACACATAAGTATGGGCCAGCCAGTGGGAGAAAAGTGCCCACAAGATTCCTTGAAGACGCCAACGCAGCCGTAGATGACGCAGCATAATCTGGGAAGGCATCAATCATGTATGTCTGGATTGGAAGAATTATGCCAATCAGGCCAAGCCCAAACAGCACAAGTCCAACAATGGGAGCGAGCCAAAAGACATGCTCATTGGCCGACCAGCCGTAGAGGAAAAATGATGCTGGGATGAAGAAAGAGAAGTAGATGCAGACGTCTAGTCTGATCTCAGGTATAGCCGTTTCGTTGTTGAGTCTCGCGCGCCTCGCCATGATTCGATCGCTGGTGCCACCAATCACGACAACACCCAGGATGAAGCCGATGCCGATGCCGATATATGCCAGACCGGAGAGTCCGACAGACCAGTGGTACTTCTGTACGAAAACGGTTGATATGGTTGTCAGCAGCAGGTACAAGAGCCCGTATACAAATCCCGAGTAGAGGCAGAGTATTCCACCAATTGGCGACGTGAATATGAACTGACAGTAGGTCAGTGTCTCTCTAGATATACTCGTGGGCAATCAATACGTACCTGCCACGGCCGCAACATAGACTTCATCAAAGTAATATTTGTATGCCCAGCTGCTGTCGGTGACACGGGGACCGAAGCATACCAGTCTAAATAATGCCACCACCGCCTCGGCCGATCAGCAAAAGACTTCTCCCTAGATGTAATAATCCGCAGATTTGTTTCTCTGCCCCCAATCACTTGCAGCAAAAGCGACAAGCCCCCCAATATGAGTAGTAACCAGAAGACCTATTAACAGTACTTATCAGTCGATTGCTTTGAAACTGACAGTGTGCCTATAATATTTACCCATCGCCAGCCATTTCTCTGTGAAAGAAAGGCGCCGGCCACAGGGCCTATGACGGGGCCGAGCAAGGGGCCCAGCGCAAAAACAGCCGTCGCGGTCCCCCGTTCATTCGACTCGAAAAGATCTGACACAATGCCGCCTCCAATAGAGAAACAAGCTGATCCGGCAAGCCCGGCAAAAATGCGGAAGATCAACAAGGTCGTTATGTTGGGAGCGAGCGCGCAACCCAGCTGCCAGACCACGAACAATGCGGTGGCAATATCAAGAACCTATTTCACGTCCATCATCATTAGCCCTAGCACATGGAAGAGGTGTTATCGATGCGTACGATCTTGCGCCCGTACCGCTCGCTCAGGGGAGCAGCGATGAGCGAGCCAACCTGTTCAATGCTAAGTAACGGCTTCTTACGACTTCCGAGAAGGAGGGGCGCAGTAAATTACCACATATCCCAATATGAAGAATGAGACGGCAAATGTGGACAGAATCTGGGAGTGGTTGTTGAACTCGGCGTCCAGCAGAGGCGTTGCTGGCGCAAGGATGGACGATGCCAGCGGGCTATTGGGTGAAGAATGAGTAGACATGAATACAGGACCGGATGTCGGAGATATCTAACCTGACAAGACTAAGCCAGCTCACAATTGACATGATGCGCCACTTACGGCCAGTTGGCCAGGACCTGAGTCCATTCGTCAGTAACACTATCAAAATGCGGGTGTTATGTCAAGAAGAGCTGTTACTTTGGGTCGAGGTTGGCAATAACATGCTCCATACCTTGAAGCTCATCGAGAGAGCGCACAGGAAGAGCCTCGAGATGCCACCCATCGTGCTGGTCTCGCATTGAACCCATGCGAGCAACTTCGCCCAGTGCGTATCCTTTCTCTGACATTGTACAAATTGTACATTACTTTCATAACGTGCAAGAAAACTCAAATGTCTATTGGTGACAGAAGTCTTGGCAAAGGAGATTGTTAAATCACATCGTGTAAGTGCTCACGTAAGGAGCTAAGGGGCTTTGCCCGGGATGCTCGGCAATTGCTTGCCTAATGCGGCAACCTTATTGCCGATGCCGACATGAACAACCGAGCTATCAGTCTTCGGAACCATATTGTTTAGTTTCATCCCAATACCCTTTTTATAGATATCTCTTGCTATTGCCGACGTCATATTGCTTTGCCGAACATTCGCACATGTCTCCAGCTGATTGCGAAGCGCATATATCGTCGCAGTCTACGACTGACAATGGGCCATGCATTTTGCGCCCGATCGACCGCCATAGGCCAATCCTCAGAGGCGAGGTCCCACCACCAAAATGGATTTTTCGTCACCGAAGCGAAAAAGCGTGTTAATCACCGGCTGTAGCCCAGGGTCAATTGGCGAAGCTTTGGTAAAGGAATTTCTCCTAAACCATCGTAAGTCTCTAGTCCTGCCTATTTCCCTTTCTCTTGCTAACGCGAAACAAGATTTTACCGTTTTCGCGACATCATTGCCCGGGGAGGAGCTCATGGAATTAGAGGCACTCGGCGCTGCATGCCTACAAGTCGATGTCACCTCTGTAGAAAGTGTTGGTTATCTGAAAGATACTGTGACGAAGGCTCTAGGCCGGGATCTCGATATACTCATCAATTGCGCGTAAGTGCAGCTACTCTCACATCGTGTTTCGAAACAGGCTAACGGGGAGAATAGAGGAATGAGTAAGAGCCATACGGCTAGTAATCCATGTGAAAAAGAGGTAGGACTAATCGCTCTCTAGACTACGTTATGCCGGCTCTTGATGTAGACGTTGAAGAGCTCAAGCGCATCTTTGACGTCAACCTCTTCGGCGTCGTGCGGATGACTCAGGCCTTCTCTGCCTCTCTGATGAATAGCCATGGGCTTATTGTCAACGTGGGATCTCTGGCGGCATATGCGCCTTATGTCTTCGGTTCGTCATATAATGCTAGCAAAGCTGCTCTCCTTGCCTATGGCAACACTCTGCGGATTGAGTTAAGTCCTTGGAGGTAATGTTCGTCCCAAAATTCATGACAGTTGACACTTTATTAATGGGGCGCTTAGTGTGAGAGTAATGACTATCCTGGCTGGACCTGTTGTCAGTGGCTTGATGACGCGCAAACAAAGGAGTCTGCCTGAAAACTCGATGTATCAACCTATTTCGCATGCTTTTGAGAGCCGGACAACGCACGATAAACATGGAGTACAAGCAATGTCTACCGAGCAATTCGCTCGGTCTGTTGCAAAACAGATATTAAAGTCCTCGCCACCTCGTTCTTTTTGGATCGGACCGTTCGCTAACGTAGTTTGGTGGATGGAAAAACTCGGCCTAGCTTCTGTATGGGTATGGTTCTTTAGGAAGAAATTCGAGTTATGGAAGCTAGATTGATCTTAAGAGGACCAAATTAATAATCGTGTTGGGCTTATTAAGCAGACGAATGATACTATCACAAGAGAAGCTTACAAGTTTTCGTAAATGCCTTTGCCTTGGTTTCGAACAAGTTAAAGATAGCCGGCGTGTGATAGTTTAATTCCCCATTGTACAGTTATATTTCGTGTTGAATATTAGTGTGACAGAGCGAGCGGAATAGAAGGGGTTTTTAGTTGCTTCTAGTTTTTGCTCTCGATCTGTAAAGCTATGAGTTGTTCCTAGTCTCTTTCGGATATTTAGTAGATATTAGATAGCAGGCAGGGCTTTTACCTCACTTTCATGAGAACATTTATTAGTTCGCTACTTTAACATAATTATATATGACTTTATTATCCGATCTATTTATGTGGTCTAACATATCATTTTCTCCATTAGACCAACTTAATGAAATTTATTTTAATTCCTCAAATTTATAGTTCACAGTCGGTTACGACTTCCTGAACACAGGACGCGAACCTTGGCGACTAATTATGATGTATTCTAAGAATTAGGTATGCGTAGTTTGACTAGAAAAAATGATCATACGGAACGACTCCTTCAAGTGACTGTATGAAAAAAATTAAGTTTTTAAGAGAGAATAAATAACGAGTACGTAAAAAGAGAAATCTGAATTCTATCCTGCGCACCGATTCATCAAACAGCTAGTCTCGCCTGACCGCTCATGACAGTCTCTGTTCCCTGGCCCTTTTCCCAATCACCCTGCTTGAAGCTGTCAGACCTCCCGGCCATCGCTCTCCTAAGAGCCCACTCCTTGAATGTGGGATATTCGGCGTCTGCAACGGACGGCAGCATTTTCCTCCCAAGGGGCTTGAGTAGGACATCGTGGTCTGGGCGTGTGAAATAGGCCAGACTGTACCGTGTCCAGTTGGCCTGGTCGCCAGGAGGCGGAGCCACACGATGAATCGTGCTCTTCAGCTCCCCGTCAGACCACTTGACGAACGCATCGCCAAGATTGAAGATGGCCATGCCGGGCTCTGGCTTGACGTACTTCCAACCGGCCTCTTCGCCAGGACCGATGAGGTGCTCCGGCATGTAGATCTGCAGCCCGCCCAATACATTGAACAGGACGGTCAGCATACCCCAGTCGGTGCTGTATAAACAAGAATAAAATCAGCGGAGCGCAAAGAAGATCGATGGAGGTACACCTACTGCGGTTGGAGGTTGATCTGGGCATTCTTGGGTTTAGGCGGACATTTCAACAGACGAACATGACTGCCGGAGTTGTTGCTGTGGCTGTACAGCTTTGTCAGATAGTCGCCGTCTTCCGGTGTGAGCCCTAGAATGGCGGAGAAGATCCATAAGAACCTGTCTGTGACAGTCTTTCCAAGTTCGATGAAGTCTCGAAGCTGATTCATCTTGTTCTTGATGACGTCGTTGTAGATGGCACGGGAGCGACCGTTGCCGTCGATATCGCCGCAGCCAATCCAGTATTGCTCATTATTGTCGCGCGTTCCATCTTTGTCTACAACAGAGGCGCCAAGTCCCTTGTACCTGCAGTGTAACTCAGTACTATTGTCTCCGGTGCCGCTGGCGGTGACGGTGACAATGCGACTTACCCGAGCAGCGCGTCGCCATGGTTGAGAAAGCTATCAGCGAGCTTCGTCTCAGCCGGCAGATCAAAAACATCTTCAGCTAGGGCGAACATGTTGTCCGCTGCAGCTAGGAACCGTCGGCCAATCTTCGAGTCCCGAAGGTCAACACGGAAAAATCCGATATCTCTTGCGGACTTGATGACTTCTATTATGCTCACAATCAACGTCAGAGGCTCCCATCTCACTCTTGACCTTGTGATTTGGAAATTACGAGACAATGCCGATAACTTACTTGAGATCTCATCAACATTCCCTTCTATGATTTTTTGATGGGAGATATTGGATATGTGCGCAACAGGTAGATTTGGAGGGAACTTCGGCTTCTCACTCGCTGACTCGGGCTTCACTTGCGGCAAGTCGGGCTGAACGGGTGTAATTACTGCCATCTTGAAGAACTGAAAATGAGGACAAGATTTGTACCATGAAAATGATAGACTAAGTGATTTGCGGCTACGATCCACACATATAAATGTGGTCTGCTGCAAAGCACAACAACTGGATCCGAGCAAACATAAAATCAGCAATTCAAAACTCGCCTACAACGGTCACGTTTCACGTTCAAATCAATATTCCAAAAAGTTCAATATCAAATCACATAATATGAAGTCAGCATGAAGAGCCGAGACCCGGTTCGGCGTGTTCGGGTATTACGGCTTCAACATGTGGGGCCCTATGGTCCGGTCAGACCCACACCGTCGGTCTAATCCCGGAGGAACGCAACCGAGCAGGAGTTGCCGAGTTGAGCAGCACGGAGGCTTACTGCTGCTATGTGAGTAAGCAACCGAGCGTCACCCTATTGCGTCTCTCACATCATGATAATCTTCTTTCGGCTTTATGAATGCAACCAGATGATGCACCTCCTTTTGTAATACACATCGTGAGGGTGACCGGTTCACGAAAGAGACAGACATTTTCTCCATCGCCTCTATTTCTCAGCATGTCTTCACTTGATGCGGCCAAGTTGTTTTCCGTTCACGGCCTCGTTGCGGTCGTGACCGGCGGTGGGACGGGTATTGGGCTGATGATCGCTCGAGCCCTCGAGCACAACGGTGCGAAAGTCTACATTTTGGGTAGACGCGAGGGGATTTTGAAGAATGCCGCTAAAGAGAATGCTGTGAGAGAATTTCTCGTTTCTGAGATTCGAATACTGACTCGTGCTAGATTCATGGCAACCTTATTCCCGTCGTGGCAGATGTGACGGACAAGGCTTCTCTGGATGCTGCCGTATCGCGCATCGGCCAGGACGTCGGGTTCGTAAATCTGCTCGTCAACAACGCCGGAACAATTGGTCGCAGGCACAACGCCCTCACTAGGCCAAAGCCGTTTGACAACCTCCCAGGCCAGTTCGTCCACGCGAGCAACGGGGAGGACCTCAGCACGGTCGAGGGGATCCGCAATTTCCTATGGCAAGACGAGGTCTCCGACTGGGACGACGTGTTCCGGACGAATGTCAGCGGTATCTGGTTTCCTAGTATTGCTTTCCTCAGCCTCCTCAATAAAGGGAATGAGAAGGGGAATGTCATTTCAAAAAGTCAGATCGTGACGGTTGGGAGCGCAGGGGCTTTCATCCGCATCCTGGGCACATCTTTCTCGTACAATCCGAGCAAGGCGGCGGCAAACCACCTCGCCAAGATGATGGCTACGAACTTTATGCAGTGGGGGATCAGGTCTAACGTTATTGCCCCAGGCGTCTTTCCATCTGAGATGTCAGTCGGACAAGGCAAGTTGGACAAACAGAATCGCAATCATATTCCCATGGCTCTTCCCGTCGAAGAAATCCCCCTGGGCAAAGCGGGAGATGAAGAAGATATGGCAGCGGCCATACTGTTCTTAGCTGGGTCAGGGGGTAAATATCTCAATGGCAATGTCATTGTGACTGACGGCGGCCGTACTGGAATATGTCCTGCGGTGTATTAATGGGGTAAGTGCAGTGTCAGCTTAAGGCCACGGAAATTATCGATGTCTTTTAAAGCGAATTTTTGGGTTTAATAGCGAGAAATACATCTTCGTTAAAAATAATGAGCTACTTCTCATTCTAATCATTCTTCGTGATATTCATGTTACTACCACAACATTATTGTCGACTGAATCAATGCCTAGCGCTTAAAAACTACGGGTCAAGCTTAAACATAATTGAGTATTCATATCGACTGATAGTACTAGAACATTTGCGCAGATTATAAGAAATCAATGAGGAATGCTTTCAAGTGCCTCTCTAGATATCGAGAATATGTATCATTCATATGAGTTTCTGGGTTAGTACTAGGTTAGGTAGCTAAAGAGTGCTATATACGTCCTGCTTTTTTAAACAGCTGGTTTAGGTTTTCTAGAATAGCTGGCTATTTGATCATAACACTTAAATTTTTATCTGTTGCCAGAATTTACACTAGGTCTCCGGAGTAAGTCGTGAGACTTAATTCGTAACACAAGAGAACAACACAGATTGTGCAAGATTAATTTTGTCTAACTAAGTAGGTAATCTATATTCTTAAAGACGCAAAGCTGTCGAGGAATGTATGAACAGATTTAATAAAGAAAAGAGACGTGAGTGTAGTGAATAGCAGAGGCCCCGCGGAAATCCATGGTCAGTATGCTTCGATATCCAGCACCTCAGTCAAGAACCGCGACAGCGACTGCGACGTCATCTTAGTCGCGGGAACCCTGTGGAAGCCCGAGCCGGCGTATACGACGACCCTGTCGTCCGAGTCCTCACACCGCCGGACAAGGCGGAAGCAGCGCTCTTCGGCCATGACGGGGTCCGTCGAGCTAATGAAGTGGAGGATGGGTGTCCTGATTTTTTGGGCGTAGTATTGCTGTAGGCGCATGTCGTCCTCGTGATAGCCGCTGTATGAGATGACGAACTGCAGTGGCGCATGCTTCGTCGTGAAGTTGGCCGGCCGTAGGCTCCGCGGGCGCTCGAGGAGTGCGGCAGTCAGCGAGCCGACGCTGCCGCCCTGCGAGAAGCCGACGATGCCGTCGAAGGGCCCTTCAGCGTCCAGCGTCTGAGAGAGATAGCTGAACGTTGCGATATCAGTCGCCGCCGGATCGCTGGGCCACCACGCGTACGTTGGGCCGAGCGATGCCGCAGGGACGGACGAGGGGAAGGGACCTTGGGCGTAGAAGAGTTGTACTTCCTCCCCGATCGACCCCTCGATGATGGATTTCAAGAATGACGTCTCGGACTGCATGATAGCAGCCGACTGCTGATAGCCGTGTAGGCAAAGAAGCTTCATTTTGCTGAGAGAAAGAGCCGGGGTGTCCGGAGAGGATAGAGATTGACAGACAGTGATCACTTCTTGAAACACGTACACAAAGATTGCCTTACTTGCAACTGTGTTAATGATAAGCTCGCCGTCTTGTCTCAAGGAAGAAAGGCGAGCGAAAGAGAAAAGGGCGTTGAGAATACCGGCTGCGTCGAGTAGCTCCCCTTCCACCTTCTGCCACTGCTACTCTTATCATCTTCTCTCGTTCTCCTTGCCAAGCATTCCGTTCGGTATCGTCAGTCGGCGTCGCCGATGGTCCTCAACCCGTTTTTCTGCCGTCGGGTGATTAGTCACGCTTTGCACTATCGTACACATCCTTCACCCAACCCTGTTCGGCATCGGCAGTGTGGGGATTCAGTGTCGAAGGATTACAACCGAACTGAGGGCATATTCCTTCTGTAGCTGCTGGTCCAGTTAAACGACCTTTATTTGGAATTCCTGGCAAGAACACTATTTCATATCGTTTGATGCAGTTTGCCTCTATCTTAGTCGACTTCAGGAGAGATGGCAAACTGACGGATTCTCTGGCAGAGGTTCACCTACCGAGCTCCTACGGCAGGGCTATCGGCAATATGCAAGTTACTCAGGGCCCAGAGCAGATTCCTTGTCGGAACGGAGCCGGATCAAGTGGTTTACTCTCTTCGGTGCGCCCCGGCTAAGGATCTACTGCCTCATATTGACACTTACTATGAGCTGTACAATATCCGACGAGCGGTTGCGATGGCACATATTAATAGAAGGCATCCGCGTGCTATTGCTGTTTCAACTCTTCATGGTCAATAGCGCCTCTCTTTCGACACTAAATCACAAGGGAATACTGCGGAAATTCTCAGGGGCCCGAAACAGACGTGCAACAAATCGTCTGCTACTTACGACCAACCCCATTTCGAGATGGCCCCTTTCATGCTCTCAGAGCCCAGTAGCGGCGCAGACTCGGACTCAGGCTCAGCAATCAGCACGCCTCCCAATGGGGTCTCCGACGCATATAGTGGCTCCGAGCCCATTGCTATTGTTGGCATGGGTAAGCATTTTTCACTCGTGAGCATCATAGAAGTTAACGTGGGATTGAAGCCTGTCGATTTCCGGGTCAGTCAGATACCCCGGATGATTTCTGGGAGATGCTCGTGCAGCAGAGATCTGGATACTCGGAACCACCCGCCTCCAGGTTCAACATAGGTGGCTTTCACTCGGAGAAGGCCAACACCGGGTCTTTGGGTCCCCGGGGAGGTTACTTCATTTCCGAGGACATATACAATTTTGATCCGCCCTTCTTCGGTATCACGCAAACCGAGGCCACCGTCATGGATCCTCAGCAGAGGAAGCTGCTTGAATGTGTTTACGAAGCACTCGAATCAGCAGGAATCCCGCTTGACACCGTGTCTGGGAAGAACATCGGGACGTACGTCGGCAACTTTACCATAGACTACGGTATGATGGCTCTTCGCGATATGGAATACCCAAAGCCGTACAGTATGACTGGACATGGCAACACAATTCTAAGCAACAGGGTCAGCTACGTTTTCAATCTCTGTGGGCCAAGGTACGTTGTTTCTCGATCAGCTCACGATTTGTCGATGATGCTCAACGTGCTGCAGTTTCACAATTGACACCGCCTGCTCATCATCCATGTACGCCACACATCTGGCTTGCCGTGCGCTGGCGACCGGCGAGGTGAACGGAGCCGTGGTAGGAGGCACAAATCTCATACTGGATGCCGCCGTTCAGATGGCTGTTGACAAAATGGGCGTCCTTTCTCATAGTAAGGCAAAGTCGTTTTCTGTATAGCTGAGTGAGCATACTAACTCGGAATACTTAGCGTCCACGTGCCATACTTTTGACGCGTCCGCTGATGGATATGGCCGAGCTGAAGGTATCGGGGCCTTGTATTTGAAGAGACTCTCTGACGCTTTACGTGACGGCGACCCAATCCGAGCTGTGATTCGTGGTACTGCTGCCAACGCCAATGGTAAGACCAGTGGCATCACACAACCCAGTGCCATCGGGCAGGAGGCCGTCATCCGGAAAGCCTACGCCTTCGCAGGAAACCTCAATCCAGACGAGACCTCCTATTTCGAGTGCCACGGGACTGGCACTCCTGTCGGTGACCCGATCGAACTGAACGGCATTACCAATGTGTTCCTCAAGAACAGCAAGCGGGACTCGCTTCTTGTGGGCGCTGTGAAGACAAATGTCGGTCACGCCGAGGCCGCGAGCGCCACGGCCAGCATTATGAAGGTGGTGCTAGCTATGGAGCAAGGAATCATCCCTGCCAGCATCGGAGTGAAGAACTACAACCCCAAAAGTCAGACCCCCCCATGACCATATGAACCTAACAGAGCCTAACATGTTTACAGTCAATTTCTCTAATGGTCGCCTGCAAGTTGTGAGAGACACCATACCATGGCCAACCGAATATGGCGTCCGGCGCGCGAGCGTCAACAGCTTTGGGTACGGCGGAGCAAACGCTCACTGTGTCCTCGAGTCATCCGCATCATATCTTCCCGGCCTCAAGTCCTTCAAGAAGCGTGGCGAAGTCGGAGACGCGAGTGTCCCAGCTCCCGCCTATCAACGTCGCAGCCGCAACCTCAAAGTTCGGCAGAGAACGCAATTCTTGCTCCCATTTTCGGCCCAGGACTTCCCTAGTCTCAAAGCGAACGTCGAGAGACATCGTGAAGTAGCATCTCAGTATGACTTGCTGGACTTGGCCTATACCTTGGGCTCGCGGCGATCGCTCTTTTTCAACCGCGGATATGCCATCGCTTCAGCAGCAACTATCGCCGACGACCTCGATAGCAACGAAATGACCTTCGGCAAGAGAGGAAACGGTGCCAAGATTGCCTTCATCTTCACAGGCCAAGGCGCCCAGAGTGCACAAATGGGCAAGGAACTCAGTAAGTGAACAAATCGGAATGGCGGCAAAAGAGTTAAAGCAACATATGAGTTTAGAGGTGAGCCTGAAGGGCAACAGCTAACTGCAGATATTATAGTGGAGAGCATCCCGAGTTATCTCAAGAGCATCCGGGAAATGGATGACATCCTCCAGAGCCTCGGCGAGGATGCGCCGAGCTGGTCAATCGAAGAGAGCCTCCTCGAGCCCAAAGCTACCAGTGCTATTGACCAAGTCCACCTGTCACAGCCGATCTGTACGGCTGTTCAGGTCGCACTGGTCAAGCTCCTGAGGGGATGGGGTGTCACGCCCATCGCATGCGTCGGCCACTCATCGGGGGAGATCGCAGCCGCCTACGCCGCCGGCGCGATTACGGATACGCAGGCTATCCTTGCTGCATACTTCCGTGGCGTTGCCGTTGACAAGTTGACCCAGCGAGGTACCATGTTGGCTGTGGGCCTCGGGCCGGAAGAGGCTGCCCCCTACCTTGAACCAGGTGTCCGTATCGCTTGTTACAACTCACCCCAAAGTGTCACTCTTAGCGGCGACCAGGATGCGGCTTCCAAGGTCCAAGCCAAGCTCGAGGCCGATGGAGTGTTCGTCCGCGCATTGAAAACAAGTGGCCGAGCCTATCACTCCCATCATATGAAAGATGTCGGCGCTATCTACGAGGATTGCGCCGACCGCGGCTTTAGACATCTTGATGCCCTTGAATTCCCCAGGCACGAAAAAGACGAGGCCCTTCCTCTCTTTATATCTTCGGTCACGGGCGAGATCAAGCTCAACTTCCAGCCGGGTCCCAAGTATTGGAGAGACAATCTCGAGTCGCCAGTCCGATTCTCACAAGCCATGACACGTATGACAGAAATTGAAGGCCTGGGCGTAGATCACATCGTTGAGATTGGTCCCCATTCTGCCCTAGCTGGCCCTATTCGCCAGCTCCGCGACAAGCTTGGTCTCAGTTCCCGAGATCTCGAGTACTCGGCCACCCTATCTCGCAATGAAGATTCAGTGACGCGACTTCTTGACCTTGCAGGAGCGCTTTTCATCAAGGGCTACCCTGTTGACATGAAAAGAATCAATTCGATCGAGGACCAAGATTTTCGTGGGCGTATTACCCGCCGTACTGGGCTTCCGTTGGTGGACCTGCCTCGGTACGCATGGAACTATAGCGCCGGCGCACTGCGCGCTAAACATCGAGTCAACATGGATTTCCAGAATCGCAAGTTTCCTCGCCATGATCTCCTCGGCAGTTTGCTGCCAGGCACCATCAGCGATCAAGCACAGTGGCGCAATATGTTGGATATCCACGATCTGCCATGGCTTGAGCAGCACAAGCTCGGGACTCAGCCCGTGCTCCCGGCCACTGGCTATATCGGCATTGCGATCGAGGCAGCTCGTCAATTTTTCCATGGTAAAGTGGAAATGAAGGGCGCATTCAAGTACTTCATCCCACGGCTTTCTATCAAATCGGCCTTGAATCTCCCTCCGTCCGGCACTCCTATCGAGGTCATGACCAGCATGCGCTTCCAGACCATCTCGAATGCCGTGTCGTCAGCCAATTGGCTCGAGTTTACTATACAATCCGTTTTCGAAGGGATTTGGACCGAGCACTGCGTCGGTCTCATCGGTCGCCAGGCGATTGACGAGGTAGTACCCCTTTTCGATGAGGCTAAGGTACAAGAGCCGCGAAGCTCGCACACTTGGTACCGAGGATTCGCCAACATTGGACTCAACTACGGTCCGCCTTTCAACGGGTTGAGCAATATTCGTACCGACCCGTGGACGAACGAGTGTGTGACAGACACCAAATTGCTTCCCATCGACATCCCCACGGATGATTCACGCTATATTGTCCATCCGGGAGCTATGGACACGTGCTTACAGGCCATCCTGATCGCTGCCCACCACGGATCATTGAAAGGGGCGAACAGATCATTCATACCCGTTGACTGGGAAGAAGTATCTATTTACTCCTATGGGGGAGCAGAAATGTCCCCGCCAGTTGACGAGGACGGACAGATCCTCGCCACCGGGCAGTGCAGTAGTTTGCGTGCTCTTTGGGGCTCATTCCAGCTCAGTGCTTCTGACGGACGACCGCTTTTTGTTGCTAAGAGGGTCAACTCGATCACCTACGCCGAAGATTTGAATAAGAATATCACGACTGATCGTCATCCATATCTTCGCGTTGTATGGAAGCCAGATGTCGCAACGCTCGAGAAGGACGCTTTACCAGCGGCTGCAACTGAAGTCGGCAGGCCCATTTCTCTCAGGGAGAAGGCTGTTCTATCGTTATGGGCTCGTAACCTTGCCAATGCCGCCCAATCCACTAGGAACAAATCTCCCTCGATTTCTCGCTTTGTTAGTGTCATCACTGCTATGAACATCTTGGCTGATGATGTTGGTCTCGCCTCATCTGACCTGGGCACTGAGAAACTTGACGATGTCTTCTACCGCCTCGAAGGCATCTATACCAGCATGATGGTTGCCCTCTCCGACGAGCATGCCACGGTCTCTCGCGCCTCTGAGCCTCCAGAGGATTCGCTGATCCAGACACTGGACCTGATAGCTCATAAGTATCCCGGAATGAACATTCTACAGATCGTTCAATCCGAAGCAGACCTCGCTCGCCGGCTTCCCGGAACCATACAGGGAGACTCATCACTCAAAAGATATCTCTCATTCACGTATTCGGCCACTTCTGAAGATCTGGTACAAGCCTCAACTGAAGCAAGTTCTGAGTGGCGGGACGTTACCGTAGAGAACGATCTTCTTTTTGGAAATGAGGAGGTCAGTGCATCAGAAGGCGCTACTTATGATCTTATCATCCTGCCTGATGTCTCTTCTTTTGCTCTCCCGGCCTCGGATGTGTTGAAAGCCATTCGACCAAAGCTAGCAGAAGGTGGCCGGCTGCTTGTCCATAAAGGCAACAACGAGGGAGCCGTTCTCCATGAGTGCTACTGGCCTCTGCTGGACCTGATATCTAGAGAAATTGTTCAGGGGCCCAGCGTGCCCGAAGTGCTTATGTCGGAATGGGAGGAAGCGCTGGGTCATGCAGGGCTTGATGCTCGAGTCAACAATCATCTTGCATCCGGCTGGACTTTGCTATCGCAGCCGGCTAAGAATCCAAACCGTCGCCAAGAACTCGTCGTGTTGTCGAGAGATATCGGCAGCGCTACCGCCGCCGAGTTTTCCACCGAGCTTGCCCAGAAGGGCTATGGGGTCCAAGTCGCCTCATTGTCCGACGAGAACTTCACTCCGCAATCCGATAGCGTCTATGTCTCCGTCGTCGAGCTGGCCTCCAGCTTATTCAATGGTGGGATGACCGCGATCGAGCTAGCCAACCTGCAACGCCTTGCCGACTCAACCACGGCGATATTGTGGCTCACCTCTGGAGACTTACTAGGAAAGGTGAATCCAGATGCGGCCATCGTCCAAGGGCTCGGGCGCACACTGCAAACGGAGCACATCCAACTCACATTCATCACTGTTGATCTGGACCATGCTGATGCGCGCAAAGCAGCAAGGCAGACTGAGCAGGTCCTCAATCAGCTTTGGCAAGAAGCAGCGGGGGTAGACAGGGAATACATCGTGAAAGACGACGTGTTCCACGTCAGCCGGTTGGCACAAGATGCTCTACTAGATAAGGAATATAGCGAAATAATTGGGAACACGGCAGCGGCCGAGGAATACAGTGCCTCGGCGCCTATTCGACTCGATATTGAGAAGATTGGCCTCCTCGACACCCTTCACTTTAAGGCTGACGATCGGGACCGCGAGCTCAAGCCAGATGAGGCCGAAGTAGAAGTGAAGGCGACAGGTATCAACATGAAGGAATACGCGACCTTCCGGGGAAGCTTCCACTCCGAGTCGCTTAGTCACGAGGGCGCCGGCATTGTGCGCCGCATTGGCTCGGGCGTGACGAATATCAAGGTAGGCGACAACGTATGTTGGATGGGCAAGGGTGTCTTCGGCAACATCGAGCGCTTCAAGGCCGTCCATCTCCACCAGATGCACGACGAGGACGGATTGGGCTTTGATGCGATGGCTGGGATTCCTCTGATCTTCGCGACAGCTGTCTACGGCTTGCTCTATCTCGGTCGCTTGAAGAAGGGCGAGAAAGTCTTGATCCACTCAGCCACCGGCGGTGTCGGCCTCGCAGCCGTCCAAATCGCAAAGATGGTCGGCGCCGAGATATTCGCCACTGTCGGCACGCCGGCCAAGCGCGAGTTCCTGCAACGCGAGTACGGCATCCAAGACTCCCACATCTTCAGCTCGCGTGACACCTCGTTCGCAGCGGGAATCATGGCCGCCACCAACAATCGTGGTGTAGATGTCGCTCTGAATTCTCTGGTTCGCGAGCTCCTTGCGGCTTCGTGGAGCGTAATGGCCAACAATGGGCGGCACGTTGAAATCGGTCGTACCGATATCATGGAATTCGGTATCCTTGACTTGAATGTCTTCAAGCGAAACACAACATTCACAGCGTTCGATTTCGGTGTCGTTGCCGATGAGCATCCAGGTAAGTCTTCCATGCTCCTCTCCTAGTAGATTACACTAATTCTTCCTCCTAGAAATTGTCGTCGACGTCATGACGGACGTCATGAAGTATCTGCGAGCGGGCCAGATCCGCCCTCTTCAACCCACGGCCGTCTTCCCAGCAGCACGTATATCGGAAGCCTTTGCAGAGTTTGCCAACCCACACCGGATGGGCAAGGTTGTCGTGTCATTCGAGCCTCAGGCGAGCAGCCCGACTTCGTCACTAGCTGTCCGACGCGAACGTGAGGGGGCTGTGAGATTCAGGCCGGATGGAACATACCTGCTGATCGGTTGCATGGGAGGACTTGGAAGATGCCTCGCCCGATTTATGGCCGAGCGAGGTGCACGGAATTTCACCTTCATCAACCGCAGCGGAGGCGACAAGAAGGAGGCGGCAGCTCTGATAGATAGCTTGCAGTCCCGGGGATGCACTGTTCACATGGTGCGCGGAGATGTTGCCGACCGAGAGGTCGTTGCTAGGGCGGTCGCCGTCGCCGGCGTTCCCGTGTACGGCACTGTTCAGGGGGCCATGGCTCTCGAGGACAAGCTCTTCGGAAAGCTCGATCTCGCGGGGTGGCAATACCCCATCGACCCTAAGGTCCAAGGAACCTGGAACCTCCACGAGTGTCTCACCGGCCAGCCGCTAGACTTCTTCGTTATGCTCTCCTCGATCTCAGCCATGACCGGCGCGCCCACTCAGAGCAACTACTGCGCTGCTAACACTTTCCTCGATTTCTTTGCTCGTTACCGCGCGAATCTGGGCCTACCAGCAACGACCGTCGGCCTTAGTATGGTTTTGGAGGTCGGGTTCGTCTCGCAGAACCTCACGATCGAGGTCGGCATCTCTCGATCTGGCATCCACGGCATTACCGAGCGTGACTTTCTGCTGCTCATGGAACAAGCGATGATGCCTGGGCGCGTAGGCGACTGGCGCCTTGACGCTGGAGCCAAGAGCTTCCTTGTCAGCGGTCTCGAGCCGGCAAAGTTAGCAGCAGACCTCGACGTCAACGCTTTCCAGTTCTGGCTACAGCCGCGCATCGGCCCCCTGCGGACCGCCATCCGACGTAGAACCGAAGGGCCGGGTCGCGGCGGCGGCGCGGGAGAGGCCAAGACGGCGGTCGACCTCGACGACATCGTTCAGGCCACGGTGGAGAAGTTTGCTAAGACGTTCATGATTGCGCCGGGTGACGTCGATCCGTCTCGGCCGCTCGTGGCGTACGGAATGGACAGCATGATTGGAACGGCGCTGCGCAACTGGGGCTTCTCGACATTCGGCGTAGACATCCCTGCTTCCGACTTCATGGGCCCGGTTCTAACAGCGCAGTCTCTTGCGGAAAAGATATTTGCGGGTCGCTCCTGATTGTTCTATAAATAAAAGTGTTGAGTCATGAAATAGCTGTATATAGAATAATTGATTAAACTGGCCCAAAAGAATGTGGTTGAAGCGCAGTGGAGGTCGTAGGTAGTACGAAGTAGTCAAATATCTAGCTGACCAATACTCCGTATTCCGTATTTTAGTGCCAGATTGGCCAAGTAATGATTTCATTAGTGGGCGGTACTCCGTGCGGAGTAGGTACTTCGTAATATGTAGGTAATCACGCATTACTTTAAAAAACTCGCGTCGACGCTAAAGCGGCCAAGGTCGGAAGCACGAATTACCGGTAGTCAGTAAGATAGGTGATGTGCTTTCTGGTAATATCTTGGTACGATGAAAGAGCTAAAGCCCAATCAAGAGATTTTGGTGATCCGCGAAACCTTTCCTGCTCTAGCGTGGAAACGAAGTTTTCGACATAATGCGGTAAGTTGCCCGCAGGTCCAAAAGCCCGCTGGGAGGGCGCGTGGCCGAGGCGTGGCACAAGTTGCACTAAGTATTACCAATCCCATGGAACAGCGATACCATCCATACCGGCTTCGTACTTCGTACTCCATAGCTCAATGGACCTTTAAATGAATACTGTCGAGATGCTTTCGAAAACCTCGTCTCGTCTAAGGTTCAAAGTAGGGCTATAGTAAGCCAAGACTATTGAATAGTAACACAAATCCTACTAAGAGATATGAAATCATCGTATCGACGCCCTGAGCGCTTCAAAGCGGCGCGGGGGATAAACACCATACTAGCTGCGCCGTATGTATGCGTCGAGCCGCCGTGTGATTGAAGTGCTTTAAATCCACAACAACGATCGGGAAGGAATCACGTCTTATAAATTGCCAGATCTAAAAGTAGGTAGGTATATCGTTACACAGGCTCTCGACGAAGGCCTCCGGCGATCGATCGATGGGGACCCTGTTACACGGAACTAGTGTAGTCCTCATGCTCTCCAACCTTAAAGCTGTCTGATTTGAAATCATGTTTTCATTGATACTTGAATAGAGACGTGTCACAGAGGTGCTTTGCAAGTCATGTTGGTGCAAGCGACATTGTGTAATTCCTCGTCGCATACAAGGAAGCACTACAGCCTGCTGTGGTTTTTACATAGATAAGGCCCTATAGAGCCCTGAATCCCGGCATTATAAGCAGAATGGATTTGAGTTTAGTGCAGCGATATGTTCAGATAAGGCGTAAGCAGTAATACGCAAGGTATTAAGCTACTAGCGAAAACCATTAGCGCTCTTAGGAATCGGACCTATTTCGACTGATTTTCTTGCATGTTAGGGCAAGGACTTCCAAAGCTAACTAGACATGACCTCCTCGATCGTAGATTAGCCTTTGTACAATCTCGTTATCTGTTCGCTATGCTTTGCACCAAGTGGAAAGCGTGTCGCAGGAGCGAATTCCCTGGTATCAGATAATTCTCGGCATACACCAAAGTTGGAGAAGTGTTTAGAATACTACGTGAGATGCAGTCAGACACACCTGCAACGATACAACTTGAGGACACAATATCATCCAATCATTCAGGGGTCTGTTTTTTTTGACATTATCTCTATTGCGTAAGTAGATGCTCGTGTAGCCTTCGCGGACCTTTGATTCGCCAACCCAGCTCCTTCCTTTCAAGCCAAGCTCCCTAGCCTTAAGCAGGGACCGGGATCTGCATCACAAGCGAGCCACGTTTAGATGCAATCAAGCTCCAATTAACTAAGCAAATACAAATACCGCGTTATCTCGGTTAACTCATGATGGCTCTACTCCGTAGGACCTCGGGACTAAAAAGGCTTCGCGATTCGCGAATTATCACAATCTGTTGTATAAGCCTAGCTGATCTACCGAAACCGAAATTATGACCCGTCGTGTAATTGGTTAATATTCGACCTAAGCTTAACTTAAGCTTATATGTAAGCTTAAGTACTTAGGTACGTGGTAGCTACTTAAGTTTGAAGATCAATTTCCAATTTTCAAGCTTTACTTTTTGCTGAAATCTATTAAAGTAGGCCGTCTTATGCAGGTACGTAGTATTTTCATGTCGGAGTTGGCGAAACGCCAAGCCGCAGAATCCCAAGAAAGAAGGTAGCTCTTGCGCGACCTGCCGAGCTTGGCAAACGAGCTCTCCTGAGAACAAGAGCTTGTTGATCTAGTTGCAATCCTGCGGACCGTGCCGCCTGCCCCGGCTCTGCCCCACTATACCCCTGATCCTTACAACCCTGTATATAAAGTCTTGGAGAAAACCTGCCGTCTTACCCGAGCACCCACGCCCAACATCAGAGACCGGCCCTCTTTTCTGCGGGTATACTCGGTAAACACTTGGGACTCCGGCTTTCTCCACCCCACGGCGATCAGCTCTCCACTGACGGGACCGGGCGACGATGCAGCAGCCCACCCCCGGGGCTCGAGAGTCGCTGTCTCCAGTCCCGGCTCATGCGTCTTACACTCGGAAACGGGCCCCGACGGCTTGCCGCGTCTGCCGTCGGCGAAAGGTGAAGTGCAATGTCGCTGCTGTGGGTATCCCGTGTCTGAACTGTGTACGCGATGGCCACACGTGCGAGGTCTACGAGCGAAAAAGGCGTGTGTGAGTGCTTCTTACCCCGCACTTCGTAATTAAATACACACATACCTACATATACCTAAGTTACTTACCACTGGTGCTTATACCACTGGTATCTACTGCGTACACCACTAGCACTTACACCACCAGTACTCATGCCACCAGTATCTACATCTCACTAGTACCTTCGCGCAACTGAATTTAGACATAGCACCACGCAGTCACAGTACGAAGAGGCCGGCACGAGCGCGACGCCGACGTCGTCGTCTTCCATGAGTCAGTTCCCTGCCATCCCGGCGCCTGCCATGTCTAATGCCCTCGCGACCCCCACGTCGACCATGGCGTCCTTTGATCCGGCTAAGCATATGCGAAGTGAGCTTCTCCGCGAGGCCGGCCCCGGGTCCGGGTCTGACGCCGGCACAACGGAGGATCTCGCAAGTGCTCTGCGTGGGCCGGACGACTATGCGATTGAGTCCTTGGCATTCTCCATCATGGAAGATACCAACGAGGCCACATCCGAAACCTTTTATGTTGGTAAGTGCAAGACAACTTGGGGAAGATCCTACTGAAATACTATTCAAATGTTGTTCAAACGTTCTTTGTCTACATGCTGCGCAACTTGGTATCATAGAAGAACCCCCAACCTACCGCCCAGAAGCTTGCCAGCCTGCCACTGACATGCCGCGCCTGTAGGTGATCAGCAGGGAATCGGCTACATTCTTGACATAGTAGGCGAGCCAGGTGCCGTCTCGCAGCACTATGGTCTGCCGTATATGGTCGCCACGCACGACTTAACTCCTGTAGATGTCGCTTATCTTCGATCGAAGGGTGTCTTCTCCGTTCCTAGCGAGCCTGTTTGCGAGGCTCTTTTGACGGCGTACTTCCATCATGTCCACACAATACTGCCGGTAGTAGATGCAGCAGATGTGCTCGCGTCATTTCATAACAAGGGAGCCTCTGCTGTCAATCTTCTCTTATTATGGAGCATGTTCTCCGTCGCTGCCAGTGTCAGTCTAGTCCAAACTTATAGTCTAGTGTCTGTTGCACATGTGCTAAGCCGTTCATTCTAGTTTGTTGACAAGGCGGTGGTACGCCAGGCCGGCTACCAGACGCATAAGGAGATGAAGAAGTCCATGTTCACACGCGCCAAGGCATATACTCAGCCCGATTCCATTCCGTGTCTACCAAGCTGACACGTGTTCAGTGCCTCTATGACAACGGCTGCGAAGAGGACCGCATCACCATCATACAATCCGTCAGTCTGCTGGCTTTCTGGTATTCAGATCTGAGTGAGCGCACCGAGTCATGGCACTGGATGGGCATTGCCATTGGCCTGTCTCAGACGCTGGGCTTGAATCGTGATCCGGATCGAGGCGGGCAGTACAATTCCCGCCTCTCGGACCGACGACGCCAACTCTGGCGGCGTATCTGGTGGAGTTGCTTTTTCCGTGACCGCTGGTTGAGCCTCAACATGGGCCGCCCCATGCGAATCAACCATCGCGATTGTGACACGCCGATGCCGTCGGCCGAGGATATGACGAGCGATTTCAACGAGTTGCCCCCTCAAACCAAAGCCAAGTACATACCGCCCAATTTCCAGCAGCTTGCTGACCGCTGGGTGGTCCTACTGCATGCCAGCAAAGTACTAGGCACCATATTATCTGAGAACTACACCCCCAGTGGTCCATTGCCCTCACGCGATTGGATCGAGGCGACTGAGCAGAAAATTGTACATTGTGTTGAGCAAGCGGGCACACAGCCAGCAGACGCCAGCCCGGTCCTGTCTTTCTACTCGTACCATCTCCGGCTGCATCTTAAGTAAGTAGACCGCGGAACTGAAGCTTCCTTTCGACCGCTAATGATGGTAGTGCCGCTCTGATTGCTCTGTGGCGGCCCTTTCTGAGCGCGTCTGCGACTTTGGACGATGCGTGGCCTGCGCTTGTGCAACGGAAGATACGGGCAGCCGCCGCAGACACAAATGCAGTGCTCGACAAGGTTATCAGCGAGCAATTGATAGGTTTCATAGGTCCAATGACGTATGGTCTGCCCAAGTTCCTATCTTCCCACTCACCCCTTTCTTAATCTGGTCCGTATTAACTGCTCCTGTCTCAGAGTGCCCCTGCTTGTACCAGCAATGAACAGCCATCTCCTCGACTCCAAGTCATCCGACCCCCTGATAAGACAATCAAGCCTCCACAAACTCGATCTTTTCATGATCGTCTTGAAGAAGGTTCAAGACGTCTATTCTTCGGCGACATTTATCCGCGGCCTCTTTCGACAGGCCATTGAGAAGCTGAATTCGTCCTCCTATAATACCGCTGCGAACACGCCACAGCCATTTTCCCAACAAGCGACCTCACTAGCGATGTCTATTGAGCAGGAAGACCGCACGGACCAGTTTTCAACCGACGCTTTCTGGCAATTCGAGGATCGGATGTCTGACCTTTGGGACCCTTTGGCCGCTTTCAATAGCGCCGGGGCGTGGACAGACGCGGGCGGAAGCGGAATCGGATGAAGCCATCTGGCCACGGCTCCGTCTCATGGGTTCGACCCGCGCAGCTGTTGCGTAGGAAGAATCACGTGAACTTGTACTACCACAATCCCGCAAGCTGAATGCACCGGTAGCGTATGCCGTCTTAAATATTGCCGCTGCCAAGCAATTATAACGGGCGGTGTGATACTCTCAGCTCGCCAGACGCTCGATTCTTATTTTCGGCAGTCTTAGCTCTTAGCTTCCTTATACCTGTTTCGCGAGGTGATGTCTTCAAAGCTGGTTTTTGTTACAAGGTGCCGGACATAAGACGAAAAGCTTCATTATAGAGCCTCCCAATAGCTCTCGGGAGTCCAATAGACCTATATAGATTCAACAAGGTGGCTATGAGTACCCTGGTGTAAATGTCTCTCCTGACAGTATATGTTGTCTTCTTAGAACGACATAGTCTCAGCAGCGATAAAGGATAATACTTGATCCGAACAATCGTCAATATTAGCCACCTGCCTCAACTGACCTCGTAGATATCCCCTGATGCAGAGGGCCAGGCACATCAAGAACCAAAGACCCTCAACACCCCGTCAAGATGAAATCGCTTGATGATTACTAAAAGAGCCGTTGGGTAGAACCGCACAAGGTAGTTAGTAATTCTCATGATTATTCCACAATACATACGACCTTTCCCTTAGTCTTGTTACTCTCTAGAAGCTGATGCGCCTCTGCAATCCGACTCCAAGGAAGGACTCGCTCAATGACGTGCGTGAATCGCCCATCTATCAAGCCAGGCAACACATGCGCCTCGAAGAAGTCCCGCAGGCGAACCTGGTATTCCAAGCTCCGAGACCTGAGCTGACTGCCCTGAACTCGCGCTCTCTTTGCGAGGAACGCGGCAATGTTGATGCTCCCAGACGTGACTGGCCCATCGAGCCAGCCGAGCTGGACGACTCGACCGTCGATGGCAAGAACGTCGAGATTCGCCTCTAAATATGGCCCACCGAGGAAGTCTATGACTAAGTCGACCCCTTTACCGCCGTTCTTACCCCTGACTTCGTTGGCCCAGCTCCGCTTGTCGGGGTGCTGGAGAAGATCTACGGCCCCGGTGGCGCCGAGATCATTGACGATGAAGTCGCATTTCTCCCGGCTGCGCGCCGTACCAAAGACATTGGGTGCTACTGCTGATTCTGTACCGGGTGGTGAGTTGACAAGGTGGGCGTATTTAGATAGTTGGAGACCGGCGACCGAGACGGCGGACGCGCCCGCGTGCCATAGGATAGACTTAGTCGTCTCGGGATGATACTCGCCCACGAAATGGAGAGCTTGGAGTGCTGTGAACCAGGTCTTCTCCTCATCAGTACTTAGGTCTCGTATTGACATGAGAATGAAAATGGGCAAGGTAATAACAATCATTGTTCAAAGACGCGCATACCTCGCAAAGTCCACCCGTCTGCTCGAATGATAGCTCCTTTGGCTTCCGAATGAGCATCCTCTCGTTCACATTGACGTATTCTGCGTAACCTCCACCGGGTAAGAGACCGAAGACCTCATCGCCGACTTTCCAGCTGCCGCCGGTGGTAGAATCTTTCGCCTTGTCGTTGATCCGGGCGATAACACCACTGAACTCTAGCCCCATTATCTTCGTTAAATGTGAGATGCCTGGGTACTTTCCATCGCGCTGCAGGAGGTCTCCTCGGTTAACGCCGAAGGCTCTGACCCTGACAAGACATTCTTCTTGATTCGTCTCTGGTACGGGGATTTCTGGGTCAATGAACAACGCTGAGGCTGGCCCGACACCCCCTTCGACATTGACCTGAGGTAGGTGTGAATCAGTAAGGAATACTCGGTGTGCTGTACAGAGGCCGTGGGAAACTTACAGCACGCATGTAAGAAGGCATGGAGTAATTGGTTATTGGGATCACTTTGGATTAGTGGCTGTAGCAATTCTTAACTTCGTACCGAACATTATTCGGGACTGCAAGCGCGGCAGTTCGCAGGCATTTATGTTCAAAACTGCCGACTTGTCAGGCTGTGTCAACATATAAATAAATCGATTTAACTTAATGAAATAGACGTACCGCATTCCTGATGGCAGCGGTGTGCAGTCATGCGGCGGCCGACAGATTCCATCCAACGGAGGAGTAATAGTGCAGCTTCCTATGCAGCGCCGATGCCAAGAACGTGGCTGTTTTGAACTGAGACCTACCTGAAAGCCTACCGGGCATTAATTTACCCCAAGTACAAAGACGTTTATTCGCGTTGGGGTCGAGCTTAGAAATCGACGAATGTATTTTAATCCGGAATTGTGATCTCGAGGTGTAGCGGTATTAGGGACTATTGGACGAAGTGAACACCAAAGGATCGCTGCATGGCGTTCTTACATGCTGCAAAAATGGCCAGTTTGTAAGCGTCTTGGAGGCTCAGCTTGATGTGATCTGCACCCGGGATAATAGGACCCTAAACCGCTCTTTCAGTGTGTGGTGGGTGCTGAAGGCTGCAGCCAATTTTTACCGGTCCCCCTTTAACCCTTATTAAGAATTTTGTATCATCACTTGGATCAAACTCAAATCATGCAACTAGCTTTTTTTTTTAATTAAAGCCTCAATCTAAAACGGAATTTGATGCAACGATATTAATAATTCAACAATTCGCCGAGAACAGAGGTTTGGAGAAGGTCACCTCGTAGTCCACGCTGATTCGATCTGCTACCTAGGCGCCACTGTTTGTTGTCATTAGGCCTACAGGTCTTCCTTTGCGCTACATTGAAAGCTCTTGGTAGAATCGGAAGTACAATCCCGCGAAGTATTCTTGTAGTAATCACATACTCATTTTCGCGCGACTGTCATGTCTTGCGACGAGTCGCTAATTACCGTGGCGCAATCCTTATTGATGATCATAACACTTCTCGGTAGCTCAACTAATAACTTGTTACCATCTGCAAGAGTTCGTTAGTGTAAATCTTCGAGATGATTTTATTAATACTGAGATTCTGATATATACTCATATTTGGCCCTGTGAATCTATGAAACAAGAATATCAATGACTATATTTAACAATGTACTAATGAGAATGATAGAGAACAGCCCAGCACTAATCAAATTCATTCGCCTAGATCCCGGCATCCACCTGGTTGACCGCGTGTGTCTTCGTCCATCGATGCCAACTATCGCAGGTCTCGCTGACAATCTGTGCAGTACGCGACGAGACTAGTTCGGTAGGTCTCTCCAGAATTCCAATATTCAGTCCCATGGCAGCATGCCAGGCGATGTGACAGTGGTAGGTCCAGATGCCTGGATTATCCAGTGTAAACTGAATCACGAGATGGCCATAACGCCGCTGGATATGCGTGTCGCGTCGAAGCGGGTTGTGCGAGTTGATGATGGTCTTGCCGTCCCATGGGCCGGGGCCCTCGGCGAGGACTTGGAAGTTGTGGCCATGGAGGTGCATTGGGTGAGCACTCTGGTAGACGGTATTGAGAACAATTCGCACGGTCTTGTTGGTCCCGAAGTCGTATAGATTACTGTGACCGTTCTTCTGTAAGAGTGAAGACGAGTTATAAGGGGCCCCCCTTTTGCTGACTTGGAGCAGTAGGGGGTTTGTATAATCTGTGTACTCAGTGACGTTGTTCATAGTCCACACGTGGCTACCTGTTGCGTTGGTGAATAAATCAACTGTGATGGTCTTCACCGTGTCTGGCGTCTCTACAGCCCTGGGATAGAATGGCACCGACCGCTCAAGGGCGTCATTTTGGCACAGGAATGAAGTCTGATCGGCTAAAGCGGCGGCCTCGCTAATCTTGCTCTTGGGTATCTGGATGTCGTGGTTGCCTTCGTATGAGATAATTGCCCTAGCCTCTGTGGTATAGGTGACCGAGCAGTTCAGCGAGATAGTCGAACGCATCCAGTAAGTGGCTCTCGGGTCTGCATCAGCAGTAACGAGGATGTCGGTGCGCTGGCCGACATGAAGGGTGACAAAGTCGACATTGTAAGGCACGACTGGGTCGAAGTCATTCGCGATAACTTCCATCCTGTGGCCGTCAATGCTGAAGTGAATGAGTGCGGCGGCTCCGGTGTTGACGAGACGGAGGCGGTGGACTTTGCCGGGCTGGAAGCGGAACTGCGCCAAGCCAGCGTTGAAGTGGCAAGTTGCGTTTGCGTCCTTCGGAGCCATGGTACAATTATAATTGTTCTTGCCATTGATCAAGCTGTTGTCAGACCAAGGAACGTAGACGTTGAAATCCGTTGAGTTGCTCACGGCAGCGTCGGCCACATCGTGGTAATCGCCGTGGTAATAATCGCCCACCATGACTGGGCCGAGATCGATGTCGTAGCGCGCGTGTCTAGGTCCGTAGATAATCATAGGGCCCCAAGCACCCGCGGTATACTGCGCGGAAAAGTGGGAGTGCCACCACGAAGTTCCGTAGACGTTGGCCCGGAAGCGGTACCTGAAAGAAGATCCCGGGGCAATAGGGCATTGAGTGAAGCCGGGGACTCCGTCGGACCAGGGGGTCCCTTTTTGTGTGATCCCGTGAAAATGGATCGCAGTGCCTTCAGCTGTAGCGTTGAGGCCATCTTGGATGTTGTTATGTACGTAGACTTCAATCCAATCGCCCCAATTCGCCTCAATGGCTGGCCCTGGAAATTGGTTGTTGACGAATATGCCATGCTTCTGGTAGCCGTCTGGGGATAAAATCCCACGTCTGACATCGAATTCATAGTAACGAGTTACACCAGTAACTGGGGGGTCACTATATGGGTCATTCATCTGTGTTTTCCGTAATCCCCATGGTTCCTCACTTGAGTCTGATTTCAGACCACTAGAGATCGGTGATGAATTGAAGAGCTGAGTGTGAGAGCTTATGTCGTTCATGAGATAACTAGGCAGGTGTGGTGTGTCGATCATGCCCCATTTTGAATTACTGTTGACCGATTAGTTCCAGTATGACACGGCAAAGTGGTCGCAACTCAATGCGCAAAAGAGTTCATACCCATTCGTACTGCTCTGTGGTAGTGATGTGACCACCGAAGCACTAGATGCATGCGAAATTATGCAGGCCAGGAAGGCCAGTGTTGGGTTTACGAACCGCATGACTGGCGATGTCCAGGGCCGAATCAACAAAGAGATATGGAAGTCTGTTACGAAAAGGGCTCTGGGGGATGCTGAACACTCTGGGACTTTGATGAATTAAGAATTTAGTATATATAACATACTTAAAATTCGCCAAAGCAGCTTTCATACAACCACTACGTTGGCAACAGCCTCTCGCCGTGGTCTTAGGTCTATTTCGGTTTAACACCATCACATGGCACAGACTGGGTATGCTACTTCGCCGGATCATTTTCAGCTCAGCGTTCTAGTTGCTAAATCCGAGGCCCATGCACAGCGTTTAGCTAATATCATTGGGTTCGTAATCGATCCTTCAGCTTCAATTAGGACCGGCCTGGATTCTAGCCGTCTCTAGGCTCTGGCATGATGGTTGCCCCTAATTATAGTCTAAAGTTAAAAGGACATTATGAAAGCGTGGTGCCGTGTCTACGGATTCCGCTAATGCAAAGACCATGCTGATAATCTAGGTCTAGGGTTGTATTAAGATCTTAATCCTTCTCGGCTAGATCGTATTACCAGATTCGTCCATTACCTTATTATTATCTCAGAGCCTTCCCAGCCCGTGATTACCTGTGCCGCATATTACTGTATAATTCAGCCGCGCGTTTCACAATCGTAGATCCAGGCGTACGTGAGACGATTCGTTAGTGATGACACGCATGAAGAGTAATAATAGTGACATTTTCATTATCAAGAGTCCTACTCGGCCGACTAAACAAATTCATCACTTCAGATGTCGCTTTTGACTTCAATGTTGAATTAAAATAATATAGTCTTTTAAAATAGGTATGCTGTCATCACTTGTTTTGCAGTTTCACAAAGTATATCCACAAGAGCAGAATTATTTTTCTCATAGCCACCTGCACACATCTTACGTGCTGTATATTACTTTACCTACATTAACTTGTTTCATTGGACATAATTACACATCTATAACTCGGTGGCTTTAGGGCCTTTGGGAATAGAAAAACTTGTACTTTAGATAATTACCCGAAGACTAGTATGAAGGAAATCTAAAACTCAGTTTTTGAAACGCTTGAATCCATTCCTCGCGATTTTATTGACTGTTCTTTTGAAAACAAGACCACCCATAGATTGTATAATAGAAGGAAAAGGCTGAAAGACAAAATGAATACCCAAATGACCACGGTCTGTGTCAAACCATGAGGACCAGATTCATGGAGTCAACATCACAGAATCCGAAAAGACTCATCAGTCCCCGTAGAAAAGCCCGCGAGGAGCACTGGTCCAGCTGTATGCGCTCTCTTTAAAGCTGCGAAGGCATTCATTTGGTCTGCGGACAGTTTCGTCTCGCCGCCGTGACATCGATCAACGCTAGTTGGTCGAACCACCAACGTGTTTGGATAGCGCGGCTCGCACGTAATGTCGGGACCTAAGTCCCACAGAGATGATTTCTCGCGGAAGTAGTAACCCCGCCCGTCCTTAGTGATCAAATCATGGGTATCGCAAACATCTTTTGCATGGACCATGCTATAAGAGCCATCGATCGCGAGGGCCAAGCTCGAATGCCAAGGCGAGCGCGGAAAATCCCCAGAGCTCTGTATGATGAGTGGGATGGAAAGCTTGACGGAACCCGAGGAGGGATGGATGGACAACCGGACATATCCGCTGCAATGAGCCTGCAGAAGCTTCGTGAAAGACTCAGCGCGGATCATCATCTGAATGGCTACTTTCTTGACCGTCTTACGGTACTTGTGGCCACTCATGGACCTAGAGTCTGCTGTGACAGGACTATATTTCAGGTCACTCTCGAGGAATCGAATGAAGCCGCAGTATGTAAGGAGCGTGTCCGGGTCTTCTTTCATCATTTGTCGTACTTCTTCCTCCGTGCGCCCGTAGCTCGAGAGAATCTCCTCCCGACATTTCTGGGCGAGAGCCAGATAGACCGCCTTATCCAGGGGCTTATCTTTAGTATATCCAAGGATGTCCATCACCCTTAAGAGTTGAATATTGTCAAGTCCGTGGTCCTGAACAATAGCTTTGAGACCTTCTCCATATTCCCATGTGTCTTCGTCAGGAATCCCGACCACGTCGTCAAAAACTACCCCGTCAGTTGCGATGAATACCTTGCCGCCGGGTGGGTAGATGGCTTTGATATCCTCACACAACTGGTTCAGGCGGAAGAGAGCTATTTCTTCGCCAAGATCGGGCAGCTTCCCTATAACCTTCTCAATGCGGTTGACGCTCTTCCAGGGGAAAGCTGGGAGAATGAGGTGAACAGCCTCACATTTTTCGACCTGGGCTTTCACTTGGGCCATAAAAAACGGCTTGCCGATCCATGAGTGAGAAGAGTCTTCACAACCTTGGCTGGGAAGATGCTGCCCATAACTCTGGACCACATCTAGAATATCACTTGCAAGGGAGTCTAGATCATGGGCTGGGGTTGGCGATGGCGAGGGAGTGAGACTTAGTTCGCGGACTTCTTCGAACAAGAAGCTTTTCAGTTGCTTCTCGTCGAAAGTATCGGCCAAAAAGGCGTCATCCGAACTTAGCGACGAGTTTACTTGAATGACAGACATGGTTGTGAATCAGGTGATGAAAAAGGTGATATAACTAATGATAATTGAAAGAGATGATGGGCTATAACAAGCTAATCGAGCAATAGACTTGTTGAGATCGAAGTTGCCTGTCTCAGAAGGCACTTATTCTCTCATGCATTGGGGAGTTTCTTCGAGTTATAAAGGCCCACCCATTCTTTTGTATGTCAATATATTAAAATAATCGTTCTTGAATTTTTCGGAAGATATTGTTCTGGCGCTAACACCATGAGGCTGCGCTTCCTAGCAGACCCGAGATACGTCTGGTAGTAGTGCTTGATGACAAGTGCTCACCGACACCCATGAAAGCAATACATGGCATAGAAAACCCAGCCTTACTCACGTAGTAAATTCTCATGTCCTGTATCAGGGGCCATCCCTCAGCCCCTTTCCTCCAGATCGCTCCTTCTCATGATTTCTATGACAAACCAGCTGAACATTTCAGGACTCTATTCGCACACCGGATAAGCCCTTCGTCCTAAAAGGGGTCGGGGCCAACCTCAAATGTTGTCCGGATTTTGCAACTTGGATCGGGCCTATTACGGTGTAGAGCTTCTTACGCCGCCAATATCCTCGATGGATTATTATCAAGGAGGTGGTATTACACGTTTGAGATTCTATGTATCTGGAAGGCAATTTTCGCCGGATAAGAAGCCTCTGCTTGGCCGATATTATATATAAGTCGATTTGGTGGCTGCAAAGGAGATCTGCACTTGGTCAGATGTTACAGCCATATTACGGGATGACAAAGAGCCATTTTCAAGGACATGGCTCACGGCGGCGAAGTGTTAGCGACATGTGAGATGAATGCTACACAGCCGCATCGAAGGATTTTTGAGAACAGTTTGAAGGTAATAATATTGTATTTGCCCTTGTCAGAGGGCAGAGGAAACTACAGGATCGATCGTATTCTGATAGCGCTGTAAGTTTAAAGTGAATCAGCGGGAGTGCATACAAAGAGGTAGCACACATCACTGTAAAAGGTAGTGGGAAAATGCTACTTCAGCAAGGAAGTGAAGTGAGGTTGTGCCTGCTCGTGACCGTGCAGGTCCTAAGGGATCTGACTAAATATAAATTAAATCCTGGCAAGATTCAAAGTTTCGAAAATAAATCGAATTCCCTTAGGTACAAGCAGTCACTCACATTGTCTGAATACTATTATGTTATAAAGATTTGTCACATGATTCAAAGGGTGTATCTTGCGGTTGGTAATTGAAAGAACGTGGCGGCCCTATATTTAGCCGAGCTAACCGGTATGCATTGTTATTGTTATAGACTTCCCCAATCTACCAAATACCGAATTGAGCCCAGCTCTTAGACGGTCGCACCGTGAGCAGCAAATCTCAGCTATTTGGTGTTATCTACACTTAGCGATCAATTCTCTTTCTGGCGAACACAAGGCCATTTCGTATCATGTCTTCTAACGTACCAAAGACCACCGATATCTTGGTGACGGACACCCAAGACGACCTCGCCAAGATCAAAGAAGAAACACGACTCTTCATCAAACCATTCACTCTCATTCAAGATGGCATGACTTCAGAGAATACGATCGTCATACCTCAAAGTTCCTCCTCAAAAGAATCACTGCCCCATAGTGCGCAATTAGAAGAACTCGCCGACGACACACCCGGGCGACTAACAACATGGTCGCAAGTCTTCGTCAGCAGCCTCCTCGTCTTCAACGGATTCGGTTACTTTTCTGCTTTCGGACTCTTCGAGTCGCATTGGGTCGAAGTCCTGGATTCCTCGCCTGCTGACATCGCCTGGGTTGGCTCTCTGTCCCTCTTTCTGCTCTTTTTCTTGGGCACGCTCTCTGGTCCGCTCATGGACAGAGGTCACTTCCGCTCCATTGTCGTGGTCGGCTGTGCCGCTCAACTGCTCGGAGTCTTCTCAACTTCAGCAGTCTCGCAATACTGGCAGCTCATTTTAGCTCAGGGGCTCGTCCAGGGTATTGGCAACGGGCTTCTCTTCACGCCATGTGTCGCGCTTGTGTCCGTGTACTTTACTAAGAATCGCGCCTTCGCACTCAGTCTGGCCGCTTGTGGAGCTCCTATCGGAGGTCTGATATTTCCTACTGTAAGATATTGCCGGCATCGAGAGAACGCGAACATAAAATCGGATGTGCTAATACATATTTCAGATAACTAGACAACTTGCGGGTCCCATAGGATACCCGTGGACGATTCGGGTAATGGGCTTCATCATGTTGTTCAACTCAATTTTAATCCTGGCACTTGGCCGACCGAAAAAGTTCAAAAAGGACAGGCGTCCGCTTCTCGAACCCCGCGCGTTCAAGGAGATAGTGTACTTACTATTTGCGATCGGTCTGTTCTTCACATTATGGGGTGTATACATTGCATACTTCTATGTAAGTTTGAGCTAGGAAGTGGCATAAGGCCACGAAAGTCTCTTATTATAAGCTCTCAACCCTCGCGCTAACCGGACCTTGTTGTTGTCAGACATCAACCTACGGGCAATCCGTTATCGGAATATCTGAATCTGACGCTCTCACGCTGCTAATCATACTCAACGCCGTCGGAGTCCCTGGTCGGGTGATCCCTGCCTTCCTTGCTGATCGGTACTTCGGTCTCTTCAACACGATGCTCCCATTTGTGGCCGGCGCCAGCATTCTCCTCTTTGCATGGATGCGTGTGGAGTCACCGGCGGCGTTCTACGTCTGGGTTGCTCTCTATGGCATTTGCTCCAATGCGGTGCAGACATTGTTCCCTTCGACACTCTCTAGCCTCGTCACGGACCCGAGCAAGACCGGTCAGCGCGTAGGAATGGTGTTCGCGGTGGGAAGCCTGGCTTGTCTGACGGGACCACCCTTGGCAGGTGTGCTCATTGGTCTTGGGGGCGGCAGCTATAAGTATCTGCAGGTCTTTGGCGGTGTATCTGTCGCGGTGGGCTTCCTTGTCCTCACAATATCTCGGCTCTGCCAGATTAGGCGGATGTAGATCTTCTCTTAGGGTCACGCAGGGTTACATATACGGAGTCAGATTGTGTGTATAATAGTGTATTAGACGGTGAGTATAACGGCGCAGTCAAAAATCAGATAATTAAAAAAGTCCATAACGAAATTCTATGCTTATCATGATCCATAATTGCAACACCTGTCAACGGGAACAATTTTTAATTGGTGCACTCAACCCCTATCTCCCTGTGCGCGCTCGATACTTTTGGCTATGTGGCAATACTTTCGATGCACCGAGTATCAAGAACCGACCATTATGCCTGAGCCTGAGCGAGTAGCTATCTTCACCGCAAAGGTTGTATTGAGAACGTAATGAAAAACAGCCCCAACTATGACTGTGTCGAATCAAGTGCTCGGAGAGGGTGCCCAAATATCGATAAAAATGCACGTGTAAGGCGCATGACCACACCACCAAAAGGCTAGGAACAAGGGACCTACTCCTCTCTCATCACAAGAGCCTGCGGGGAAATGAGAAACCGCATTAGTGAGCATGCGTTTTTCCTGTGGCGGATTTGGAGCAAGCCACGGGGTTACACATCAGATTTCAGCCCTTTTTCAAGGCGCAGTATGTAGATCGATCAGCTCAAGGTAGTATTCTGTCTCACGAACTGCGCCGATCCTTCAAAATATTCTTACACCCTTCATTTCATGCAAATTGAGAATTCAATAGAGAATTCGATTACTGTCAGTCATATCAGATCACTTCGGTCAATAGACTTTGGGACCACAACACTTGTCAGGGTCAGCTTATGCCTCAATGCCAAATCAGGGGCATGCAATGTTCTGTACAAAATTTGATGTCTGTAAATAGCGAAGGATCACAGAACTTTATCATGGCTTGAAAGTCTAAGAGGAGTAATTGGTAGAGCGCCGGGTGAGTAGCAAGATCGTTGAGCAAGGACTAAAGGGCTACTCCCACCCGCCTTGTGCAGACTCTGTGACTTATGTTTGCGATACCATCTTTCCTTCATTCTTCGATCACAGGCTGTCATTGTTCTCCCATAGTTGAACATGCATCCCGTTCATTCACCCCTTGTTCGATACTTCTTGGCCCTCTCAGTGTTTAGCTCTGGTATCCCCAGAGCTGAAGCTGAAGAATCTCTTGCCAATGGTCCGATCGCTACTGTTTGCGGTCCAAACACCGCCAATATTACCTGTGTGAACAGATATGGCACCCTCCTCTCGCCCTCTTTTTCCAGGGACCCAGATCCAGCTGTCGCCTACACCGGCACCGTTATCCCAGATGACCCTTCCTGGGCACTGGTTCAACAGGCCGACTTTGTCGTCTTCGACAAGAAGCGCGGTCTTGACATTCTGGGGCCGTCTCCAGAGATCCATCGCACCATCATCTCGGTTCTCAATGTTATTCATGAGGCGCCGGTGTTTGTGCCGAGTCTGAACAAGCTCTTTGTGACTCAGGACGGGCCTCCAGGCAACTTGTCTATCCTCTCACTAGACTTGAACCACGATCCCCCAGCCGTTTCATTAGTCCAGACAAACCCCCCCATCTATCAACCAACCGGGGGAGTCTATAATGGCAAAGACGGCATGATATATTATGCTGTGCAAGGGCAGAACTCGTCATTGCCTAATGGACTGAAACAACATGCTGGGTTAGCCCGCGTCGATCCCAAGACTCTTAAGGCAGAATGGCTTGTGAACAATTACTACGGTTTCAATTTCGCTGGCCCAAATGACCTGGCCATTGATCCGTTTGGCGATGTCTGGTTCACAGATACCGACTACGCTTACGTCCTCGGAGTCGCTGAGTCGCCTAGGCAGCTGCAACAGGCCACATGGCGATATCGCCCCTCGACGGGTCAAGTGCAGATCATGGACAATAGCCTAGACTATCCCAACGGTATCGGCTTCTCGCCTGATGGCAAGACACTGTACGTCACCGACTCTGGTCTTGAGAGTTATACTCCCGTACCGACGCTAGGCCCAAACGACTTCTACAACTACCCCATCAGCATCCAGTTCAATAGTACGGGTCCTCGCAACGTCTTCGCGTGGGACGTGGCACGGTCCGGGTCTACTCCCATCATCACGGGCAAGCGTGTCATCTTCCAATCGCCCGAGGGCGCTCCTGACGGCCTAAAGGTCGCCGCAAATGGTTACCTCGTCATGGCGATGGGTCTGGCGCCCGGTGTGGACATTACGGACGCGCTTGGCAACCACATTGCCCGGATTCAAACGAACCATGCTGTTGAAAACGTGCAGTGGTCCGGTAACGATTTGAAGACTCTCTGGCTTGTAGGCATCAACGGCATCACCAAGGTTAAATTCAATCTTGCCGGCCCAAACCCGGTCAATTTATATCCTGGCGCTAAGCAATAGTTATGTTATCGATGCGGCAATCATATTCTGGTGGTTGCGAATTCGATGGTCTTTAATTATCGACCGTCATCATAGATTAGAAGATAATATTAGATAATTAGAAAATCATCCACATTCTCTACGTTTCGTCTTGTGATGCGTACTCGCTGCGCAGCACCTATCTCACTGTCATATCAACCTCGTGTCACCATTACTTTAGCAATAGCCCGTACGAATTAAGTAATCAGGAGGATAATTACATTGAGCTCATAAAATCGTAATTTTCAAAAAAAAAAATTTTTTTGCGAAAATCCAATTTCCATCTCTACGGTCGCCGGCTAATGGAACTGTAGAACTATAGCTCTTGTAAGTTTGGTATATGGCCTACGTGCTTCGTACAATGCGACGCCATGTAACATCATCAGGCATTACGTAATCCGTGTGTGGTCGGAGATAATTCTCCCTAATTAAAGTTCTTTGTCAGCAACAGGCGCTGGGGGAATGAAATTCCTGGATAATGATACTTAGGCATCTGACACATTCTTCAGCCTCATCTAAAAGACAAGGATCAATCAGTAAAGGAGTGTGACACAGCATGATGTGTGGCTTCACCGCCTCGAATGTCTCAGTCCCCATTTGGATAGGTACTTGATCCTTCAGAATCGTAATATTTGAAAAAAAAATACGACGTAAGCGAAGGACGTCCCCTTCCTCGATGCACTTTTGGCAAAACAAAGAAGCTATTATAATCTCGCCGATGCAAAGACAACAGGAATACCTCAGCAGGCATTTGTCATAAGGTCCTTCTGCAAAGTCAATTCTCCTACTAGCGGGAGGTCATTTACCCGTAGGCGGTCTTAAAACAGAGACATTAGATCTGTTGAAGGACATAAAAGTCTCACTCAAACGCAGTTTTTTGACAGTCAGAGACAACAACATCGTCCCTTTTCACATCTACAAAAATTCTTCCTATCGTGTTCTTTCGTCAACGTTAAACTTGATTTCCTTCAAGATGGCACCCTCTCATAACCTCCCTGCGCCGCGCCGAATCACGGCATCCAACTTGCCCTTGGCTTCTCATCAGGTCACTGGTGGCCATGAGCATGCAGAGCCTGGTGTTGAAGTCAGCGATGAGAAGCTAGAGTGCACCCCTCTTTTCGACGGAAGTCTTGTGCGCGCCATCGTCGCCACCAGTAAAAAGGTTCCTACCAGTAATGATGGACAGTGAGTGTATATTCATCCATGCTAAAGCTACTTTCTGTGACTGACCGATGCTTCCCCTCAACTAGTGGCAAGCTTCCCATTGACGATGTACCGGGCATGGGAATCGTGCTACCCGGTGGTCTAAACATGTATTACATCGACATTGCGCCTCGTACAGAGGGGAACCTGGTACGTTCAGATGCACAGGGCTCTTGTTTATGGTGGCCCAGCCTACGTGCCCTATCCAACATGCCCCTATCCCATCATCCAGAGCCCCTCGAAGAAATCAAGCAAGTATATATTTAATTAAATATGTAAAACAGCACCGAACTACCTCAACCGACTACCTAGTTGTCATTACTGGCAAATTGAGCCTCCTGACTCCCAAGGAGGACGCCTACAGCGTTAAGGACGGCAAGGCCACCTGCGGTGAGCCAGTCGAGACAGTCTGTCATCCGGGCGACGTCATCGCTCAGCGTGGTATTATGCATGCGTAAGTGCAAGACGCAACTCACTTCTCCCTAACAGTTCACTCTCTCGCTGCGTCAGGTCTTGCACATGAGGCTAAGACTCGGCACCATTGGCAACGGATACTGATTGATAACAGTCTGTCTAACCGCACTGACGAGTGGTTGCGGGTTCTTGCCGTGGTTCTCTCCTCGGATGCCAACAAGGTCCCGATTGGAAGCTCCGGTAATCACAAGGAGTTGCAGGATCAATGGATTGCTTGAGCCTAGGCCCTACAATGAGATGTCATTTGTTTCCTAGGATTGAACCACCAATACTACCTTTTATAGTAATTCGAATTGAGAAGAGAGTTTGTCATGTCATTTGGTATTATTCTCATTTCGATGTCGAGATTCGCCTAAAATATAGTTTCTTTAGCCAATTCAAGATTTCTCCTTTCTAGAACGCTTGATGTTCTGTGTCACTTTAGTTCCCTGCTGTAATTATGTTACAACACTGTAAATCTGTAGGTAGTTATTCCTTTGACTGCCGTGTCCGCACTGTGAATTTAAAGGTGGAAAGATGGGGCACTAAGCATTTTGAACGTAAGGATATGCACCCAATTAGCTTTGGGTAGATACTGCTTACGTGCAACCTGATTGTGTGAATGATGCAACATCATAGTCCGTTTTCCAGTGTGAAAATCATGTCGCACAAACGGCAGTCAGAGGGATAGCTTCGTCCTAGGAGGTAAGTTGACAAAACTATGCACAGCAATTGTCACATACCCGCCACTGAGAATTTTAGTCTTAAGAATGCTAATAATTAATTTCAATTCGAAGTGGCATGATCAATGCCAGCGTTAGCGCCTGGATACATCCACTCAAGCTTAGACGTTGTACACTGTACTTTGCCGTTAATACTGTAAAACAGGCAGTCGATGCTACACCTACTACAGGCTAATATCTTACTTGTGCTGCTTGGTTGAACAACATTGAAAACATGCTCGACACGCAATTTTATCGCGTAGGATCCATGGATGAGTTGAACCGTATGTTCTCTTGGCACAATCTGTAATAGCTCATTGAAACTGTTAGTCCATGTACCTAGGGATCGAATCCATGTGACCACGTGATTTTCCACGTTGCGCACCCCACACCTGCAGTTGGGCCAACCCCGCCATGCTTTGCATTCTGTGTCTTCTGTTGAATCCGTCCTAAGTCAACCCAACAGGTCAAACTCTCATTGGGTTTCTACGATATTATTTCAAACAGACCTCTTAAGACAATTTATCAGCATGGATGCATCCCTGACCGGCAGCACTGTAGGTCCCCCCACGCCGGAGCCACAGATTGAAGCCACTAGTTCACAAGTCGAAAGCTCGGAGCTTCAGGTTGACCCCAAACCACAACAAACTGTGCGCCGCCTTCAACCACCCCCTCCTCAATCATGTCTCGACCCGAGAGGAGATCTATGTATCAATGTCGGCATGCATCCCACGAGATCCTTCATAGTTTGCTCAAGATCTCTAGCGAGAGCTTCGCCTTTCTGGGATAAGATGTTGTATGGAGACTTCATAGAAAGCAAGAAGCCCCATTGTGAGGATGATAGTGTGGAGTGGACCGTAAAGCTCCCCGAAGATAACTCCACGGCATTGGGGCTACTGCTCAGCATTATCCACGGTCAGTTTGACGTAGTCCCCGACTACGATGACTTACTGTGTGTTCAAGACCTTTATGAAATATCTGTAATAGCGGATAAATATGACATGGCCCATGTCTTGCGACCTTGGGCAAGAGGATGGTTACGATCTACGCTGGAATCAGCTGAGTTGATAGGCGAATCTCTGCGAGAACAGTATTGCCATGAGCGGCTATGGATCTCATGGGCACTTGGCGACACAGCAAACTTTGAAGAGATCGCAAAGATAATGCTCTTGACTTCATGTACTTCAACACCTGACGTGAACAATCTGCGATGCCCCGGAGTTTTTGAACCCCCAGAGATATACGGTGAGTTTGATGATTCTTGAGGGTTTTCTTGCATCGCGCGTTTGGAAGTTCAACTAATTACTCTACCACAGACGTCCTAGAGCAAGTTCGTGTGGATATAATCAACGAGCTTCTCGCACCATTTCGGGATATCATCGAAGGGTTAATCATAAAGGATGAAAGTTTGTGTAGAAAGCATAAGAGGAAGAAGAATTACCCTGCTGTGTGCCTTCCTTCGATGCTTGGTACGGGTATCCAGTCTCTTGCTAGCGTGGGGCTTTGGCCAATACCACAGCCGGCGGAGATCTCGTGGAGCGTATTGATTCTTTCTGACAAGCTAAAGAGTGTAAAGATCGAGAGTAAAGCATATCCTAACATCGCGGATGGACCTCATCAGTGCTCCCACGATTCAGTTCTGCGAGGCAAGATCGAAGGCGTCCTGAATTCCATACCCTCGTTACTGACTGAAAGACACGAGCATCATCTCGACTGTCAAGCAAGAAAGTCTAGAGTCTAAATAGCTAAGTCAAGTGGCGCCCTGGATATCAAAGGCAACTAAGAAGTGAAGGAATAATCCCGACTATTAGATTTAGATTACAACGCGAAATTCTCGGGGCACGAAGTCAGACTTCGTTTGCTTGGCAATACTAAATATGATCATCCCAAGATAGCACATAAAGTCATGATTGCGACGTCCACTTATACCAACACTAAGACCATTTCCACAGACATGAACCTCTTCAACACGAGAATGAATTCTCCGCATGTGCTCGAGATAGCGAGAAATTCTCGCGAACTTTCCTCGCATCATGATACGTCGCGTCCAATTTGACATATTACACGACAGCGGTTTGGCAATGAACGGTGTAGTTATGAATACTGTGACGAAAGTGGTTTATTTTCGATAGTCTCGTCATCTGGCACGAGACACCGGTAGCGACAGAGCGCTCATTGAGAACATGGAAGTCAATGTCGACAGCGAGATCGAGCCGTCGCAAATGGATAAGCAATTAATGAGCCAATTGCGATCTCAACACCGATCTCGTGTTGAAAACTCCGCCAAAAAGCATTAGCATTGTCCGCCATCATATGTCAGTAGCGTCATAGGGTGTATATAGGTATACAAACTCATTATACGCAATCAATCAGTAATGAAAACGGCCTAGATCAATTGGACCGAAGATAGAGAAGGATTATACAGATAAAATAGCGGTATATCTCCTTTTCCCCAATGTTAGGACCGGTTGCTTCTGAGGCGCAATAGAGTCACGCGCCTACAACAGTGGCCTCCCCAGGGACGGCGATATACGCATAGTGGCTTGCACTATTATGCTTCGGATCGACCACTAGGCGGCTATATTCGCTCTTATTTTTATCAACGGATTGGCGCCGTGACTTAGGACTAGCTAATACGCAATAGCAAATGAGTGTGCCGCTCTGTACCAACACAGAAACTTAGCTCCCGTACAGCAGGCCCTGTGTTGGTAACCGCCTAATAGCATTGAGGGTTGAGTAGAGATCGGAGCACCACCAAGTAATCATGGCGCCTGGTGAATCCCTATGTATGAACATCGTCGCGAAGGCCAGGGGTAATCTCAAGGCTCCCGTGGCCACAAGTCCTTAACCGTATTTGGGTATTGTTAGTATTGCGGGCACGAGAGTTGTTGGCCAACATACAACCAAGTCGAAAAACAACAGTCATGAAACAACCAAGTTAGGTGCGGAAGACTCGCTAATGCAGTATGCCACCTCCTTCAATGTTGTTGTTAGTTGCCTGAGTTGACTGTGCAGTAGCAGCCCGCTTTCGGCGGCGATGATTGGCGAGCACAGCGCGCGCCACCGGACCCGAGAGCGCGGACCCCCGGGAGGGAACCGCCAACAGCCTTAGGCAGAGCTGTCAGGGCGAGGCACCAGTGGACTTGGTCGCGAAGCGCGGATGCTGAGGATAGCTGAGCACTGCGCTGATGGAGACTGGTACGTAAGATATGAAGGCAATGACTTTTCCCCAATGCTCTGTGTCGCATGCAATTATTAGTTCAGGAAGCCAAGTATGCGATTCAATGTCTCTCGCGTGCCTGTAGTGGCAGATGTCTTTATTTTCTCCTTTCAGGGCAGAGCGAATGAATGCAACAAATAGTTCCCTGTCGAATGATAGCGAGAGCAGCCTCGCTATCCTGAATAATAATGTATTGCCATGGCTATAGTCGCATGTACATAACCATAACCGGACACCATACCAATATATGCAGAAGCAATCTCCGAAAGAAACCATGACGCCTCATAACCATTGAAATGCAGCAATAAGAATTCCGCGCCGTAAACTCCATCTAGTGATGCGCATTGCGCCATTATGTCCAGTCTATCTATCCTTAACATTACTTTTGAAGCCATGCGCTATATATGCATTTGCAAGCTCGTAGTAATATACTTCGCAACACTATGCCGTGAGGAGTGCTGCTCTAGTTATGTGCTAGGGCCATCATCGACCCCATGATTCTCGAGTCATGGTATAGTATGTCCACTGAGGCTAAGAGGGCGGTTCGGGGGGATTCGAGTCGTCTTCTTGCTATCAGGCGTGTTCTACCAGGGACCCGGAATGATTATAGAATAACCGAAGTTCCAGTATAACTTCGCTCTATCACAGGGAAGCATTAGCGATCAAGGGTACAGGCTTGGTTCATGGCAAGTCCTTGCCATTGGGGTGGGAGGAGGTGCTGTGCTATGCCGGCCTGGGATTGCATGTTCACTGACATTAATGATTACGCAATTACTTCTTAGTTCCTTTCGTTGTTGGCCGGACTCTACCCGAAGAGCGTTCTCGCAGGTTATATCGAGCCGGTGGTGCCGTCGTGTCGCCTCGGCCATTACTTGCCGCGATTCGTGATGAGCGGCGGGTTGGGCTCGGCCGCCTCTTGTTTATCCGATTGCGAGATCGCGGTGGTCGCTGATGGGAGCTTTCGACAGGTCGGGCTGGCGGCGACAGAGAACCGCGTTTGGTTTGTGTATCACTTGACATGGCCTTCCCTCGTACAGGCGATGTTGCGCGATCTTTTCCAGGCGCCACGGGATTAGAGACTGCTGCTGTTGGGCTCGCGACGGGGACTTTGTCTTTATTGTTATTGGGGCTGCGGTTTACATCACCTCGGCCACTATTACGACTCGAGGGGGCACCTCTTGCGGATGGTATTGTGCCATCCTGCTGCGCCTTTTTAGCTCTTCTCCGTCGAATCTCGTTGACTAGTTGGTTTTCTTCTTCATAATCCTCTATTACTTGCTGTCGATCTGAAGGGGAAACGAATGAGAAAAAAAACCCCAATAATGTGTCAAATGACTTCGAGCGCACAAACTGGACGGCTGCCTTCCATTGCTCGTCTTCCAATCTACCCTGGTCAGTGAACAGAGCCGGCATAAAGGCATCCCAGGCGTTTATCATCTCGTCAAGCCGCTGTTGGCTCCGCTGGTCGAGATTCTGTAGAAACTCTTCTTTCGTTTTAGCAGCATCCGACATCTCCCAAACATCGTGGTGGAAGGCTTCCCAACTCTGCAGCTGTGCGGTCCATGTATTGCAGCGCTTGTGAAGAGTTGTAAATAACTCGTCCGGTTGCATTCCAAATTTCGAGTATTTCCAATGCCATTGACGTTCGCGTAGCCAGTCTATATGCGGCGGAGAACATTCCATTATGCCTACGCCGGGACCGTTCGGTTGGCAGATGTCGATTGCGGTGGAGGTCTTGGTCGTTTCCGCGGTGCGGTCGGAGCGTAGAGTCTTCAACGGGAGCAATGTAGTGCAAGTCGGTGGTCTGGAGTTGGTGTCGAGAACGTGATCTTGTACCACAGCCTTCTGTGTCCAACATAGAATACCGTATTCGCTGGGCGACAGTCAAACGGAAACGGCCGTAAGACGGATGGGGACGGTGACCAGCGAAAGATGGTCGGTGTCGTGTTGTTGGCTGTTGGTGGTCCGTGGCCCGTGGTTCGTGCTGGTGTCAGTCAGGACGGCAGGGGCCGCGCGATTCGGCGCAGCGGCTACGGCTATCCCTTGGTTTGTGCACCATATCGCACGGGCTGTGAATGGCCAGGCAGCTCGCTGTGTGATGGCAAGGAGATCGGGGTGGTGTTGTTGGTTGTTTGCTCGTTTGTTCTGTCCAACAGTGCCAAGATTTGTTGGTCGCTAGCTGCATACTTGCAGGGACAGAATTGCGCAGTCCAATGCCCCAACGGTCCAATGATTTGGCAATAATACTCAAAGTGGAACTTCGCCTGTGCTAGGTACTCAGCTACTCAGCCACACCCCGGGACGGTGGTGACTATGGTGAGGGTTTCATATTTCGACTAGATCTAGAATCATTGGGTAGAGACCATCTATCGCAGCCCGTTGTCCTTGATTCTGTGAAACCCACCTTTCCTCTGAAGGCGCGTACGTAAAGTCTGTACGATGGGTTTTTACACTCTCCCTTGGGAAGTTGGGTGAACTGGCGACCCGGCCACGGTGTAGATATAAAAGGTCATCGGCAAGTTGGTAGCCACGTAGGTCCATCTTAGACTATTCCCCATGAACTCAACATGGTTTCCCCTACTGTAGAGGGCAACTCGCAAGAGTTTGGTATCACTGTGTCGACAACCTTCCTTGAGCAGCGTCTGGAATCCGAACTGGCAAAGAACGCCCAGACGCAAGCTGATAACTCAACGACAATAGAGTCAACATGTCAGGAACCCGAAGACCAAGCAACAGTGCAGGCCCCGGAGCCATGCTCAGAAAGCCCCGATCCGGCGACCTTGACAGAAAGCGAGCTGGAACAGCGTTTCGGGTCGACTGCTGATCGAGTAGTAGGCCTTTTGGCACATGGCCAACTGTCGACGCCAGAAGGGCGGGAATCATTGCCTCAGGCCAGGACGCCTATTTCTCAATTTGGGACACAGCATATCAGATGCAGAATATTGATCCAGCCTGGCGATCCAACTACGTTCGAGGGCCTTCCGAATCACTACAAGTATATCACTTGCGGGGTGATTCCTTCGACAACTGATCGAGCAATGTCGGAAGACCATATGGTTCGATGCATTCCCGTTACCCAAGGCCGAGAAGACATCAAGTATACTATCTGCCGTCCGTTCCACATCGAATTCCACTACGATACTCGAGACGATTCCATTTCCATCACAACCCAGCAGCCTAACCATATCTTCATCATCCGTGAGCTTATAGATAAAGCAAGCAATCGCATCGAGCACAGAGAATATGTGTTTTCTTCGGGCTCCACCGCGACTGGAGTCGACCCTGGGATGTGGGCTGTCTATAAAGACGCCAGCTCAATCCCTTTTTTGCAGTTCAGGCTTTATCCGAGAGCGTATTCCTTGGAAGTACTTGCGACGAAGAAGCCCCTGACTCTGGCTGGCGGCAAAAGGAGTCGCCCCGCCCCCAGAAACTCCGCCATTCTTTCTGGATTCTCCAGTGCTTCCAGTGCCAGACTTTCATCTGATCTTACTGTTATTGAGAAGATAAATGCGCCGAGCTCTCTTGACAAAGGGGGGCTAATGCGAATGATGGAAAACGGGGTAGAAGAATATCAGTTGCGGCGCCTCGGTCTTCTCATTCATCAGACTCGAAATTCGACGGTCTTTCGAGCCAAAATCACAGCCCATCCCGAAGAGGACGTTATTGTTAAAATCATAGAATCCGACGACGTGGTCGTTCGTGGCAACGTCTGGAAGCAGGAATACGATCTGCTCCGGCAATTGCAATCGGTTAGCTACGCCCCCTCATCATTCGTCCAGAAACAACATTCCAGACACGCTGACAGGCAGGCATAATATAGGACAAGATCGTTCCCCTTATAGGCGGTGACGCACGGATTGGAGCCCTTTACCTGAAATGGATTGATGCTTTCGACCTTGCTAGAGGGGGCTGGCGCGATAAGCGCAATTACTTCACAGGCAGTGAACAGGTCGCATTGACCATCCTGCGTGACATGGCGGAGGCTCTCTGCGACTTGCAAGATTATGAAATTGTCCATCACGACATCAAGCCCTGCAATATCTTGCACGAGAAGGGTAACACGGTTCTGATCGATTTTGGAATAGCAACACAGCCTCGCTCTCACCCTCAACACGGCGGCACTCCTTGGTATCTACCACCAGAGATTATGTCAGCTGGGCATAGCGGCGGACAGCGAGGTCCACCCGAGGACATCTGGGCTCTAGGGGTCGTCATGTTATATCTTCTGAAAATCATCCCTCTGCCAGAAATGGGGCCACCGCGGCCGTGGTCCATCAAAGGCGCGGGGCAACCGGGCTCGTCCGCACACCAAACTATGACGGAATGGCTTGATCGCATCAAAAAGATGAAGACCAAATTAGATCCGAGCGAGCCTGTTCATAGAGTCGTCAAGGAAATGCTGGTCATTAGGCCTGCCTTGCGCATTACGCCTCGAGAGATTCTGGAGGCATTGGCAGAAAATTGACGATGGAGGACGGCCGCTCGGGCATAGCCGAAGGGAGACTCTAGGACGATGGGCCTAGTGAAGATGGCGACGGGCATCGGGCACCGGAGTGGGCGGCAATTTCCGCTGAACACTTCAAGTTTGGAGTTTTTGGTTGCATACACTTATAACTGGGGTAACTGCTGGAATGTCTTTAGATAAACGCAACGCTTCAGTTGAGGCTCCATTTGTAACAGATAAAATGATCAATTCGGATAGACTCGCCTCGTTCTCTGCACCTTGTGCTATGCATTCGGAAACCGCCGCGGCGCTACATGCTGGCGCTGGACCAAAATGAGTATGGACCTGGCTTGCAAAGAATTGCAGGCCGCTGAGATCGAGGCCATAGATAGGCTCATACTTGTAAACATGGGCCATTTGTCAGTTATAATTAGCCCATGCATACAGGGTTTATTCCACCTCTGCCATGATGAAAGCACCTTGCAAACCGACAGCGTATGCAATGCGCCCACATCCCGTTGGCGATCATAGCTGGGTGCCTACCCATAATTGTATGTAACGTACCTACGACACTGGCGATAGGGCGATAGGCAGGGTCTTAGTACGTAAGGGTTAACTCATTCAAGGGAGGGGCAAAATGATCGCAGGTGTTTAGAGGGGCGGCCATCCTCTGTTACGAAGATGTCTGTGGAATGACGTTGGGAGAGCGGAATCATAATTAGCTACCTAGGTATGAAGGAACTGTCTATGTCAACCTAGGCAGGTTACCTTCAAAATCTTGTAGTAAAGGCAACTGCTTCATGTAGTCTACTCCGTAGGTGAGGAGCGAACGAGAGAGAACAGTAATTAGCACGAGTTGAGCTGGCTGGCCAATGACGGAAAGTATTCCGCTCACGTGATGGAGATCCATCCTCGAGACTACCCTAAAGACTAGAGACGGCGATCGCACTTAACGACCTTCCATACTCGATCAAGGAAACCTAACCAAAGGCGTGTAGAGAAGCGCAAACAAGTTCGCACGATGACCGATGCGCGTCCTGGACTCTCTGACGGCATGCGGTTCTCTCCGCGAGTGCAGGCCAACCAAGCCGGCCTGCTATGGACTGCCCGGCCCTCAAATACCTACATATAGACAGCGATCACCCGTCGAGCGCTGTCTTGGCCACGGCATCCGTGTAAGTTGAAACGTGCATTGTATCCGGCCATGACTCTCCTACGCCTTGCCATCGCCGCTGCGGCCCTCTGCAGCCCCGTGCTGGCCATCACCGCCGCCGATGCCGCCGTGCACGTCATCTTCTCGTACTCAGGCACGGCGCATCCCGCCCGCCTGACCACGCTGGCGCAGCAGTGCCAGATCGGCGGCGTCATCATCTTCGGCGACAACGTCGACGACAATCTGCCGGCGTATCTCGCCAGTCTACAGAGCGCCTACTCCTCGGGCGGCTGCGCCGTGAAGGGGCCGCTGCTGATCGTCACCGACCAAGAGGGCGGCGAGGTCAAGCGTCTACCCGGCGGACCTACGCTGTCGGAGAAGGAGATCGGCGAGCAGTCAAACCTCAATGCCGCCGGCAACACAGCTGGCGTGCAGGCCGCAGCTGCCTTGAAAGCCTACAACAACAACGGCAACCTAGCCCCTGTCCTCGACGTCTACCACGCAGCAGGCGACTTCGAGGACCAGTACGAGCGTTCTTACAGCAACGACCCGAACGTCGTAGCCACGTGTGCCACGGCCTTCATCAAGGCCCAGCAGGCAGCGGGCGTCGTCGCCACCGGGAAGCACTTCCCCGGGCTTGGCGCCGCCAACGCCGACGAGAACACGGACGAGGGCCCGGTGACCATCACCCGCAGTCTCGCGGACCTGCGCGCCATCGACGAGGTCCCCTACGTGTCTGCCATCGCAGCCGGCATCAAGATGATCATGCCCTCGTGGGCTCTGTACCCCGCGCTCGACGCGCAGTATCCCAGCGGCATCAGCAGCAAGTGGATCCAGGGCGAGCTGCGCGGACGTCTCGGTTTCAAGGGCGTCATTATCACCGATGCCATCGAAGCCGGCGGTCTAGAGGGCTTCGGCACCGATCCCCAACGCAGCGTTCTCGCCATGCAGGCCGGTGTGGACATAATTCTGGCAGCTGGACGTAACGTCACGCAGGGAGAAGGGATCGTGAGCGGGCTCGTGACTGCTGTCAACTCTGGATCTATAAGCAGTTCTGCGTTTTCTACGTCGACATCACGCATCTCCTCCCTAAGGAGCTCGTTGTGAGATGTGCGATCCTAGTCATGTACCGCAATTTTTGAGAATTTGGAATAGTACTACGGACATCGTATAAAGGCGACATAGAGTGCTTTATAGATAGTGACGTAGAATCTGTCAGTTAATCGATAGACTAGCAACTGAATGTCCGATGTCTGATAGTATCGATTTCCCTAGTGCCATTTTCCTGTCTTGAATAAGGTAGAAGTTACACTCAGCCATCCGGCGGTCTCATGCGCATTCAAGACATGATCGCCAGCCACTAGGTATCACATGTCGCAGATGGGTACCACGACGGATGGTTCGCTCAGAAGGCTCGCTCAGCAGGTTCGCTGTATCCCTTGGACTGCCGTTTCCGCACCGTGACTGTAAACGTGGAAAAACAGGGCATTAAGCATTTTAAACGTAAGGACATGCACCCAATCACCGCAATCAGCTTTAGACATTCTGTCTAAATACAACCTGATTGGGTAAATCTGGTTACGTACGTAGTCCGTTTTCCCAGGGTCAAGATCACGGTGCGGAGACGGCAGCCAAAGAAAGGTGCAGGCAGCATATTTCGACATGCCTCCTGCCAGCAGCTCAAGAGCTATAGCGGCTTGAAGCATTCAATTACTCAGTTCTAGATATTAACCAATGTTGAAGCCTCTTTCGCACAATAAATATTGAGCTCATGGTGTCTCGGACGAAATATTCTGCTAGATAGGAATTTGGAGGTAGTTCTAGCAGGAGTTCTGACTGGTGAGAGTGCAGGGTTTAGTAAGCTACGCTGTCATGCTCGCATTCAATATCCGGTAGCATGAACGTTCAGAACTCTTTCGCAGATCTTTGTTTGAACATTTGTATTTACCATGGTATTACATAGCTTGCTATTAAACTGCTAGCTAGTCGGGAATCGCGGCTCGGCCTGTCTGCCGGGTGTTCGGTATCCGGCCTTATAGAGCACCACGCTGGCGTCCCTGGTACATGAGCTTCTTCTACAACTCTGTCTACATAAGAATGATCTAGTAGACTCTGCTGCGTGCCACGATCATTCAGCGGCTAATCGAAGGTACCATATACCTTTGCAGCATGGAGCTACCTGGTCCGTCGGTCCGTTGCATGGAGGTTTCTAGCAACTTTTCCACTCCGCCAACTGCAGTAGTTCGGGACGGCCCGTGATCCGGTTATGCTAGAGAACAACAATCGGGTCTAAGCATCCGTTTTTGCTCATCGCCTGGGCATCCGCACGATGTGGAGTTGGCTCGTTGGCGTCTGTCATTCATCTCGGGTTTACCGTGCTGATAGCTGGATGCATTCAGTCCTTGGCTGACTTCTTACTTTTCTTGCTTTTAGACTTCTTTTTGCCTTTTTCCCGTTTCTCCCCATCCTCCCTGTTCTCTTCGTCGTTCTGCTCGGCCTTGCCCTTCTTTGCCTCCCGGCGGCCTCTCTTTCTTGGACGTGATTCCGCGTCGAGCTGATTGTCGTCATCCGGTTGTTCCAGTGTATCCGCAGCTTTCAGCTCAGTTTCTTGAACCGGTTTCTCTTCCGGATTGGCTTCGTCTGATTTCCGCTTCTCACCCAATTTAGACTTCAAGGCTGCTTTGGCACGTTCTTTGGCGATTAGCTCGCCGAGTTTGGTGTTGATTTCCTTGTTGTCGGCAAGATCGGAGCGAATACTGCTTCTGGTCAGTATGCCGATTCGATACATCTTCGATAGCAGGCAAAAATGAATGGGATGTAGCGGCAATGGGCAGATATGTTCATCTCGCGCAAGGAGTTTCGTAGTAGCAGAAGTAGCCATAGATGAGGCAAGAGTGTGAATGTTGGTAGACTGACAATCGAATAGCAGCGCCTTTATCGAGGCTTTGTTGGGGTTTCTGCGCGGGGAACTCGATTTCCTTGACCTTGGTGAAGTATTGGCGTACTCGGGCTAGTTCTTGGAAGACGGGATGCTCTTTCGCATCTACTTCATTTAGACGAAGGCCAGCTATCCAGTCTCGTTAGCGCGAGCCACGCCTGACTTGGTCTGAGTCTGGGTCGCATTCTGTTCGAGCTTACAAAATAGCAGAGATTCAACAGAGTACGTCAGGAGCAGGTAGAGTTTCGCCTTGTCGAGGAGAGGCAGTTTGGAGGCCATGTCGGCCATATTGGCCATGGGCTTGAGAGCCTCCTCGAGGTCATCGATGGCATCATTGAGCAGGTCGAGCGACGGTCGGACATCGGTAGGGTCCATTATCGATTCTAGATCTATCGTGAGATAGACACGGCGGATGGGTGCCAAAGGAGGCACAGTGTAGCCTATGTTTCAAGTATCGGGTGCATCGAAGAAGCGTCGCCCTTGAAAATTATGGCGGTCTTAGGGGGCAGAAAGGCACCTGCAGTCTCATCGCGCGCATCGGCAGCCCAGCAACTTGTGCCCCACCTGTCATATGAAACAGCCCATTGGACACTCTGTAGGCAAGTGGACGCGATCTGGGTAAGGGTGGGGCTAAGGGTACCTGTGTAGGTGACATCAACCCGCTTTGTACGCTACCGGCTACGGCAATTTTGCATGCGGATCGCAACCATTAGAAAAATTCAACATGCAAAGTCCAACTCGCTCCATTCCACCCATTGCAACAGAGCCACACAGGCCTCTCGGCCTTGTATTTTCAACTCGTGCTCCTCCCTCCCGCCTCTATATTAGACACAGGCCATATTCCTGACTTCGAGGGCCATCTGGCCTTCGACCAGCCTGCAGCACGTAATTCCACGCCGACGAAGCATCTTTTTCTGGTCTGTTCTCGTTCTCGTGCACGTCGATTCTGCGCCCTCGTGCCCAGGCATCTCGACATTTTCCACCCACCAGCATCGTCCCGGCTAGAGCCCGGCTCGAACCACGGCAATGAGAGCAATCTAGTCGCTACCCCCCAGCCTCCATCCTGTATTCTTATATAGCCCGCCGACCGCTTTCGCGGGCGCTGCCGCGAATACGTCGCCGATTCCCGATATGGCCTCACGGTAGCCTCACAGCGGGCCGGGGGGCCAGCACGATGGCCGGAGCCGAGTGGTCACCTTCACATGTCGATAGAGCTGGAGCTGAGGCTATGGCTATGGCTATGACCGGGGAGAGCTCGGCTTCTGCAGGACAAGGTGCCTGGGATGAACACGGCGGCAATCCCGAATACACGGGCTCCCAATCCGGATCTGGATCCCACTCCTCCGGCTCCGATTCTGGCGACGTCTCTACGCAGCTGCAGCCGTCGAAGCGAGTTCATATTCTCGGCTTCACCACTCGCGCCCGATTCTTGGCTCATGCGCTCGCATCGACGCCCGACATCCCCGTGGGCATGCTCGTGCATAATCTCGAGCCTATCAAGCGGTGGGACGAAGAGCATCGACGGCTGAGTCTGTATGATGCCCGTGGTCAGTGGGCCTCGTCCGTCCCGCTGCCATGTCCGCGTCTTATCTGGGAGCGTCGTCAATACCTCGACAGCCCCGAACACGCCTATTATCTCAGCCATGTCATCGTCGACACCCAGGCCGCCGCCATTGTGCGCTCTCTCCAGTACTTGCGCCCCCGCATCGACCGCCAGACCACCATCTGTCTACTCCACGACGGGCTAGGCCTAGTAGAACGGATTCACGAGGAAGTCTTCCCCGACCCCCGCAATCGACCCAACATCGTGCTGGGCCACAGCAGTTATGTTCTGGGTAGGATCTCGGGCACTATGTACTCCCTGAAGCGGAAGAAGCCTGGCTCCCTGTTGCTGCACGGCATCCAGAACTTTGACCATGCTCCAAGGCATACGATTTACACGGGCATGCCCCAACCCGCGCACGCGACGCGGGATGCCTCCGCCATGACCGAGGAACGGATGCGGCAGACCCAAAACTTTGTAGGGCTGTTGTCGCCCAACACGCTGAACACCGTCAGTCTGCCGTGGGTTCGGTTTCTGTGCCAGAAACTGCCCAACGTCATATTCTCGTCGGTGGCTGACGCCGTATCCGTCATCCTCGGCTGTCGCTACAGCCAGATCTATCCCAATTACAACGCCCGGTCCTTGTGGGATAGTCTGCTCGATGAGACGCTGGCCATCGTGGCTCAATTTCCCGAGCTGCAGGAGGTCCCGCACCAGCGCGACGCGTTCCTGACATCGACCTTCCGCCGCAAACTCAGTACATATCGCATATCCCTGCGCAACAACGTGAGCCCCTGGGTCAAGCAGGTGCGATATGGCATCGAGCCGCCCGTGGCGTACGCCAACGGCTACTTCATCCGACGGGCCCGCGAGCTTGGGCTGGAGCACAAGCTAAATAGCATGGCCGAGGAGGTCGTCAACGCGCGTGTGAGCGCACGGCGCATCGAGATCAAGATAGATCTACTAGGCACAAGCGCCTACATGACCGACAGCGATCTCATCGGAGGTGGCCAACCGCCCCCCACCATGGAGGAGATACTGGACGATGATCACCTGTAAACAAGCTCACTGTACATAGTCGTTGTATATAGATCGTGTAGTACAGCTCCACGCAACCTGAATACAAAAGAAACTCAATTTACGTAAGCTTGCGCTTCACCCTCAATCGCTCCATTTCTCCTCTCGCACTCTGATTGTCGCTCAAACCACTCAAGTGCAAATCATTGACGGGATGACTTGTTCTTTAACTTCCCATTCCAGTGCACGCAAGTCAACGATGCGCATGTTGATGACGGCATTTCATATTGACAAAATAGGTAAGGTAAGGCGAGGCGAGGTGAGGTTGCAGGATACGACATGCTATATATATCGAAGCAAGGTTTAAGAGCAACGCCTCGAGCCCGGTCTATATTCTTTGCATAGAAAACAGTAGAAGTTCCATCCCCACTCTATTGCGTGCGTGCATGCCTTAGACTGAGACCAAGACCAAGACCAAGACCGCGATTTAGGAGATGGAGAGAAGAGTGGCGATTGTATCGTAGGGCTTAAGAAAGAAAAACGTGCTTCTTCAAAACTCCAGCCGACCACACATCTCTCCCTTCTCATTCCCCTCCCCCCACTCCCTCTCACAATCCCCCATCCCCGTCCAAACTCACACCGCCATCTCCAATCCAGTCCAACACAGTCACCCAAGTAATACAATAAAACTTAGTACTGCTTAGCAGCTTGCTGGCACGCCTTCAGCTGTTCGAGGTACCAGTTGCAGATCTGCATGTTGCCTCCGTTGTCGTCCATGCACTTCGTGAAGCTCTCGGCGGCGCCGGCGCAGTTGTTGTTGAACTGCTGGCTCTGGTTCTGGTTGTTGTTGGCGGCCTGGGGTGAGGCCTCGGCCGGTGCGCTGGAGGAGCCGCCGCCGAAGAATCCGCCGATAGCGTGCCCGATGGAGGAGCCTACTGCCACACCGCTGCGTGATGTGTTAGTCTCAGCCTTCGGTCGCAGTTTGTTTGTGGGAAACCGTGAGCAAGGGAACGTACGCTGCGGTGCTGGCCATCTGGCCGAAGAGACCCGGCCCTTGGGACGCAGCGGGCGCAGGAGGCGCGTGCTGTTGTGTTGGGGTCGGGGCGAGTGTGGTCGCGGGCCGAGATTGCTGCTGCGAAGGCGCCGGAGCTGAGCGGGCGGGAACGGTAGGGCGAGAAGGAGCGGCTGTAGGCCGGCCGGCAGATCGTTGACGAGGCATTTTGATGAGATGGGTTTAGTCGGTGACTGTGTGGTGGTAGTGGTGGTGTTATTGTGTTGTCGTGACGGAATCGGAGTTGGAGATCTGGTCGGTTTTAAGAGGAAGAAATGGCTAGACCGTACGGAGGCGAAGGCGAGACAAATTATTGGCGCTTTGGGGCTAGAAGCCGCTAGATTTGCGCTGCAGCTGAGTGGTCAATGCTGCTGGAGAATACTGGAAAGAACGGAACACGGTGCACTGGATACGTCCTAATGCCGAAATCTCCACTGGTTGCCCCACAGGGGTTCCCACCACTTCTTAGTGTACAGTACTTCGTACATACAACAAGACTCGAGTAGAGGCAGTGGCCAGCTTACAAGTAATGACAGGATTAGAAGCCGAAAGTAATTACCCCCAGAACGTCGCCCAACATCAACAGTGAAGTTACTTCCGACATTGGCCTGTCAGATAATATGTCAGAAATCTAACTAGAGACACCCTGAGTGATCCTTGCCCTCTTTCTTTTCGATGTTTCCGCCCAAGCCAACTGGATCACGATGGTCAAAACAATCGTAACCACTACATAAATCCAGGTTAGCGGAGATACACGCGGCCCCTCGGTCCCCGAAAAATCGAAGAACGTCATGGAGAAGAAGGTCTATATCGTTGTCAGCCAGTCTGTCTTTCTTTTCTTTTCTCTAGGCGGCTTACTGCCGTGAAAGTAGCAGGAAGGAATAAAATTGTGACAGCAGATATGACTTGCATAGCCGCGCTATCCCGTGCTGCTGCGAGAGCAACGGCTCGAGAATCCTGTGCCACTTGAATCATGAGTTGATTGTCTTGGCGACCAAGTTCCGCGATTGTTCGCATAGCCTCACTCTCTTTATGACTTTCTTTCGCGATGATGTGAGATGCGCGAGTAATGTCTATATTGGTCAAGTTATCCTGGGACGCAATCAGGCAGTATACCTAGATTACATCATTAGTTCATGTCCTGGTTCATTGAATGGGTTGTTTTACTGTTTGGGTTTGTGCCGCAGTTCGTTCCGTCAAATAGCGACAGCGTGCTTCAATCCCAAGATACCAGTTTCGAATGTGCTTCAGCTTTAAAATGATGGCATGCTGATCATCGATGTGAGAACTAGGTTGATCTTTGCCGATCTGGCTGATGAGTAACCGAGTAGTTTCGGCCATTTGCTGCACTAGATATGTTCCCGTTTCCGCTTGCAACTTAATAAAAGCGAATCTGGTGAGAAAGCTGCTTAGATCACGCGTGATCGAGATCAAGTCCAAGTTTTTCCAGTCTTGGTGACTAATGTCCCCTCGCTCGTGTGCATAGTTGAATTGTCTCATTCCAGTGCTTGTTTCTATCGAATAAATACTATTATGACAATCTTGGAGAGTCATGGTAAGTCTTTGGGCTTGTAGTTCCAGAACGATTGTAGCTGTGACCATTGGTCCATATGGCTGAGGCGACATAGAGTTCAGGTACTCAAACAGTTCTAACAACAACCCCGTTTCTGCCCCAAATAGCAGAACACGGGTTCGGCCGGACTTGATGTTGAATGTTAGCGCCATAGAAAGCGCTGAGTACGCTCTGTTTTGCTGAATAACGAATTCTGCGACGACGACTGAGTAATCGACTTCGCTGATCAGAGAGGGGACCTGCGCTTACGTGCACTGTCCCACTGAGAGCCATCTCCTCTAGTTCTAGACGAGACGGTACTGGTATACGTTGCCAGACCAGTGTTATGGATAGTGAGAAATGTTGTAGAGAGGTTGAATGTTTTGATGATATGCTCAAATAATTTCCCAGATATAGGCAACGGCAGCTTGCCGTTGTCGCCCGAGACATGTTTTGTGAACGCTCTGATTGAAGTTTAGATACTTATTCAATTGACAGATAAGCGCAGCTCTTACAGTATACATAGGTCCAGCTTATTCTTGATTTAGCGCAATTAGCCAGAAAACACAAATGATAAGAACGTTTCGAGATTATACTTCTTCAAGTTCGTCAATATAGGCATATACGTCGCGTTCAAGCCTCATCGCCTTAATATCAAGTTGGTTTAGAGGTGAGTCCGCTTGGTTTAGCGAGCTAAGTGTTGTATACTAGGCAAGAATAGTCTAATCAGAATCTCGATGGCATCAACTGTGAATTATCAAGTCATCGTACCTGAGTACGAGAACCAATTGCGTAACATCGATCGAATTCCCCAAAGATACCCGTATTCCTAGTGAGAGAAGTAGACAGCCAAGCCCACCTCGACATCGTACGAATAGAGACTAGATCAAATGATGCATAGCACTACAACTAGAACATACGATCGGTAATTCGTGCTCTCGATTAATTTATACAAGGACTACTGTATTTGGCATCCAATGAAAATACATCCTTTTCAACCCTGCCGGTGTATATAGATGCCGGGGCTTAGAAGGGGCTTAGACAATGGCCACTGCAGGTTAGAACTTTTATTCGTTGTTCTGTGCTGGGAGATTGTTAGGCCGCATATCATTCGGTAGGCACTATTTCTAGGCAGGTTCTTTGGTTGATGATACCCAATAAGTATATGCGACGTGGCGTCATTCTTACGCGAACCCAGTATTATATTACTGGCTAAGTAATTAAAGTCGCATTCATATCAATGGGGCGCTCAGCTGGGTCATTAGGCAGACACGCCGGAGAAGCCCATCTCTCTTCTTTCCTTTTCCATCGCTACTCACCTTCTACACCAGTGTCCCCTTGATCTATCTTGTTTGACCCGTTATAGATTTGCCTATCTCACGCCATCGACCTATTGTATCATCATCGAGGCGGATCAAGCGTGTATGTACATTGAACCAAACCCATCAGTCAATCTAAGCATGAAATAGTGGTTTCAACTGCCCTATGTTCATGTAAATTGAAAGCTAAGAGTCACTTATGGATCGTGGAATCCATGTCTTATACGAGCCGGATGAGGGCCCATATTACAATGCTCATAATAAAGGGGTTGAGTGAGTGTACCTCTGAAAGTACTTCTGAAAAAGCTACTACTATGCTGAACGCTATAGTATTGTCGCCATTCATGGCATCGGTGCTCATCCAGATCTTACTTGGATTGGTCGAGGGCCACACTCCGAGACAGTGCACTGGCTGAGAGATCCCAAAATGCTTCCTAAATCAGTCCCTAACGCCCGTATAATGCGCTTTGGATACCAATCTGGTTGGTGGTCTCCTAAAGAAAATGGAGAACCCAAGAAAACTTTTGTGAATGACGTGGCTGAAATGCTGCTAAGAGAGCTGGAGTTTCACCGTTATGTATGGTATCTGTGCACGTACTTAGCACATCTGCTAACAAGCTGCATTAGAATATTACCCGGCCGATCATCTTTATCGCACATAGCTATGGCGGTCTCGTACTCATTCACGCTCTTCGGCGCTCCTTCGATGATCCTGCGATGTGGTCGAATCCCTTTCGCTGTACTGCTGGCCTCATATTCTTTGGAACCCCTTTTCGGGGTCGGTTTGGTCTTTCGCTTAAGGAAATGGTTGAAGCTATTGCTAAGAGGAACCCCGAGGCTAAAATATATTCCGAAACTATGGCGCTTTCAGTCGAAGAGAATCCCTATTTGCGAGACATAGTATATCGGTATACGGAAACACGCCGTGTAGACCATCCAATACCGTTATGCTGCTTTTATGAGACCGACCCATCTCCGATTGGCAAAATGCTGAGGAATAACAACATTCCAGATGTAAGTCCCATATTGAAATGTTGATGTTTAAATGCAGTTGTTTATTAAACTGACTCCACTTCAGGGCTATCTTGTACCGGAACCCTCGGCATGTTTAGATCTATCCAAGGGCGTGAGCTGTTGCCCTTTAGAGCGCCACCATTATAATCTCCAGAAATTCCCGGGGCCTTCAGATCCTGCATACCGAGCTGTCGAGAGCGAGATTGCGAAGATGTGCAATAATGCATGGAATTACCTCAAAGACTCATCCGGCGGTTAGTCAGCAATCATCATTACCGTTGCGCTGTCTTAAATCGATTTGAATTGTGTGAAGGTTGATTTGCATTTTTTCTAACAACTTCTCCAGGTGTAAGTGTCGGAGAAGCAGACGAATGGATTTGTAAGCGGCACTATGCCACACATAGGCTACGGGTCGAGCGGCTTTCGGGCGACAAGCTGCCAATAGATCACTGCTGTATCAATCTTGCTATTGTAGAGAAGCAAGATTTTGGTACAGTCTGGTTTAAGAACCCATCTACTACTCTACAGGAGATCGAAAAACCAGAAGATGACATACATGTTGAATTAGCGAAAATATTCGACCAACGCGAAAAGTCCGACGGCAGCAAAATACAGCCAAGACGTATATTGATCCGAGGACAACCAGGCGTCGGGAAAACTACCTTGTGTAAGAAGATTGTTCACGATTTTGTCTATTCTGACACTTGGAAAAACTTATTCGATCGCATACTTTGGGTGCCTTTGCGAACCTTGAAGACAAAGCCTGGAAAAGACTATGATCTTAAGGCCCTGTTGCTCCGGGACTTTTTCTTTGATACTCCAAAGCGTGAACAGCTTGCTACAAAGCTAGAACTCGCGTTACAGAAAACAAAATATGCTAGAACTCTGTTCGTTCTAGACGGTTTGGATGAAATCTCCGAGGGATTAGTCGAGTCTAGTGAGATGTACAGGTTTCTCGAATTTCTCTTGAAGAAGCCCAACGTTATCGTTACATGTAGGCCATCCACGGGGCTTCCGGACTATCTGACTCTCGACCTTAAATTAGATATACTGGGGTTCTCTTCTAACCAAATAGCACGCTATCTCGAAGGGGTCTTTAAATCTACGCAAGCAACTCAGCAGGTTAAGTCGTTTCTGATACAACATGGGCTCATCAATAACCTTGCCCGAATCCCAACCCAATTAGATGCACTCTGCTATATATGGGATAAAACGCTGAAGGATACGACCCATCCACTGTGGACCAAGACAAGCATTTATCAGGCCATCGAAGAAAACTTATGGAAAAAGGATCTCCAACGACTCGGTAGGCTAGCGGGAAGAAAGCCTGAACAAATCAGACTAATCGATATGAAGCCATACCTAGGCCCCCTAACCACCCTTCTTGAAAGACTTGCATTCGATGGATTGTACCATAATATGGTTGAGTTCCGACCAGGCTATCGAGACGCCGTTTTCCAGGGCGCGGATCTTGGGGACTACAAATTCACACTAGATGAGCTGCTCGAAAAGATCTCATTCTTACATAATTCAGATCCTTCAGTTGATTCTTCTTTCAGGAGCTATCACTTTTTGCATCTCACTTATCAAGAATTTTTTGCCGCAAAGTATTTTGTCCGGCAATGGCAGAACAAAAGTCCCCTCAAGTATTTAGTCTCTGAGAATAAGACTGAAAGGGCTGAGAAAAGTCCCGTCGAATTTTTGCGGGAATTTAAGTACAATCCCCGTTATGACTTGATGTGGCGTTTTGTTGCGGGCTTACTCGGCCGAGACTTCTTCACAACAATTGACGAGAAACCTCTCGATCTTCTAGGGCCAGTACACCAACGGCTGGTTATACGTTGTTTGAGCGAAACCGATCCATCGGCACTTCCGGGAACCCGACTAGCACTTGAAACAAGGTTGACGCAATGGCTGCTTTTTGAATGCCATCTAAGGCGCAACATCCACCTCGCTTCAGAATCCGAATTTCCAATTAGAGCCTTACACACTGCCTTGGACAAAAGTGATGTCATCCATAGGCATGCTATTATCGGCTCTCTACGTTCTCGTATCAGAGACGTACCAATCGAGACAATCGAACATCTCAAGGATCTCTTGAAAGATGCTGACGATGGACATATGCCTAGTCTTATCAACTCGCTACGAAATCAAACGGACTCACCAGATACGACAGCTAGCCGTCTGGTGGAACAACTATACCATGCAAGCGGTAGAGACAGATCTGCTATTATCAAAGCGCTAGGAACCCATTTGGACGTGCCAGAACCCACAATGCTTCGTCTATTATCATTGCCAAAAAATGCAGACGATATAAGAGAAAGGGCTGCTATTATCGATGGGTTAAGAAGCCGAACGATCTCACGAGAGCCGACGGTTGATGGTTTGGTGGCGTTATTAGAAAATCCGGGTAGTAGAGACAAGTCTGCTATTATCAAAACGCTAGGAAATCATCCAGATTTACCGGAATCGACAGTTATTAGTCTTATTACATTATTAGAAGATGCAGGCGTTCGCACAGAAGCTGCTCGAACTATAGGACAGCAATCAACCTTATCAATGGACGCCGTCACAAAACTTGTAGCGCAGATCGAGCACAACACAACCCCCCTTTATCTCTATATGACGGCCGTGGAAAATCAGTCGAACTTACCTGAACCAGCCGTTTCAATTTTAATGAAACTGATTGGAAATACTGCAACCGCAGAAAACAACACTATCATTATCCAAGCACTACAAACGCCCCAAAATCTGCCAGAAGAAGCCGCGCCACTCCTGAAGGCATTGGCTTCCAACGACAAAGACAAAGGTGACCGCGTGCATGATCATGATGGTCCGTGGGCCTTTAAAAGACTCGAACGTGACCGGGAGCGCGCAGCTAAAATATTGAAGAAACAATCGAGCTTATCAAACAAGAATATCGCGATGCTCTGGTCATTGATTGAATTTGCAGACAAGAAGACGAAACATCTTGCCGCAAAGATTTTGAAAAGGCAATCAAAGCTCTCAGAACAAATTACCATGCGTCTCATCAGACTGTTTGAAAGCCAATGGGAAAATGACAAAGACAACTGGCGCATCGTGCATAAAGCTTTAACTGGTCAAACAAACTTACCACAGCAGGCTGTTAGTATCCTCTTACAGCTACTCGAGGACGCACATTTCAGCGTGCGTGGGGGTGCTGCTAGAATTTTAGCTCGTCAGTCGAGAGAAGTTGACACCACTACCCTTAATGCTCTTAGCAGAAGTTCAAACCCAAGTATTCAGTACACGGCCGCTGTAGCTTTGAGACAGCAATCAAATTTATCAATAGAAACCATTGCAGCCTTTACACAACTGCTCAAAGATGATGATCAGGACCTCCGACGGCACGCAGCTGAAGCTTTAGACGCACAATCAAACTTAACAGAAAAAGCGTGCGCCACTCTTGTGCAACTACTGGGGGATAACGATATTGAGGTCCAAGATAGCGTCGAGAAAATCTTGGGATGCCGCCCGAATTTACCAACCAACACCATTGAGGCTCTTATAGAACTGTTTCAGAACAATAGTGATTATCCTCATATCAAAGCCGCCATAATCTTAAGCAAGCAATCAAGGTTACCAAAAGGCAGTGTTACCACTCTGGTAGGAATGCTCGAGGTAGCTAGATCAGATGACCTAAACACGATTGTGGGAGCCCTAGAAAACGAAGGTCCCTTGTCTGAATCGAATACTGAAGTCATAACAAGGCTGTTCGAAAACGGAAACAAAAGTCAACGATCCGCCGCTCTCCAAGTTTTGGGTGGTCAGTCCAACTTACCAGATAGAACTATTACAGTTCTTACGACACAACTGGGGCTTCTCAATTCAAATCCAGATCGTTGGTTAGGTCCCGGAAGAGTCGCGGTCTTTCTCGAACGTTTAATAGCGGGTTTCGATTCGGATCCCCTCGACAAGGAAATTCAAGCCAATATCACTGCAATACTCAAAAAGCAACCGACATTATCTCATGGTTCCATAGTAGCTGTTGTGTCAACACTCAAAGGCCCGGATTCTACATTTCGATCAACCATCATGGAAATCCTGGCGAATAAATCAGACTTGCCGAAGGATATCCTCGAGCTGCTCGTGCCACTACTCGCAGATAAAAAGACTTACTTAACGGCCAAAGCTGCTGAGGTTTTAGGGAGCCAGTCAAAGTTACCAAAAGAGATTGTCACTTCCATTATAGAATTGCTCGAAGAGATGAGTCAGAGGGGTCGATTCGCTGTCGCTGAAGCAATAGAAGACTCATCTATGCTTCTAGACAAGATCCTAGATGATTCAGAGGTGTTCTCGAGCTCTGAAGTATCATCTGGAGAACGGCCCGGGTGGCAGAGCATGAAAAAGATATCGAAAAGGATCCGACGAGATAAATCGCGAACGCCTGCTCAAACAATGAAGATTCTGTATCCGTGTTTACTTCATCGAAGTTTCAGAGAACATATTTGGCTGCAGGTAAACGAGGACTTAACATTGAGTTTGCATGACGAAAATGGGGTACGGACGACTAGCTGGAAGGTCCAGTCAGAAGAAGAGGTCCTCAGCTGGCGGCAACGTTTGAATGACCGGGGCTATGAGCTATGATCGTAATCATCGACTTACTAAGTTTTTCAATATAGTTTTTTTACAGTAGTTAGTTTACTCTAGTCTGTTCAGTAAACTGTACGAACATGAGCGCAGTCCAAGTAGTTGCATATCTCGATCTTAAACGTCTTAGGGGACGGAAATTATCTACGAGCAAACGAAACACGATTCTATTTCTTCAGACTGCATGTAGTACTTTTTGCTGATAAAACCCAACTGACGGCTTCCAAATCCCGAAGCTCTGTACGAAGTACTCCGTAAGGCCTCGACTAAACTATGACAGTGCGTTATAGCTGGTATTTTACACTGTGACGCATGCTAGGGTGTGCAAGCGATGAGTGCAGCGGTCGCTTTCCCGCAACCATGATCAAAAACAAATAAACTAACCTTACCTACCTACCTACAACATATGATGCCACAGCAGAACCTCTGATCCCTTTCCTTTCTTGTCAAATGCCTACGGCACATCGGAACTAAAGGATACGTTCTTAATTGAGAGACCCAATTGTTTGACTCGAGAGAGCACTAGCTCCTCTCGTGCAGACAAGATGGAAGCTATCCGACCTTGTCTCCGATCTGCGTGCCGAGGCCGCAGCATTAAATCATCGACCATTCCCGTCCTCTTAACAGCCCACTCCTCGACTTCCATCTCTGCCACCCACTCAGCGCCCTCACATCCGCCTCCACACACACGCCCATTCTCCGTCCTCCACCGGCCACCGCCCAACTACCCAGGCCATGTGCCCCTCACCGGCCTCGAGCGCGCAGTCCTAGCCGTAGGCTCAGGCGTCCTCTCATTCTTCGACCCGCGCCGCGCGGACCTAATCGCCGCCCTCGGCGAAGCCACTGCGATGCCATACTTCGCGGACCGGCTACGGCGGGCCATGTTAGCCGATCCAACCGGGCGACGGATCCTGCGCGACCGACCGCGCATCACCTCTACAAGCCTCGACCTTCCCCGTCTACGAACCTTACCAGCAGGCACCGTGGGCGCGACCTACGTAGCCTGGCTGGACCGCGAACACGTAACACCCGACACGCGGAGTCAGGTGCGCTTCGTGGACGACGAGGAGTGCGCGTACGTGGTGCAGCGGTACCGGGAGGCGCACGACTTCTACCACGCGTTGACGGGCTTGCCAGTGGTGCGCGAGGGCGAGGTCGCGCTGAAGGCGTTCGAGTTCGCGAACACTTTGCTGCCGATGACTGGGTTATCTGTGCTGGCCGTGGCTACGCTGAAGCCCGCTGAGCGGAGGAGGTTCTGGAGTATCTATGGGCCTTGGGCCGTGCGGAATGGCTTGCGCAGCGAGGAGGTTATTAATGTCTATTGGGAGGAGGAGCTCGAGACCGATGTAGAAGCGCTGCGCGCGCGGCTGCGCATTGAGGCGCCTCCGGATCTGAGGGATATACGGAAGAGGGAACGCGCTGAGGCGAAGAGGGCGAGGGAAGCGGCTGCCACCGCGTAATTACAGAGATGATGCGCAGTTTGCGGGTCACATACAACAAGGACGGACATCCAGAGGGCAAGAAAGGAGGCCAAGGGCGGTCCTTGTACGCTTCGCTGTACTATACGTGTAAAACTCTCATGTGCCATGAATTAGAATAGAGACACAACTATACCCTAAGTTAGGGAAGAAAGTGACCGAGAAACGCCATGCCTATGCCCGTACCCCCATGCTCAAACTTGTGCCTGCGTAGTCGCTTCTTCTCGCGAAGCCTCCATTCGTAATTTTGCAAATTTTTGCCCTGGGTATTCCAAGCGCTTGAACCATCTCAGCCGAAGTCTTATCCTATTCCTTCTTACTCGACCCCCAACTCGGCTCAAGCTCCACACCACCTCCCCATAACGAACAGTTGGTCATAGATCCAACAAGTCGTCATCCTCATCATCCCAGCCCTTCCTCCGACTAACCACGATCTTCTCCTCTTCTGTATTCTCAGCGACGGCGGCCAGGAGGTCCTTGAGCTGGGCCTCGGTGACCTTCTGGCGCAGCTGACCTGTGCGCGCGAGCGTGATCAGCCGGTTCTCCACGTCCGTCGCCCGCGACTCCTTGACCAGCCGGATGCGGCCCAGCCGGTCCGCCGCCTCGGGGTGCAGGATCTGGTTGAGCATCGACTGCCGCGCTTCCGCTGTTGGTTGTTAAGCGTTAGTTATCTGTTGTGCGCGCATGATGGTGTAGAAATGTAGATCGGTGATAGAGTACCTTCTTGTCTGTTCGTAGAAGTCTCAAGGTCAGCTAAGTGGTGTTCAGATAGGCAGCCGAGCATACAGCATGGATCGCATAGACCTATAAAAAAAGATGGTCGCGTGACATGAACTCACTTTTTCTGGGCCTCAGCTTGGTTTTGTCCTCCCGATCCTCCACCAGGCGATGCGCCGCCCTGCTGCGCCTTGAGTTGCTCGAGACGAGCTTTGCGTATCTAATGTATTCGTCGCGGTTAGGCAGAGCCCATGACCATCGCGGGGCAGAAGGGGGATAATGCGCCTGCGTAATTACCTGTTCGAGCTCAGCGTCCGCCATGGTTGGACAATAGCCACCTGTCTGGCTTGTGTGTAGTTTCTTCTTCGGTTATAATGCGAATTCGAAGCTCGGTCGGTGATACTTGGTTCGCGATGTCAGTCTCGGAGATATCTGTACGGGTGGCCTACGTAGGTAAATAAACCGAAGTTCATCATCTCGTGGACGAGCAGCTAAGGCGGGGCAATTTGTGGCGGGGTTAACGCCTGCAACGGCCACTAGCTTCGCCTGCCTGCGCACCGTGTTTTAGTGGGTCGCAGGTCTCTAGAGTCTGCGCAGGCAACATCTCAACCTAGTACCATGATTTACCTCATCGTTCAAAGTTCCGTCAAACTAAGGTTAAACAACTATGTTATTTAACTTACTACTCAACGAGAAACCACAAACAGATTCTGCGCAGAGTCTATTACCGCCCTGGCCAATGTTGTCGAATCAAGATTACATGAGGAATCGAGTGTCACCATTCGAATACCCGCACTTTATTTTACCCCTGAGATCATCCCCCCGTTTTCACTTTCGACCAGCAGACGGCCCTCACTGCTCCTACAATATGGCGATCTACGATGATGCGCTAATTCAATTTGTTCAGCCATTGAAGATGCATGCTTGCTGACGTGCAGTAGATCAGGAAGACGGAGATCGAATGTACCATGAGCGCAGTTGGGCAACCAGATATGATAGACAGTACCATCGGACGGTGACATCGAATGTGCGATCAGATTGCCCAGATATGTGCGATAGTATTGACCTAAGTGACATCCCCCCTTTCATGAGAAGACGACAACAAAGTTTGGGTATAATCTGCATTCCTTGCGAATAGGGGTTCAATCAATACATAGTCCCAAGGGGTTATCGCACACAATCTGAACTCCCTTACTCGCCAAGCTATCTCATCAATCACTCTCTCTAGCAACTGTTCAGGCTGTTTAGTTTAATAAGCCCACGACAACTTCCTAAACTATCAGCCAAGCACAATTTTCATGCCCCGATTTGCAGTTCTCTTCCGCCCTTGCTCGCCTAGCTGCCCTTATGGCCTCGACATCAGCATCTCCCGCCCCATCAACCTCAGCTTCATGTCCAACCTGCGATCTCGAATGCCCCAGGGTTGTCAATAACACCATCGACGTGTCCAAGTTCTGCGCTCTCCGCATCCCTTCGCCTCCCCGCGGCGGTTATAATAGCGGCATTATCGGTGGCACTTCGTGTCCCAAGGGTTTCAACTGTGCCGCCGACTACGAGCTCGGCGCTGGCTCCATGATGTGTATTCCCTCGTAAACGCCACTGGGAAAGGTTTTGGGTAAGATACTGCTTCTCATCGCTCTGTTGTATGTTAAGAACAATAGGCAAGGTACAGCGGCAGGGTTTATAGAACGACCAAGTGCAGTATTGGATGAGGCCCCGAATCCGTGAGACTGGTCACGAATTTGCAAGAACTGAAGGACGCGATCAAACATGTGGCGAACCTACAACGGTATCCAGGCGAGTCGACTCTTATCCTCGGACTGGTTGAAGCATACTTCTCAGCTTTTCGAGATCGACCACTTTCCCAGGATATTCCATTCCTCTACGCGCTGCTGGGGCGCGTTTTTGGGATGCGAAGGGCCAGGTAGCTTTCTAGAAAGGCGTGCCCTATCCCCCGAACTTTTCGCATATCTGGAAGGAGTAATTAGTAATTAGGTGACAGAAGAAGATAGAATGAGTGAACGAACTGAGCACGAAGCAAAGGCGCTCAGCCTCTTTCTAGGTGGGGTTGTAACGCAAGGGATGCCAGGACTGCCCATAACGTACGCCTACGTAAGGCCTCCTTGGTCCTACCCATCCCGGCCTGCAGTCCCTAGCTTCGTGACCGTATGCCCATTAAGATGATGCCAACTAGCGAGGCTTTCGTAGACGTTTATTGTGCATCCTACTGATCGAGTTGATCGTCCACGCAGTGAGTCATGCGCTATTCCATTTTGGAAACGGCTAGAATATTATCATTATTTGCTTATTAGGGAGGCCTCGTAGCGTTACGGGTTTCATGTATTTGCATGGGAATATTCTATTTCCTTTCAGGCTGTCTAGCAGAGACAACTGGCAAGATGAGTAGGGCCATAGCCATTATTATTGTGGAACTCGAGTACAGCGTCACAACCAACGGGACATAAGCGCTTTAAGAAGAACGTAGACACAAGCAACGCGCCACATGATTGATGTTTTCTTTAGAACTAGCGACTATAGGAGTGATTGATTGCGAAAAGCCGAGATAATGCAAGGTTAGCATCAGCGCAGGATGCACTCTGATCCAGGCCCCCGCTCTCCTCTGTGCACATGCTCTCCCTACAGACCTGGTGTCCGAGCCAGCAACAAATGTTACTCCGCAGGGGCTTATTCTTTCCCACAGCCAAGTTATGATCAATGAGTAATTCACAAGTGTTGAGGAAAAGGTGGCCGCGCCACTTTCTGCCCGTGATAACTTCCCATTCATTCTGCTCTGCAATCACGATCATGCATTACTTCCAGCATAATGATCGGAGGGGCAAAACGGTTTAAAGATAGTGACCTTTTTTTTCAAGCAGGGGAGAATTATGAATGAAAGAAGAAACGGTAGAAAAGACAAAAAATGTAGCCCAGGCCTGGAATCCCTCAGCATACTGACACTAGAAAGCGGCAGAGTGTCATATCCGTAATACAACTAGGCCTGCAAGATACTATCAGTAAATCCCCCAGAAACCCATAACCGAGTGCGAGAATTGAACTCGTCACCTTAGAGATGATGCCAGATCTCTTTTAGAGACGCCCCACCCGTCTCTCAGACCACTAGGCTACGTCGGTTAAGCAAACAGCTGCATGATTTGACCTATGTACATCATACACCTCTGGGAAGAAGATAAAAAAGACAAAAAAATAGCCTAGTATAGCCTGGAATCCCTCAGTGTACTGATACTAGAAAGCGGCAGAGTGTCATATCTGTAATATAACTAGGCCTGCAAGACACTATCAGTGAATCCCCCAGAAGCCCATAACCATGTGTAAGGACGAACCCTACACGTGCAGGAGTCGAACCCGTCACCTTCAGAGACAAACCCACCTGTCTCACAGACCACTAGGCTATGTGTTGGTTAAGCAAACAGCAGCACAATTAAGTTTATGTACCCCCAACTCGAGACGCATCTGGAGCAAGGTCCCACTTCTCAGTCCCACTTCTCAGTTCCACCATAATCATTAGTGCCTCAGGCACCGAGTCTCCATGGTCATCGATGTACCTCGGTACCCATTGTGAATGCGCCTGTTGTTGTTTACTAGCCTCCCTCGTGTGTACCTGCCTATTAATGCGCACCTCCTTACTATTGTGTACCTACCCATCGTGGGGTGTGTTCCTACTGTTTGGTCCCATGTACTTATTTCTTGTCTTGCCCATAATTATTCTCTTGTTATTCTCCTCATACTTTCTCTTACTTCTGAACTATCTCTACAATACCAGACACGCAAACCTCCATAACCCTAATTCTGAAGCCATCTTATTGATCTGGGACACTATATCTTGAGCTACTTCTCTTCGGCCTGCGCATAACTTCAGACTTGGTGCCGCTCACCATCGACGCTGCCACGATGCCTATCCGTGACGCGGTCAGGCTTCGGGCTGCTTTTCCCAAGTCTGGGTGTAAGGTACCCAACGTTCATCTCACTTTTGATGTATTCTAACTATCTGCCAGTGACATATCAGTCGCCCTTCAGAGTCTTGCACCATCAACGCCGCGACAAGCAAGTTTGCGATGCTCTCCTGGCAGCCGGATACGAGATAACTGGCCCCGTCATCACGCAACTTCTTATCAACATATTTCGAATTGCAACTCCGATAGTTTTATCTCGTGCCAGTGGGGAGAGCCTTTGGGATGTGCTCGGTCGAGTACAAAGGCAGATTGATTGGGCACGGGGTTTATCGCATACTATCTTTTTCGAACTGTTCACGTGTCTAATAGAAGCTCGCTATAGGTGGGAAAAACAGCCAACAGAGCCTTACATGAACTTCGAGCTGTACAACCCAGCAGTCCTCGAGCTCATCGGATTTCTTGATGACGTCGGCGATCATGCCTGGGACCGTCGTAGCTCTTGGATTCTGGCCGACGCGATCATCTTCAACGAGATGGCTAGAGGCCTTGATGACGACGGCAATGAAGACGACAACATGGACGACGAGGTCGATGATATTGCGATGCAAGATCTCAATCTCGACCTCTACGAAGATGATGATGAAGATGAGCTCGTAGCCGGAGCCATCCCGCCTCTAGCACGAATGCAGATCAGCCATGAGGAACAGTCACCACAGACAGTCGATGACCTCTGTAGATCTCTACTCCGCAACTCTTGATCATCAGGTTCATCCAGCAGCCGGCCCAACTAAGTTTCAACAACACTGAACGAAAGTTGATTCATGACAGGAGAGTGTGTTACTACTTGTGGATCGCAAGACCACTCCATAATACATCTTATAATACTCGGATGCATACAAAGCCGATAATTCTCTCTATCTGTAGAGTAGAGATCGTAACTCCTCAACAATAAACCCCATACCTTGACTGTCTGATGCTGTTCCTACTTGCTACTTACTCGTGAACTTACTTGCATCTGAACTTGAACTATCTAATAATCCCACCTAAGATCATCATATTTGGTAATGTGATAGGATTTTTTCCTATCCTCAACAGAGGAAGATTTTGATATCTACACAACAAAACCTCTTGGGAGTAAAGCGGATCCGAATGCCTAGAGTTGAGACAACCCATATCAAATTTCGTATATCAAGAGAAGATAATTATAGAAGACCGGCTTTACAATTATAAATCGTGAGATAAATGCTTTTTCCTTATACACGCTAATTATCTATAAGTAAGTGTAGATCCGATCGTTAACTTCTAGATCAACAACATTTTATTTCAGTAACGTTGTTACCATGAGCTATTCTCAATTTCTAGAAAATCTTATAAAAAACTTCAAATCTTTTTTTGCAAGTATAGTGTCTTTCCAAGAAGGATCGATGTCGCACCTTCTTGTTGACCCAATAACACCGCCTGAAGTGCGTTACGCAAATCACGTGATCCAACATTGTATTAGATAAGCAATGATGGCCATCCACCACCTCTTAGTAGGCCTTTCCATCCGCAGAGCACACCAGATCTGGTGCGAAGTGAAGCATGGGCGGATTATTAATTCGTCCGTACATTTTTAGTTCCCCGTCAAGCAACCGGCCATCCGAGTAACTAAGATAGGACATGTACATGGATGGTGGTAGAGAATCGTGTCAATAGAATGTAGGTATCATCTAGATCAGCCATCCGATCTAGCCTCGCCAAGTGTGTTATGGACGAAAGCATCTGGGATCGTGGTAACTAGATAGGAGCCTAGTTTGATCCTGATCATAAAGCAACACAAGCATGTAAGCTATTTTGATTGCACGTTCTGTCATCTGGGTGGGCAGTATACCATCATTATCAGGCTGTTTGAACACGCTACCTAGTATGCATGCATCCAGACTGCAAATACATAAAGTTTATCGAAGCCTATCACGAAATTTCCTCAAGAGACAAACTCCAAGCATATCCCAGATCACTATCATGCCTCAGTCCTGTTGAGTTCGATAAAGACACGCTCATGCCGCTAAATTCCAATGCCAGTCCGTGAAACAGGTAACATGATTTCTATTTTTCGTCTTGTCTTATATAGACTTCTAGCTCGTCAAGTTATCGTTATTCGAATACCCAGTTGAATTTCATCTAAACATCTTTCGAGAGTGGGGTGAGTAGTCTACTCAGGTTTCAAAACGGTTCGAATGCGTCGAATCCGCTTGAGAAGGGATTTGTTCTCCTCTACGTCGGGGAGAGAAGAGACGCGGGGCGGGAACTGCCACTCGGAATCGACGTCCATGTCCCACGATTGCAGCTGGGGTAAGGGTGTACGGCAACGCATGTCCTACATAACGGCGCATTCACCTTCTTGCTGCTTCCCGCCAATCTTGCTGCGCGTGATGCGTTCGCGCTGACGAGGCGCATTTCGGCCGCCCCTTTTAAGATCCTCGAGCCGCTCTCGGGCTTTGGGAAAGTCCTGGGCTGGTTTGGCATATTAGCTATCTTTGTTATCGCCGCGGTGGAAGATCATCGCTTACCAGCTGCTCGCCAATACCACCGCTTCGCATCTTCCAAGTTAGCCGGAACGCCGATGCCAACTTCAGTGAAATAGCCCATCGCATATTCCGCCTTCGCCAGGCCAGCTTGCGCGGCTTTGCGAGCCCACAAGTATGCCTCTGTGTCACTTTGTTGAAGAACACCATCGCTTCCTGTGAGATACCAGCCGCTGAGCGCTAGCTCAGACTGGTGTTCTCCCTGCGTGGCAGCACGGCTGTACCACATGATCGACTGCCTAGGATCAATCGGGCAACCCATAGAGCCATATTCATAGACGCATCCCACGCGGAACTGACTAAACTTGTAGCCGAGGTGGGCGGCTTGCTCGAACAATTGCAGGGCGTACATTTCGTCTCGGATGATTACATCATTAGGCTGTGCCGACTCGTACAAGAGACCAAGTTCATGAAGGGCATGCGGATTCTCTGCGTCGGCTCGCTCGGCAGCGCGTTTGAGCCAGCCGATGGCTTCTCGAGGGTTCTTTGCTTGGCCTAGAAGACCTTTGAGAAGAATCATACCAACTTTATACATAGCTGGTGTGTCGCCCAGAGTAGCCGCGCGCTTATACCATTGGATGGCTTTAAGAGGATCTTTCCTTGTGCCTCCTCCATCATCATTGCCCAGTTCACAGCAGACGGCAGTACGATACGCGGCAGCGGCATGTCCCAATTTGGCTGCCGATTGATAAAGTGTGAAGGCCTCCTTCGGATCTGGCTCATGCCCAAGCGTGCCGCGACCCATACAATCGGCCAGAAAGAACATGGCGTCCAGATTCTGTGCACCAACCAGCTTCTTCAAGATCTTGTGCGAATCCATGATATAGCGCTCACGAGATCTCGCCCTCGATTTAGGATCAGGAAGCCGAGGCACAAGAACGTCTGCCGCTTCTATCAATTTCTTCGCCAGATTGAGGGCAGATTGTTGGTCATTGGGGTCGTTCTTGATGATAGCGCGCAGGCGTTCCAGCTCTTCGATGGTGACCGGTGCTGGCTCCGAGACGGATTGAGGCCGTGTGTTCTGGGGCACGATTGGAGGACTCGCCTGGGGAGCTGGCGAGGGGCGTCCTTGCGCTCCGGCTGCCGCGGCTGGAGTGCCGCCATTATAGTTTCGAATAGGAGGCGGTTTATCGTTCATGTTCACCATAGAATTTGGCATCAAGCCAGGGCGAACGGGCGCTGGGTGTCCGGAACCGGGTCGACTATCTGGAGGACTGACCTGAGCTCCTGGCCTTGTGGCTGCAGGGTTGTTGGGTAGGCCGGGCTTATAGGCCTGGAACCCGCCAGACGGGAGGGGAGGATGATCATTGGCCATCTCAAATACGGCGGATTGGGGTTCACGTAGGTTAGGCTGAGACTTGGTTCGCGACATCTCTGGATAGCGGGCAGGACCAGGCTGCGGGACGCCAGCCTGAGGCGGCGGCGCCCGCATTTCTTGATCAGACAGAGACCGGTGACCCTGACCAGGTGGGCCGGCTTCAAAATCTGGCATGCTATCTCGTGTGTGCTCAGGGGGGTACGATTCACCGCTCGCCCTCGGATCATAATAAGAGTCGTAGAGGTCTCCGATGGATCCTCTGTCGGGTTCGTCATTCCATCCAGGAGGTTGTAACGAGGGATTGTTCGTGGGGAGAGGAGGAGCCTGATCCGGATATACCCTGTGAGGAGTAGGTCGGCTGCTCTGGGATGTAGCTGGCCGCGGAGGGGGCATCTGCGGGCCGGGTTGCGCATTATATCTAGCGCTGTCGGTCCTAGGAGGTACCATGGCATTGCGCATTGGATACTCGCTGTTCGCGGGCATGGTCATGCTTCGGGGTGGTGGGGCAAATTCACCTCGGTCTGGCGACATGGGCGGACCGTAGCCGTCATCGTGATAGTCGCCGTAGCCCTGAGGCTGGTGCGGGGTCGGCTCGCGCCTAGGATCGTGATAACCTTGTTGGAAGCCCCGTCCGCCGCTTCGTTGGCTATCCATGGACGGGCGTCCGTAGTCATCCGCGGATTGATGTCTAGGACCAGGCCCCGGGCCTCTGTTGGGTGGCGGTCTTCCATTGATATCTAGTCCACCCATGCGGTCGTGAAGCTGGGGCTCTTGCCCGAAGTCTGTCTGGTGATCGCGCCCAGGAAATCCAGGAAAAGGATTACTGAAATCTTGCTCGCCAGGGCTCCTCATGGAAGGACCCGGCCGGTTGCCTGAGTACCATTAGCGTTGAAGACGTTTGCCTCAGCCAGCTTATTTCGCCTACCATGAGACTCTAATGAGCCATTCCGATCAGGTGCTCCCGGGCGACCTCCACGACCTGGAGGCGGGTATCCCCTGCCAGGGCCCGGCGGAGGACCGCCTCTTCCTCTTTGGGGTCCCCCGCGCATTGGCGCACCATACATTGGACCACCGCCTCCTCTCGGTGGTGGTGGACGACCCCCTCTCCCCGGACCCGGAGGACCTCGATACATGTCCTGCTGCGCATAGCCTTGATTGGGCGGCGGCGGGCCTCTTCCATAATTCATGTCCTGAGGCGGTGGACCATAGCCCTGGCCATATCCATCATCATAGTGCTCCTGACCCCCATATCCGTAGTCCTCGTCTTGATACTGGTCGTACTGTCTCTGAGGGTGCGGCGGGTATGCGCCGCCAGAGCCACCACGGGGAGCTCGCGCCGCTGGCCCGGTGTAGGGTCGGTCTGCGTATCTACCATCGTATACCATCGTGATGGAACCAAACCACGGCGAATCACCACTGCCGGATAATTTCTTGCGTCAAGTTTGCACGTACTGCTTTGCGCCAGCTAGCGATAGATGGTAACGTCAAGCGACTTTCAGGCTTCGTCTTCGCAATCGTCGCCAGAACTTAGGTGGGGTTTGCTGATTATGTTGGCCAAGCCATGAAACACCTGTGTTTTGGGGGCCGTCGACACAATGCGTTTTTGGACCCAGCGCAACCAAGCACGCGGTGTCGTCAGAACGATGCCGTGGTGGAGAAGTGAGCCCGATGGATTGTCAATTGGCGGCGACGGGTTGGAAGTTGTCAGCCCCCGTTGATACACGGAGAACTGGGCGCATTCACAATGGCCGGTGTCGACGGACTGTAGAGAGAAGCGCGCGTGGGCTGAGGACTGAATTCGGGTCAGGTTGCAGGCGGCTCGGCACGCGCGCACTGGCCCTGGTCTTGAACTTGGGTCTGGGCTGGGCTTTGTTTCCACGGGTCTCGGGCGTGTAATTATGGCGTGTAAGGCATGTACATGTACAGTACGGAGTACTTCGGAACAGTACGGATTGCGGGTCAACAAGCCTCCAATTCGAAGAACCTACAGCGACGGCTCTTCGCTACAGACAACGTAGAGAGATAACAGCACTATAGAAGTCCGTGTGCAGTAGATCACTAAGAGAATAAATTAGTATTGTAGTTACAGGACCAGAAGAGTATGTATTGTGAAAATCGAGTCGTCGGTATTGCCGCTGGGCATACCAATGTAGTGGCGCCAGCGACTACGGAACGAATAGCAGCCGAGGAATCCTACTCACCCTGCCCTAGGTTTTGGGGTAAGTAGCTGAGGCGACGCTTGTTTGGCACGGTGGCAGGTATAAATGCATATACAACAACGTCATGTACGACTACCTAGTACTGAGTACGGCCGATGCGAGGGAAAATAAGGCGTGGCTAACACGAAGTGGGCGAAATAGAAACAACGACGGCTTGTAGAGAGGGCTTGAAAGGGAGCGGTAATTATGCGTTTTGTTGCTTGTGGCTGATGGTGGTGCTGCGCTGAGCTGTTGGCGACGGTGACGTTTCAAGCGCTTGGCCTACCTGAAAGGAGTGCTTTGGCTAGGAGAAGAAACGAAACAGCCGAGCTTGAGCTCCAGGGAAGGTATTCGTCGGTCTGGGATTATAAGTTAGGGAAGGGACGACCGCTCTTCATTGACAATGCCAATTGTAACTCGCGCAGCGAAGGAATGTCGATAGATCCCAAGCGTGCACGCACGACTTTGAGGGCAAGTGAAAGAAAAGTTTGGCGTCCCGAGTCAAGACAAAGAACCGGAGACGAGATTGAATAGTTGAAGGACATGAAACACAAAGATGCCCAGTGGAGGTGGGATACAAACCTCACAGGGATGCACTCGGCCAGTGGATGTAGCTACCCAAGTGCCTACCAAAACGACTGGCTTCAGGGATAGGGGTTTGTAACTGTAGTGCAAATTAGGTATGTGCTGCACTGCACAGTACTGTACATACATACCTACTTCCATACCAACAGCGATCCCCGGCCCCTGATGACACCTGCCTATCACGCTATGCAGGCTTATAGCACCTGCACAGCTGACTTCTGAGCTGTCTGAGCTTGCAGCCCTGTCCCAACGCATACCTAGCCTTTTCCCACAGCCCTTGAGTACAGTACCTAACGAAGTACTCCGTGGTATGCATCTTCCAAAGTACACATCTCTGATTGGCCAGCCCTGTCCTACTTGCTGGATCTCAATTGGCATGACCAGCCATTCGACTGGAGTTATTTAATCGCTCGCTAATTATTTGTCCTCAGACAAAATATTCACATATTACTTCGTACTTTAGAATCATAAATGGAAATTCGGGTTACAAGGGTGAAGCATAAATCCAGTGTTTTGGAAACAGTGTGATCTCACCTTGTGCCTGGATGTGTATCAGAACTGGCGGGAGCGGAAGTAGTCTCCATCGTTTATTGGCGCCATCAGTACCAACAACCCTGCGCTGTACTCGGCATTCCTCAGGTACGGTACGGAGGTGTTGCACAGAATTAATGAACACGCTAAGGGGTGGGGCAACGTGCGAATGAATTAAGGGTATACGGCTTGGCTACTAACCAGCCCTATCGGTTAGTACCTAATCTCCCACTTATTTTATAGTTATTTTTAATACTTTTTATTCTTTAATAAAACATACTTTTATTTTTAACTTTTTTAAGAGCGTATTAAAGCTTTTAAGAACGTATTAAACAGTTGTTTTAAATCTTATTGAGCTTATTAAGGTTAAAAAGGCTAAAAACGCTATTTTCGGAAATCGTAAACACTTTTACCGCTTTCTTAAATAAGCAATTCTGCCAGAGTGGTAAGGGTTGACCTTTTTAGCAGCTGTACTGTAGCACTAATTTAGCGTGTTCATTGATTCTGTGCAACACCTCCGTAACACTAGATATCTATCTATGACGCAGATTAAAGCCTTGCTTTTCGCCTTGCGCCAGCGTTCCGACCGCTCCGGCGTTCATACGAAGTAGGTATATGGGTTAATCCACTGGTATGCCTTTCATACTCTATGTACTCAGTAATATCCTTTATAAGCTGACGACCCCGGTTGAGATCGCATGTTCTTCAGGCTAGGCTATAAAATCAAGCAAACAAGTTCGGACATATGGGGTACTTAGGCCTAGGCGCTGATTTCGATCAGCGTATGCGTATATGTTGAACCACCCCGTTCGCCCCCAGAACTCCTGGAGTCAGCCCCTAAAGCCATGCCGACTTTGAAAATTCATAACGCAGCCAACTACCCGAGTTTTGCTGAGATCAACGCATAATCATCTACGCCTCAATTAGCAATTGTCCGCTCGGCTAGTGCTTCTTTCTTCTATATGAATATACTATTGACCTACCTAGGGAGAACTTGAGTAGCGTAAATTCATTGTATGATGAATTGGAATAGGTATTACTCCGTAAACTGAATGGAATCTTTCGGATACCGGTGAACGGGAAACTCGGTCCAGGTACGAAGTACGGAGAGATAGGGTGGGGGCTACTCCGTATATATGTATGCACAGCTACTTACGCTGGCTAGCACCAACGAGCTACCGTAGGAGTCGACGCGACTTATTTTTAGCGGGGTCGTGGGGTAATGCGCACTAGACGCGCTTACCCATGTAGGCATTTCCTGGATAAGGACGCTTCCCTCTACTCGCCACATACCAGCCACACTGGACTTTTGCAGCCATAAAGAATCTCAATCATTCGTCATTGGCATCTCGTTTATCATTGAGCACCTAGTACGAAGTATTAGTCTCTCAAGTAATATTCTCAAGATTCGTATGAATCCAGAAATTCAGAAGCTTCTCAGAAACTACAAATTTGCGCCAACCGACTCACTACCCACATAATGGCAGGCAGGCCAGGACGGCTAGGCACATGGCTGAAAATGGCCGCCGTGTAAGCACACTCACGCTCACGCTCACATATATATCTATCACAAGACCAAAATCAACTAATATCAGCCGGAATTGGTATAACAGCGGCATCGCGGTCTGCGTCGGTGGCCCAGCATTTGTGGTGTGGGTACAGCCAACAGAGGAGGAGCTTTTCAAGCGCTACAACCCGGAGCTGCAGAAGCGGAGTCTGGAGCGGCGGTACGAGCGGCAAAAGGAATTTGACGATTTCGTGACCCAGCTGAAGGAGCATTCAAAATCTGACAAGCCGAGTACGCCATGCTTCTATCCCGTCTTCTTCATTCCTCGTTCCCCTCCTGCGCGATGTCCATGCACCGGCCACCGTGTACTGGGTCTTTAGCTGACGGCGGATTGGTACAACAGTATGGACGGTGCAAGAAGAGGCTATACGAAAGCAAAGAGAGGAATCGTTGCGGCAGGACTTTCGGAATGCTGAAGAGCAGAAAGCGAAGCAGGAGGCTATGCGGAGAGAGGCAGGGCTAGGGAAGAGCGCTGGCGGGCCGGAAAGCACGGAGAAATCAAGTTGATCAAGGCGCGGAGCAGCAGTCCCATGAGAGAGAAAATCGTGTATCATTACCGCATCTATGGATGCGTATATATCCTGGGAGACTTCCGGGGTTTGGCGTTCGGAAAAAACAGGCACAGATACCCCGAAGTCGTAAACACCGCTGTGCCTCTGTACATATCTATAATGTCCCTATACCACCACTTACATCTCCAATGTGCCCGCTAATTGTCCATACCAATTGTGTACCAGTCTATAGATGTTTTGAGGCTGAGCCAACGCCAGATTCAGCACTCACGCTCAAAGCTCTCGTTATATGCTTGCTATCCCTGTCTTAAGCAGTCGGCGAATCTGCATCCACCTCCGTATCAAGATGTCTCTCTGCAGCTGTTCGCCATCTTCGAGACGGCCGATCAGTTCGATCGTATCCTCGGCCTGCGCTACGCACTCCTGAAGCAACTCGAGCAACAGGGCATTCACAGCACCTTGACTAGCCTCACCGCCATCAGTCCCATTCACGAACCTCATCCACTCTCCGACTGGGCAACACAGCAGCCGCAGGGCAACCTGGGTGCGATGACACACCGTCTCGCGGTCCAGGACGTACTGGCCGAGGAATCCTGCTTCTTCCAGGCGTTCTTTCTGCCGTGCATCTAGCCTAGCGAGCACGACGTCGTCTAACGCAACCTCGTCCCAGGCGTTCGTCTCCATGACGAACCCGTATTCCACCAACAAGAGATCGCCTCCGTGATGTCCGTAGCAGATCTTCACCTCGTCACCCCTTTTATACGGCACGGTGGCGCGGAACTCGAACCCGTCGCTGCCGAACGCAACATGGCACCCGTCTTCGTCGCCGTGGTTGAACAAGTCCGCGACAGGTTGTAAGGTCATGTGGTCATCACTGGTTGCACCGCGCCTCCTCCTCAGCATCGCGTCTAGGTAGTAGAAGGTCCGGGAATTCACGAGGAGCCAGGCGTATCTGTATTTCTCTCGCTCTTTCCCGCTCGCCAAGCGGTCTGGGAATGCGGTGGTGACAGCCTCCCAGTCACGGGCGATTTTGGCCCTCTGCTTGGCAAGCAACTCTCGCGCCTGGAGTGGAAGCAGGGCTTGTAATTCCCTGGGCCAATTTAAAGGCGTACTTATGAAGTCATCGGCACGTGGTACAACGGCATCCCAAGGGGCATACTTGGTGCTCCTGTCGAGCGCCAGGTCCGCTGCGAGGATCCCATGTACAGAGATGCCGGTCTCAGAGAGCTTCCGCAAACGTGCCTTGGGGACTGTGGAGAGCGTCCGCAGGCAGTTCGTTGGCACATCGAGGACTATCTCATCTGGCTTGTATTATATTTGAGTTAGTTTCACAGCTCTGCTCATTGGAATGATTCCATTGGCGTAGACAGGTAAGCGAGAGAGAGAGAGAGAGAGAGAGGCTAGTTGAAAGGGAAAAGGAAAGGGATTACCTACACGGATGTCGCGCGTCGCCAGCACGCCTATACCCCGTCCTGGAATGCGCTCTGGTGCTATGCCGTTGAGTGTCACGCCATGGCTCGTTGCCCAGTCCACGAGTTCTTGTAAGGGATCCATGAATTCTTCTTCTCGAGTTTCAATGTGACCCTCTTGCTCTCTTTTTTTTTCAGCTTCACGCTATGGTTTTCCCCCCACCGCTGATTAACATCATATGAAACATGACATTGCTTTTAGTCTCTCTTGAGTACTGAAAGAATAATGTCGGAAACTTCCATAGGTACGGAGTAGATGCAAGATTGAGAAAAAGAATGAGATATCAGTGATTGATTGGCTGACCGGGTTCGGTAAGTACCCTACGCTAGATTTCATAGCAGGGATCTGAGTAGGGGTATACTCCGTACTCCGTAGTACCTACCCTGTCCGTACCGTCGGGGTTTGAAAGGGATGTTCCCCACCAGCTTGTGCGATCTACGCTAGTGCACCGGCATGGTATGGTTCCAGATTGTACAGAATACAGAATACCTACAGTATCCTTTTTCTTCTCAGTGACAAGAAGTTGAAAAGAAAACGGACACCTCGTGGGATAGTATCGGGGCAACAAATGTGGCACACGGGTTTTTGAAACCTAAGTTTATAACGCTATCTAGATTTGGCATTAACTGTCCTCCTTGCTATTACTCCGTACCGTGGTAATTGACCAGACGTGATGGCAGAAGGTGATAAGATGCTTCTTAACTCCGCTGTAAAGCCGACCCCAAGGTTAAAGTGGGATGATGCTGTTCTGGTCACTGCTTCCTACAGTGGCTCCTTGCACTGCGAGCATAGTCAACTCTCCGGATGACCGGTGTCGTCATGTGTCAGTCTACATAGCTCAACCTCAACATCGTACCACTTTACAACTTCACTTGCCTTTCGCCGTAAAGCCCGAGTAAAGTCGAGGGCATAGTTCAAACGCTTGAATAGAAGAACATTACATCTTCCAGTTCCAAAAACTACCTAAGTGCCGGTGTCAACGCCACCGCATCCTTTATCAGTGCCAAGGCCGCTGTTCCGTGCCGCCCACGTGGTATCGGTTTCGGCTCTGACCACGCTGTGGACTGTTCACCACGATGAGTAGCCCGAGGTCTCCGTTGGACGAGGCAGAAGATCACCATACGGATCCCTACTTTGACGCGCAGGAAGAGGAGTACAACGAGGATAACGACCCCGACTACGACGAAGACGAAGATGATAACGACGAAGATGAGGAGCACGGAGATGAGGATATGACCCATACCATGTTCGACGAAGACGATGAGTTTCATGGTACGCTTTCGCCGCCAATGAGTCGTAGAGGTAATATTGATATAGAACTGATCCCGATGTCTTAGATGCTCAGGAGGGAAACATCGGCTTTGTAGTGCAGATTGAAGACGATGGAAGCGAGCAAGGCGGTGAAGCTGCTAACGAAGCCGCCGCGGAGCGAAGTTTCTTGGAACAACGAGTGATTAATCTTTTAACAGGTGAGCACCTAGATATCTCCCGGTCACTGACCCCGCCAGCTCTCTGACACAGAGACCGATGCAGGGCGCCACGGTGGAATTGTCTCTCAGCGTGAGATATTGAATCTCCTGCGAGGCCGCAACCTGGGCATCTTACTCCAGGATGATGGAGGTGAAGACGTCGGCGGCCGCTGGGGCTACAGATTACGGCGGCGACGATCACTAGACCCCAACAGGTTCCCTAAAGTGCCAAGTGAGAAGGGACGTGGCCTGATGAACTCAGGCACCTTTGGGGCCAATGACATTTCGTCTCCGCTGAGGAGGAAGAAACAACTAGCACGGCGGATATTAGACCGCGAGCTGGGCTTAGGTGATCAGTCATACCGCCGGATGAATCAGGGTGTAATGGCACAGGCAAGTTTGACGCAGCAAGCACGCAGCAAGCACGCAGGCGCTTCGACTAACGCTGGACAGTCTATGATTCCTAGCTCGGATGCCGAAATGATCATTCATTACGACGAGAATGTCTATTCCGGACAGTTTTCGGCTGACGGAAACTTTTTCTTGTCTTGTGTGAAGGATTTCCGAGTGCGGATGTACGACACGTCGAACCCTTACAATTGGAGACACTACAAGACCGTGGCATTCCCATTTGGGACCTGGACCCTGACCGACGCAACGCTCAGCCCCGACAACAAATGGCTCGCATACACGTCTATCCAGCCCAACGTCTGTTTGGCACCCACGGATCCCAACGACACAGGGGATCCATACACTCTGAGCCTCTCGGAACATGGCTCCGCCCGAGGAGGTTGGGGTGACCGAACTGGCATCTGGTCCATCCGGTTTTCCGGCGACGGCCGCGAGCTTGTGGCCGGAACAAACCAACAGTCCATTATTGTATATGACATTGAATCTCGGCGTGTCTTGCATCATATCGAAGGCCACGAGGATGATGTCAATGCCGTGTGTTTTGCAGATAAGTCGTCGCCGCATATCCTATATTCGGGCAGCGACGATTCGACCATCAAGGTCTGGGACCGTCGCAGCATGGGCGACGGAAGGGAGGCTGGAGCGTTCGTTGGACATATCGAAGGGCTGACGTACATAGATAGCAAGGACGACGGGCGCTACTTACTGAGCAATGGCAAGGATCAAAGCATGAAGCTGTGGGATCTGAAGATGATGTACACGTCAGCGCAGTTCCGTGAGATGAACCCGCGGCAGCACACGCCGTACACCGACTTTGACTACCGACGAAGCTCGTTTGAAGATAACGATTGGTTCCCGCATCCGAACGACAACTCACTAGTCACCTTCCGAGGGCACAAGGTTCTACGGACACTCATCCGATGTCATTTCTCGCCGCCCAACAGCACAAACTCACGCTACGTCTATTCCGGATCACATGATGGCAAGGTACATATCTGGAACATGGACGCCACGAAAGCGGGCGTGATCGATGTGAAAAAGACCACGTCGAAGAGGAAACCGAGAAACCAAGGCCATCACCACTTCTTCGAAACATATGGCGTGGGCGGCTGGTCTACCATTGTGCGCGATGCCAGCTGGCATCCTACCGCACCATTCATCGCAGGTAAGTTACACCACGTCCATGAGTGAATACGAAAGAGAGAACAGGGGCTCACACAGATGAAATAAAATAGCATCATCCTTGAACGCCTCAGACATCGCGTTAGGTACTGTTTCATTGCATGCGTTTAACGAGGGAGAGTCTGATGAGGGCGACCCTGAGATGGGCGCGCCATATGATGAGAAGATGCGCCTGGTGGCCGATATGGATGACATCCGCCATGATGATGAGGAAGAAGAGGAAGAGGATAACGATTCTGATGGTGAACTATGGCCCCAGTGAAAGTGTTTGTCCAATTGTTTTGTTTGCCCGCACAGATGTTCAAGATTAGCACATAATTCCTTTGATAAGGCTAGATTGGTCTCAAAAAGAAGTTGGCCAAGATCAAGATATCTAAGATTTATCTCTCCATTTTGAGTTCCTGAATGCCCTGAACAGCCCGATGCTATGCAATTTTGTACAAGTGACACAGAGCTCATATGTAGACGGTGCATGGCCACCACTCATATAGCTACTGTCTCAATGACCACTTTACGTCCGAATGCCAGCGGCGAGCCATCTGAGGTTTCCCTCAGTCTGGCCAGGAGTCTGGTTGCCATCACTATTGTAGATTTCTTCGCCGTATTATCGCCTGTCGCCATCGATCGATATCATCGGATAGATGCGGGCCGTATCGTGTGTCGTTTCTTCGCTGGCTCCATCCATGCAAGTATTAACCCCTTTTGCGTTGCCCTTCCTCATTCGGACTATGCGCCTCCCACCAGGACGTTGTTCACGGGGATATGGACTAGAGAGAGCTATGTTAGGATGATTTGCACCTAGAAAAGGAGAACGGGGGAGTTGCGCACTCAGCTTGACGAGGTAGCCAATGGCGCCCATGACCTGCGTAGGGTATACTTGTTAGTCGCGTGTTGCTCATGTCGTTGTCGTCGTCGTCGTCGGGGCTGCTATTGTAGACAGGGCCTTACCACAAAGCCGACGCCGACGGCCTGGCAGATCTTGATGTACTCGTTGCGATCGGGCTTGGTGCAGCGGTTGATGAATTGCGTGCCGTCCTTGACGAAGTCCTTCTGGACGTCGAAGAAGTCTGTTACTTGATCCATTTCGCGTGTAGATGTGTGCGAGTATTCGTGATATTCAGGCAATGATTGTGAAAAGGCGGTAGATGCGAGTATTGCTCGTAGTCTTGGTGAGCTGGTGTAGGTTCAATTAGGAGTTGAAATCGATACGGAATTAGAACGTGATGCGCTGTCCAGAGCTCTCGTCTCCTTCAACTTGGGAAAGATGCGGCCAGATTTCCCCTGCTAGGATTGTTAGCCCCAGACACTTTAGTGACCAATCAGACAAATGACCAATTAAATGGAAGCCAGGACTCGGGGCCACATGAGCCACAGGGACACAGACTAGACCCGAACTTTCGCTGCTACCCCATTGGGTCAGGGTACTTTTGGAGAAATACATTACCTACACGTATGCGGAGGTGCTGATTAGAATCAGGCATCGGGCTTTACCATAATCTTCAGTGCAAAGCCCGATGCCTGATTCTGGTCATTACCTCCGTAGCTCAAGTTTATACTTCGTACGCCTTGGGCTGCAGGGCGCTGAAGAGGTACTTATCCAGCAGGTAGCGAGTTGCCTCTAGCACGCTCATGTGTGGAGGACATTCACTAAGTTGCTAGGTACAAGTAGGCAGGTAGTATGGACCTAACTAGGAAAACCTTATTCTACTGCCTACTTACTTACGGAGTACTCGATAGACCCAGCCCAATTTAAAGCTACCCTGAACAACATCCAGGCTTTTTCTGCCACTCCCAAAATCATGCCATCCGCATTCACTGATTCTTGGTCGCGTCATCCAATGTCACCACTACCACGATAACTACATATCCGATGCACCATCTCTCTTGCTTGGTAGCTACTGCCTCGTCCTGATGCTAGTTCGCCTTGTCGCCCGATCAGACCAGCGCCGACTGACAATACTTTCGCATACCTCATCGACTAGGCTCGGCCCGACTTAATAACAATCAAACTCATCTCTTATGTGACTACCCGCTGCTGATTTACAAACTAATACGATCTATTCGGCTAACCGAAGCAATCATTCACGCATTCACTCACGCGCTCCAGCGCTTCAGCACACGATCGCAAGGAAGTGGTGAGCGAGGTTGATCGTTGAACAAACGAAGGAATTTGGGCCCATTCCTACAGGCTCTCTTGCCTAATCTAAATCCGTTTTTTCTTCTTTTCCTTTCTCCCGAGCAACTGCAAGACTGTAGTTGCTTCTTTGTATTCCTGGCATCATCTCATTACGTCTCGAGATTTGGACGCCATACACCAGCTCGCGTGTACCTAGGGAGACTTGGCCGAGACTACGAGCAAAGAGCTTCGTCTCGGCATCTTCATCAATCCAAGGTCGGTCCGGCTAGAATACCGGTATCTTGTCTCGCGTTTCTCCCCCTACAATCGTTGGAGGCGGTGCAAGGAGCCCGCAAGTGCCTGCAAGAGGATTGTGCGCGCGGTCGGCAGTTCAACCTGTAATAAGTGAGCATTCTGTAAGATATCTTTCTCCTCGTCATCTCATGTTTCTCCGGGGCCGCGAATCACGCATGTATTGCTAGATGACTGATACAGAGAGATCAAAGACGGCAGGGACTTTTTGTATCTTACTCTGAATACATTCAGTTGCTGGGTACCACTTATCTGCTGCTCTGACTACATAACACACTTTGAAGACCCTTAGTTCACAGTCGTACCGTACTTTCCAACATGGCCGACGAGGATTTCGAAATCGACGTCTACGGCGACACTAACCTGAACTCCGATTCCAAAGCCGACATCACCAACACCCAAGCCTACGATAGCAACACTAGCATTACCATTGCCAACGGCTCGAACCCTCCAGAATCCGTCAGTAATGATATCGCCACTAGTCATAGCGGCTACGATGCTCGAGATCAAAAGGGCCTGGACGGCCACGACGATTACAGCTCCGCGATGCGACCATATCAACAGGGAGTCAAACGGAAAGGGGAGTCTGATGAGAGACGAGTCGATCCCGGCTCCACAAGTTGCCTCCTACTCTCAGACCTAAATTGGTGGACAACCGATGACGATATCCGCGGCTGGGTCACGAACGCCGCATGTGAAGACGAGCTCAAAGATATCACATTCAGCGAGCATAAAGTAAACGGCAAAAGCAAAGGGTACTTTAATTGTTCTACCATGGGATGTATAACGTAGCGATCTCTAACGGTCAATTGCAGACAAGCATATCTCGAGTTCTCGTCTCAACAAGCAGCTACGGCTGCGAAACGTGAGATCGAATCAGCAGGCTTAGAAGGAGCACAGCCCGGAGGGAAGAAGCATACCGTCATATATACCAGTCCTGCCACGAACCCTTTCCGCACCTTGCCCAAGGACGCCCCCGCGCGAGGTAAGGATAGTGCCGTATCACGAGGTGGCGCTGGCGGCGGTTTCAATGATCGCGGTGGTGGTAACTTCCGAGGTCGCGGTAACTTTAACGGGCCCCGCGGTGGTTTCAACCGCGGCAACTTTAACGGAGGCAACGTGGGAGGCGGCGGCGGCGGCTTTCACAACAATAACAACATGGCTGGAGGCGGAGCTGGAGGCGGCTTCGGCAACAACATGGGTGGCGGAGGTAATTTTGGATTTGGGAACATGGGCGGTGGCGGAGGAGGCAACTTCGGCTTCCGGGGAGGCATGATGGGCGGTAACATGGGTGGTAATATGCGAGGCGGCGGCATGCGCGGCGGACGAGGTGGTGGCATGGGTCCCGGTATGAACCCGGGCGTCGGCGGCGGCATGAACAACGGCATGATGGGTGGCATGGGTGGCATGGGCATGCCCATGATGGGTTTCCATCAACCACACTTCAACCCAACATTCTTCGGCGGCAATCAGCAGACGGACTGGCAGAACCCCCACGGCGCCAAACGGCCCCGAGGAGAGTAGGATTCTAAATGGCGTTTAAGACGAAGGCGATAAAATGGGGCCTACAGCCGTTGTTTACAGATACTGGGCCCTGAAAGGACTACCCACAAGGCGTTTGATTTTTATTGATTGTTCGGACAGGTCAGGGGACTGGAACGGGCCAGGGGCTTCAGAGTTGGTTCTTCAAGCTTCAGCATCGCTCAAACCAGCATGCAATCAGCTCTTGTGTAAATTAGGCGTAAGCTGTTCTGCGGAAAAGATTCAGTAGGAGGATACACGGGATACGTCTTATCTCCAGAGCTAAATCCTCAGTTGCTTCTCTAATTGTTGAAGCCATGATGTATTTCATACGCAGGCCATTATTGTACGTACATACACTTACTGATGCCACAAAAAGGCGAATCAAACTCTTCCTCTACCGACGGCACCAAAAGCAAAGGGACAAATGTTACAATTCCTTCTTAGAAAGCTGGACAGCTTCGCCAGATCCAAATAGACCAAGGAGATAGGCAGACCGTGTGAGTCCCAAAAAGACCTACCGCCAGGTAAGTCATACAAATCAAAAGAAAAAAGAGAGAGCAGTGTCACTCACAGTAAAGCCAACATTACCCCAAGTGACAGCGTTCCAGGCAGCTATATCCAAAGCTCTCTCGTAGCCCAAGCCCCAGCAAGTGAGCCCTACATGAGTGACATCGGCAATCCTGCGGTATTGATAAGTCTAGGTTAGCGGACACGAACCTTGTCCCTTAGACTCGCGGGAGAGGACAGGTAGCCGGTTCCACCTACAACAAGGCTACGAGATAATTCCGTACGACCTTGAGCTCGGTCGTCGTGTACAACACGGCGACGCCTACGAGGAACAGCAGGCCGTAGGCATTGCCGAGTTGCAGGGCGACAAGCCGTGCATTCTCGGAAAACGAGGCTGGCGACGCGGGGTTGTCGATCTGGCTTGCGATGAACCAATCCGCGTCCACGAGAGGCCCGAGACAGCCCGCGACGCTACTTCTTGTTACTACAACAGAACTACACGAGAGCCTAAGAAGCTACAGGTCGACGACTTACAGTGAGACCGGCTCAACGACGGTGAAGATGGTGCGCGGAAATGCGGGGAGTTGGGATGCCATGGCGGCTGTTCAGGACTCACGATCCACAATTCACGGTTCGCGGTTGAAGTGGCTTTTCCACTCGAGCGCCGGATCAATTCCCACTTATACCGACCTACCTACTTAGGCAGTAAATCGGACTCGAGCCTCTAATTCAAGTCGCCCACCGATGAGACAATGGGGGGTAACGAAACAGCAAATGACCTCGGAAACATCACACAGCTACAGAAAATGCAAGTGCGTATGACAGGTCGCGAAATAGCTGAGACACAGCAGCACAGTGCAGTACCTACCTACCTAACCCGACCAGCCTTGTCCAGGCCTGCCGTGCTGCAGCAGAAGGGCCTACAATAGGTACAGTACTGTACGGTGCGGTAGCAGGGGGGCAGCAGCAGGGGTGGCAGGGGTAGCTCTCGCCTCTGCTACGTTAGGTAAGATGTAACCAAGGTAGGTATGTACGTACCTGCTCTGGTACCCGGTGCTGGTCGACGCTCCTGCTGCTGCCGCCGCTGCATGTGGGCAGATGCGGGCACTTGTGAGGCGGTGGTGATCGCCTCCTGGGTCGTTGTCTCGGCCTTCCGAGAATGCAACTGCCTTGCCCATTGGTTCGGTGGCTGTACCGGTAAGGACTGATGTGGCATCGTCACATCCCTAGTGGCCAATGAGCCGACAGGCCTGGAGCCCCCCGACCCGCATCAAAAAACGTCTGCATCTGCGTCTCGCATGGCCTCTCCAACCAATGCCCACCGCCGCTAGGCCACCCTACCGACCAATGACCGCTACACCGCGCACCCGGCTGCCACTACCTTAACGACCACGGCCTACCTTACCTACCGCATAGATGCGACATGTAGGTATTACTATTCGGAGGGAATACCACCTATACCTACTACCGTACTACAACCTGTTCTCCCACGCGTATACCACTACCACTCCTATACCACTCGTCCTATTACCATTACCACCATCTACGGAGTACTAGGCTACGCAATACGTGCTGCGGCTCCTGCTGCTACTACTACGGCTACTGCTACTGTTACTGCTTCTCCTACTACGGTACATACCGTACTACTGCTGCTACTACTGCTACTACTACGACAATCGCTGTGTCTGCGGACCGTATTCTCCATCCCGTCCCGCCACCAAACGACCCGGGGTGTTGCTGCTTGTCCTGGCTGCAGCAAGAAGAGTGACAACTCTCTACCTGCTCCGGGTCCTGCGCATGTACCGCTCACTCGCTCACTTACCCAGCATCTCCTGGACGTCATGTACAGGACGGCCTAGGCGGGCGGCGCTCTCTGCATGACCTACGTGCGCTCATGCGTTCACACGTACCGCTTCCCTTGCCCATCTCGAATTGTCTGTCTTCCAGGTAGTCTGTCTTGTCTGTTCGATCGAGTGGCCGCTACCTATATCTTTGTGTCACCTCGAGCCCATCGAGCCATCGAGCCGTACCTCCACAGAGTCTACAGTCCAGTCCACAGTCCACAGTCTACAGTCCACACCCAATCTGTCCTGTCCTGTCCTTATTTATAAAAACCGCTCGCTTACCTCCCGCGCGGCCTGCTCCGCGGGGATATTACATGCCAGCCCTGGCCGTGCCCTGCGTGCTGCTCTGTGCTCTGTGCTCTTCTCCCACGCCGTGCCGTTGTCGTACGCGGGCGCCGCAGAGAGACAGGCTGTTGATCGATCCGTCGCTTCACGTCTTCGTCCAATTGGCCCCGGAAAAGAAAACCTTGTGCTGCTGAGGCGCGTCCTCGCTGTACCGAAACCATCCTCCTGCATGGCCAAGTCTTCCCGTGGGTATGCCACGACCACTCTTGCGTCTTGCTTGCTGCTGCTGCTACTACTGCAACCTCTGTGCATTGAGAGAACGTTGTTTCTCTTACATGCGCAAGGTTCAACTTTGACGAGTTGAACTTTGACGCTGTCGATATATCTATTTATCTATCTTATCTATCCGTTGACCTGCTTGTCTATCTGTCCCGTCCGTCTATATATTCACATGTTGGTCTATCTGCCTCGTTGATTGAACCGATCCTTTTTCACTACGAATTTGGCTGCTCCTGGCGCACCACCGCGATTGCAATACTACTATTGCACGGGTGTCCGCTCTGCTCTGCTGCTTGACCCGAATAACTGCGTATTCCATACCAATTTACGTATGGCCGTGGTGGCTGCTTTGTTCTGCCCTTTATATGCATGTCTTCGCCCACGCTTGTCCCTCGATGTTGCCTTGAGAGAGAGGGTGCATTTGCCACTTGGCTCGGCCGTTTCACCAACTGCTCGCTCAACTTAATTCATTTCGACTCTCTCTCTTGGTCACCGTTGGTCGGCGCTTCTGATGTTCACCTCGTTCTCGTCCTTCTCCGTCCAATATGGCCACAATCGAGCCGCGATTGATCCATCTCCTGAATGAGTCGACGGCCAGCCCAAAACCGTACAATGCTGGATTACCCCCCATCAAGGTCCTCCCCTACCCCCAAACATCCTCCAGATCCCATCCCATCACCCCTGTGGCTGGCCAAAGACTCGACGCGCTCGACATCAATGGAGGACCGGCTGCTTCGCAGTCTATCCCCTCGTTGTGCTCGATCACAGATGACTCTCTCGCGGTCTCCACTTCCAGAAAAGAAATCCCGAGCTATAACACGGCTGGTCGTTCGCACTCGGCTCATGTCTCGTCGCAAGATCTGCGCATGATACTGGAAGATACGCCAGTCGAGAACGCCGAAGATGTCTCCGCCAAGAAGCGCCCAGTCAAGGAGGATTTTCCTCAATTGCCACAACCCCACCATAAGAAACAGAAGGCAACGCCAAACATGTTCCCTCCCATCATTGTAGGCTTGCTCGAGCCGCCCTCCAACGCCGCCCTCTTCCCACCTATCTCGTCTGCCTCGTTCGAACATCGACCGCGCTCTGAGCCCCCTCAAGCGCTTAATCTCACGAAGCCCCCCGAGGTCCAGAGTCTTCTTGAGGAGACCGCGATACCAAGCCCCCTCACAGACGCCGAGCGAACACCAACGGGCAAGATCAAGCGCAGAGCAGCGAAACCACGTCGGAAATGGTCTGAGGAAGAGACCAATCACTTGCTGTTGGGTGTCAGTAAGTATGGTGTGGGTAGGTGGACTGACATTCTCGAGGATCAGGGGTACAAGTTCAACGAGCGTACAGCTGGAGACCTGAAAGATAGGTTTCGCACTTGCTGCCCTGATGAGCTGCGCGGTAGCGCTGGCGCCAAGAACGACGGGCTAGAACCTCCGACATTACCGAAGGCTAACAAGAAGCCCAAGAAAGGACTCATGTCAGAAAATATTCTTAACGACACCGAAGAAGAAGTAGAGGTCGAAAAGATCCTGCCGGGGCAGGCTGAGTCGGTCGCAACACCAGGACGGCGGAAAAGCAGGGCACACCGGAAGAAATTGGAAGACTTAGCCGAGCTCGGTATCCGAGGTCCGTTCAAAAAGTCACAACGCCGAGAGAGGAGACCCTTTTCGGAGCAGGACGACAGAGAAATCTTGGAAGGATTTGAATTATACGGCCCTCACTGGACGAAAATCCAGAGAGATCCCAGATTTAACTTATCCACCAGACAACCTACCGATCTACGTGACAGACTCCGCAATAAATATCCCGAAAAGTTCGTGAGCACGGAAAAGACAACCATGCAGGTCCGAGAGGCCGGAGGGCGAGCCAACGGCCTCCTAGAGCCCTCGATCAATATGACCATTGAGAATTCCCTGAATCTCTCCAAAGCGTCTCTTCTCGAGCCTCAGCTGAATCGGACGGGATCCAGAGAGGACATTCCCAAATGGCCGTCGTCTAGCGGGCTTGGGGAACTTGCGGAATCAACCCAGGCACAACCAGGCCTGTACTGGCCCGAGAGTAGCGGGGCAGGTTTTGCGTCCGGAGACATGGATATCTCGCGCCTTTTACTCGACGACCCACAGACCATGAGCGAAGCTCCTTCAACTGATAGGCGGGGCTATGGTTGAACTAGCACCCTCATCTTTTTGAGACGACTTCGTCGATGCGGGCGGGTGTATGGTTGGGTTGATCGATGTCGCGGTGCCGAAAAGGCCAAGCGCCGTCCGTTTCGGCGAATAACAGTATGTTTTATCCGCGATGATGTTCTACGCAAGACAGGAGAATGTCTTTCAATCAGCAGGAGACAGCAAGTGTGTATCGTATCATGATGATAATTATCATCAGTAGGGCAGCATCAGAGGGCTGTAACTAAGGTGAGAAGAGAAAGGGAGAAGGGGAAGAAAGAAATCAACGGGCGGGTGAAACTAGGGGAAGGAAATAGAAATGAACGACAGGACCCAGCAACTCGACGCGAAAGGCAATCAACTTTTTGGTTCTCTTCGCTCTACGGCTGGACTCACCTTCCAAGCCGGGATTCTGGACAGTGGGCAAATATATGCAAGGTATTACTTAGTGTGTATCTATTATTAAGAAGAGAGAGCGATAGAAGACGAAAAGGCACAAAAACAAGGAAAACAAGTTAGCAAACAGCGCAATGCATTCCAGGATCATCCGGGCCTATACGGAATTCGTAGTGATGCAGATCCAGCGAAGATCGTGAAATGCTTAGTAGGCCTACGTATCTCAAAGCTGCTTCACGCCCAATTAGGTAGTGTCTAATCCTGTAGTATGCTCGTAGAAGATGAAGTTTCAATAGCTAATTATACCTGAGTTCCTGAATAGTGAATTGGTAGCCAGTCTCAGGCTTTAGATATAGATACTCCTGATATGACTTTGACTCAGGACCTGAACACACGTTACAGTAAAGCGCATACCATTAGATCATCGGTTTAGCATGCTCTCGTACCTCCTGAGTGCAACTTATGGCATTTCGGCTGCAGGAATCCAAGTTAGGCATTTTACTTCGTAGTACCTGGCAGATCTGGAAAGGTGGGGCAGCTTTTTCTACAGTGGGTACAGAGGTACTTTGTAATACTTGGACAGCTGGCCGCCAGGTCTGAGCTAGGCCGTTATCAGCCCTGCCCACCCACAACCAGCGCACCTTTTTTTTATGGTGCGTAATTGATAACGCCCCAACATACCCGGGGCTCAAAGACGACAACGACGACGACGACAAGACACTCGAAGACTGAATCCCCCACAACACCGCGAAAATGCCGACTCGTCTTTCGAAAACGCGCAAGCACCGTGGCCATGTCAGTGCCGGTAAGGGTCGTGTAGGAAAGCACAGAAAGCATCCCGGTGGTCGTGGTATGGCTGGTGGTCAGGTAAGAGGACGACATTGACGATGCTGCTATTCGCCTCAGTTAGGCTCACAACACAATATAGCACCACCACCGAACCAACATCGACAAATACCATCCCGGTTACTTCGGTAAGGTCGGTATGCGGCGATTCCACCTACTGAGAAATCACCAATGGAAGCCCACCGTCAACATCGACAAGGTAAGAAGCCGATCTTGAAGACCGACGGGTATAGTCTATCTAACCACGGTTCTTCCACCACAACAGCTCGCCTCTCTGCTTCCCGAAGACCTGCGTGAGAAGTACATCTCCGGCGAGGCGAAAGACACAGCCCCTGTCATCGACCTATTGGCCCTCGGCTACTCGAAGCTGCTGGGCAAGGGACGGTGTCCCGATATCCCGTTCGTCGTGCGCGCCCGCTACGTCAGCAAGGACGCCGAGCGCAAGATCACAGACGCTGGTGGCGTGATAGAGCTGGTGGCATAAGAGAAAGGCATGACGACGTGTGGACGTGGGAACAGGAGACGATAGCATGAAATGAAATGGCAAGGCATGGCATGGCAAATTCCGACGATTAGAGGGAAAAAAGGAAACCTCAGGCGGGCGCACCGGACACAAAACTTCGCATTGTTCATTTGTCTGATGATGATCTCGCAACGACGGAATAAAGCAATAAGACCCAACTTACGCACACGTAAAACTGATATGGTTCTCTACTGGTGCTATTCCCTGTTATCCTGTCTCTCTACGGTGTCCAGACGATAACCAGATCTCTTCTCCATGGGCTCTTCAGCCGCGATTGGGAGCTAGGCCTGGACCAAGCCTCAAGATATGGGAGAATACCCTGTTCACGAGACTTTCACATATTGATAACTATGCAATTATCATTCAAGCCCGGCCATAGCAATAGTCAGACAATCATGTGAGAAATCCAGCCAAGCAGCCCAATTAAGAGGTCTGCCAGCATGCATTCGCATTCTGTTCTCACTTTGACTTTAGTAACGTGAATTTCCCCGGTAGAATGAACTGGTTGTCCCTATCGAGTTTACCAATGATTCCTTCTACTGCATTGGTTTAACTGCGATTTGCATGACTATGCGCTTCTTAGGGCATGCGAGTAATCTCCATCCCAACGAGACGGCTTGTGGGAGTCGCTAAACACAAAACTCCGCACATTGCTTTGCACACTACCTCGTAGGGCTAACGAATACGTAAATATGTGAAAATATTGCCGCGGTTTATTTTTGCTGTCATCTGTTTTCGTAGGCAGATTCACCATCGAGCATTCGTTCACTTTTATTTTGGGGTTTCTGGCTCCGGCTGCTATCCATCGAAAACAGTGTTGTCTGATTGGCCAATGGTAGGAGTCGTCGCAAACAGGAGTCTGCAAATTGGACTGACAGCTGGCGAAGCTGTCAGTCTGCCCCACCGCACGTACTTCGTACCGCGTACTTATCTTATCGGAATTTCAAGTAGGGCACAACAGCCCTTTTCGCTTCCTGCTGAATCTTGCATTATTCCGTCCCCAACTTTTCGGTAGTCCTGATCTTGCCGCCCATCACCCAACAACCTCACGACTATCTTTCAGCCATCTAACCGTCAAAATGGGTCGAGGACCGTAAGTCGCGACTCTTTATATATTGCTATCACTCCAAGGCCGGTTCCGCGATCGCCAATGCCGCGTCGTCGAGACACGGTTTTGCTGTGCATTGCAAATTGCAATACGATGCAAATGGCATCCCCTTCAAGATGCGTTAGGCTAACCCAATTTTCGCTTCAACAGGAAGAAGCATCAGAAGCGCCTGAGCGCCCCCTCCCACTGGCTTCTTGACAAGCTTTCGGGTACATACGCCCCCAAGGCCTCGCCCGGTCCTCACAAGCAGCGAGAGTGCCTCCCGCTCATCATCTTCATCCGCAACCGCCTGAAGTATGCGCTCAACTACCGCGAGACCCGGTCCATCCTCATGCAGCGTCTTGTCAAGGTCGATGGCAAGGTCCGCACCGACACCACCTACCCCGCCGGTTTCATGGATGTCATCTCCATCGAGAAGACGGGCGAGAACTTCCGCCTCATCTACGACACCAAGGGCCGCTACACCGTCCACCGCATCCAGGAGGAGGAGGCAGCCTACAAGCTAGGCAAGGTCAAGCGCGTTCAGCTGGGCAAGGGCGGCATCCCATTCTTGGTCACGCACGATGCGAGAACGTAAGTGTTCTGTCAGACATCATTCAGCCGTTGGATCAAGCTTTGGTTGAACCACCCTTTCAACTGCACAAACGACGAGACCACGACCACGACCCGTACCCGTATCTGTGGGAACTGGGGACCTGCGTTGTGCCTGTCGAGCTTCGAACCGATGGCTGGTATGTGTTCCCCTCTCGAACCCCGTTGCTGACGTGAATTTTCTCTGCTACAGCATCCGCTACCCCGATCCTCTGATCAAGGTCAACGACACTGTCAAGATCGACCTCGCTACCGGCAAGATCACCGACTTCATCAAGTTTGATACTGGTATGATTGCTATGATCACCGGTGGTCGCAACATGGGTCGTGTCGGTGTCATCACTCACCGTGAGCGCCACGATGGTGGTTTCAATATCGTCCATATCAAGGACGCTATTGACAACACCTTCGCCACGCGCGAGAACAACGTCTTCGTCATTGGCTCTGAGAAGCCGTGGATCTCCCTGCCCAAGGGTAAGGGTGTGAAGCTGACCATTGCCGAGGAGAGAGATCGCCGCCGGGCCCAGGCCCTGGCTGGCCACTAAGTGGTTTGGTCTCCGCACAATTGAAACATAAAAAGGAAAAAAGGGGACATCTGGGCCAGGGGTTGATGATTTGTCTTTGCGCATGGGAAACAGGAGTCTACGGCATATCCACTGTGTGCTTACTTTACCGCGAACCCGGAACGCGCGGTCTAGGTCGATGATCAAATGAGAATTTAATGAACCATGGCTCCCCTCGAGCGTGCATTCGCCCTCCCTTGATCAGTGCTGCTGTTCTCTATATGACCTGTTCCTAAAACGCGCATTTCGTAGAGAGCAAAAAATGAAATATCCCCTGAACCCCGCCCCCGCTTCTGTACTTAAGCGGATTACCAACATATTATTCCGTGAGCCAAACCCACAATCAACCTCCAGTGGTTCGGATAGCATATAGCACAGTAGAGCAGAGTAATTGTCCGTGCAACTCACAAGGGTAGCTTAGGCCCGGTACCTAAGGATTTCTCCTACCATTCTGCTGTATACAGACTCCTTAATGGAAATCACCGCACAGAGAAGAGTGCGACGCAGAAAAATCGGCGATCGGTTCGATCTGCTCAACCCCGGACCCGCCCATTCATATGCGTAGAATGCATTGCTCGTCTAAACTATGTAGGTCTGGAAACCGGAGATGTACGTTACGCATACGCGTAACGAACCTTGCTATGTCCGGTATTTCCAGTAGGTCAGTATGTTATATATCATAAAAATCCCAACGAATCAGCTTATTGTCTCCTTTCGAAGCTTGCCATTGTTATTGGTCGCAAAACAGTCACATTATCGTAGCCATATTATCGCAGTGTGGTGTAGTGCAGTATATCGGGAGTGTACGATAGGATGTCAAAATGACTTGGCGATAATAACACGATGATGCGAAACTGGACATGGAGGTAGGCTCTGGCTGTGATTTCTTCTTTCTGTCTGTACGAACGTTTTCAATCAAAATTCTTACAAGCGATTGGCCAGCCTTCGAAATTACATCTTTCTTTTTCTCTCGTCTTGGCTTCAAGGTGCCATGGCTCTCGTGATGCGAGAGGTTGAGATGAGGTACATGTGTGCCAGATCTACGGAGGTATCATAAATGTTCATTATCCACAGGCATTCTTATTATTATACCTACTACACGTACTTTTCGTGCATGTGTAGAGCGGTATTTCCATATTCCGAAAGAGGAACCAAAGGATTGCTATGAGGGGCAAGGGCGTTGGAATAAATGAGTGAACACTACCGTCAACCGACACCAATCACTATAGCTTGTTCTCCTGCCGCATGTAAGTACCTATTTGATGGCTTATTCCACGACCTCTTCAACTCTGACTAATGGTGCAGTGCATATACCTACATGCTTACGATGCATATTCGTCAAAAGTAGGGATTTAGCGAGTTGTCGCTAGGTGCACGGTAGCAACATCGAAAGGACCGAAAAGGGCTTTTAAAACCTCTCGGCAGTCTTCTGGGTTAGGTTAACTACTATGCCATCTCCAAATTGGCTGTGTTGTCTGAGACGAGGGATCTTCTTCTTCACTCGAGCAGTGGCTTGAAATGTGCCAAGGCTAGATTAGTAGAATACCACCTGAGATCTGACGTGAGGCCTGAACCGGCCCGGGATGATTTAAAGCAGATTCGACAACCGACGACGAACGGAAGACGAAAGACGGGAATACATCTACGTAATACGCAGATAATACGATCAGCCTAGAGACAATTGATTACCCGGCCAGGACACGCAGCAATGCTTCATGTATACTAAGCAAGGCTATTCCCCAAGCAGGGCGATCGACAAACATACGTACATATATAACATTCATCTTATACGGCGCCATTCGACGGGCCGCGTGAGCTCGTAGCATCCGGCTACAATCGCACGTCAGGTAGGTAGTGCCCTGCACAACATCCAAGGCGGCAACCAAAAGGAGAGAGACCTTGGCGCGGCGCACCGGTGTCGCGGTGCGCTCGGAGCACTGCTGATGCGGAGCGATGCCACCCACACATGCATGCACGCGGCCATATCGGGTGGTCTTGGAGATGTAGAGATCGGACTAGTCTAGACAGAAAATGGATGGCCTCGCGTGGAAGATCTCCATCTCTCCTCGGACGCCTGTCCAAGACCGAGTTCTTCCACTGATGCGGCTCCAATGGAATGTCTAGTGTCTTCTAAGTGGGTAGACTCTTGTTTCCGTTCTACAGCTCATTGGATGTTTCGTAAAGCACGTAGACACCGCCTTGCTCGTCGACGCTTCACCGGTGTTCTTGCCAGCCATGGTACCGCGCGTTGCGGTTCACTTGGCTTCGGCTGCGCGTGCACCTACTTGCTTGGCTGGGCTGCAGTGTCATGGTCCGGTGCCGTAGACAAAATACTAGAAATGCACCCGATACGTGACATTCACATCTCGGATGGCTGTGAAAATGGAACTTGCTCAATATACCTGGTACTGGGGTCTAAAATGTAAGCACGGGTACGGAACAAGGATTCGTGCCAAGGTCAAGGGAGCATTTCTTGCTAAATGTATTATCGTGAAAATTTTGGCGCCTTATTTAACTCAGGGTTGCAACTGGCAGGCCGGCTGAAACAGACCAGAATGTTGTGTAGATCCCTAGACAGATACCGAACTGTGCCTAGATAGATAGCAACTTGTCAGTAGGGAATGGCGGTGCCTTTCATGTTTGACTCGGGCCGTCACTGTCAAGCCAATGCTGCTCTTCGCGGCGGCATACTCGGGTACGTTCGAGGCCTCGCGGTGGCGGCGTTGAGTGACGGCATGGCCTGCTTGAGCACGTGGCTCGGACTTGGCTAGCACATGTAGCTAGCGCACGTAGAGGTAGGCAAGTATGTAGAACCGCGGATGTTCCCGTTCTTCATCGTGTAGGCATACGGAATGCATTGGTACCTGACCCGACGTGACAACGACGTAGCGTTATAAGCCACGGGCCTCCATTCTGACACTGGGTTGAGTGAGTGAGCGAGGATCGCCGTGCACAGGGTTCGAGGGATACAGATACCTAAACCGGATGGTCTGCTTCAGAAGCGCCTGCTCCTGCGTTTTACTTGCTTGCTCCTAGTCGAAGTCTGACACCGACTTACTCGATGATGGGGGAAGTTGCTGGGTGTAAACCTGGAAGGCGTTGGCGTACACTAAAGATGTGTCATGATGCAGGTACCCTGCCCGCCAGCCAAGGCAGGGCGTCGTGTATAAGCAGTAGCTGCCTCTGGTGTAGGTAATAATCTTATATGCTCTAGCGTCGGCTGGGTAGGTACGGACTCCGGTAGATAAGGTGATGCAAGAGCAGCTGAGCAAACCACATCATGGATTTTACGCTTGTGCGTTTCGATGTTCAATCTTGAGAGGTACTTGACAGCGTTTCCTACAAGCAAAACAATATTTTGATTGCTTGATAAATAATTTAATTTAAATCAAACTAAATAATAATTTTTATTTATTTATAAGTAAAATAACTGATTTTATTTATTTGTTTATTTATTAATTATTTATAAATAATTTTTATTTATTTTTATAATTTTTTTAATATTATTATTAATAAATTAATTAACGAAGTTATAAAATAATTAATTTTAATAAATAAATACGTATTAATAATTTAATAATAAACTTATTATAAATTATTAATTTATTAATTAAAGCTTGTATTTAATTAATACTTATTTATTAAACCTTTTAATTAAATTATTAACTTTAATTTTAATTAAAGATTTTAATAATTTTTTATTTATTAATTATTAATAAAATTATACGCTTTATAAAAAGTATTAAACTATTAATAGTTTTATATTTAATTCGATTAAAACTATTTAATAATATTATTTTTATTATAATATTAATATTATTTTAATAACGTTGATATTTATATTTTAATATATTGTTTTTTTTTATTATTTTTTATTATTTTTTATTAATAATATTCACGCGTATTATAAATAAAATTATAAATACGCGTTATTTTAACTTAATAAGTTTTAAGTTTAATAATTATATATATTTTATATAAATAGTTTAATTAATTAATTTATAATATTTATAACTTTATTTATATTTATTTAAATTATTTTCGATTAATTAATATTATTTAATTTATTTTTATTTATAATATTACGCGTTTCGCGTTTTATATTAAAATAATTATATATTTAAATTTAATAAGTTTTTAATATTATTATTATATAAATTATATATAAATTTAATTTATTATTAATTTAATTAATTGATTTATAATGTTTTTAAATTTATTTATATTTATTTATTTTTTTTAATTAATTAATTATTTTTATTAATAATATTACACGTTTTAAAATTTATATTAAAATAATTATATTTTTAAATTTAATAAGTCTTTTTATATAAGTTAGTTTATTTTCTTTATATATTTTCTTTTCATATATTAATTTTAATATAAATAATAAATTATTAAAAAATTAACATTTTTACGCGTTTAAAAACCTTTTATTTAATTTTTTTAACTTATATTTAATTAATTAAACTGTTAATAATAACGTTATTATATAGCTTTTAATAATACTTTTTTAAAGTACGACGTGTTATTACTTTCGAATAAATAATTTTATATATATATATATATATATTAAAATTAAAGATTTAATTAATAATAACGCGGGTTTATTAATTAATATAATATATCTCGGTTTTTTTAAACTTCGAAACTATTAAACAAACTTTTAACGACGTTTTATTTATTAACAAGTTATTAATTATACGCCCGAAACAGTTATTAATTCGATTTAAAACTAACTTTTTCGAATTTAAATAAATAATAATTATTATATACTTTATATTTAGTTTAATCTTTATATATTTTTAAATGTTTTTAAATATAATGTTTATTTTATATTAATTATTTTTAATAATTTTAATATTTTAATTAAAAAAAAAGTTTAATTATATTATATTTATAACGAAAAAAAGAATATTAAGTTTTTTAATACTGAAATTATTAATTTTATTAAATATTATTTTATATAAAAACATAATATTAATTTATATATATTTAAAGAAAATTTTAATATATTTAATATTATAATAATTAAATAACTTTATATTACGGTTTTTTTATTTTATATAATAAAATTTATTATATAAAAATAATAATAATTAATAATTAAGTTTTATATTATATTAAGTGTTATATTTAACTTATTTAATTATAAAAAATTTAAAAAGATTATTCGGTTTTTAAACTTTAAATTAAAATTAAATCTTTTAATAAATAATAATATTATTATTTATTAAATTAAATCAATTTATAAATTAATTGTTAAAATTATTACGGATAAAATAACTGCTGCGAAGTTTAAAATTTATATCTTTTTTAACTTTTAAAAGTCGCTTTTTAAAAAAAATATTATTAACGTTATTAATTATTATATTAATTAAAATTAAAAGTTACGTATTAAATTTTTAAACTTTTAACGCGTTATTAATAATTACTTTATTAAAAATATCGAATTTTACGTTTATAAAATTATTTAAAATTACGACTTATAATCCCGGTTAAATTATTTTACTTTCGATAATATTAATATTAATAATAAAACCTTTAAACTTTTTTTTTAAAGTTCTATAACTAATTATCTTTTTAATAATAAAATTTAAAATCTTATAAAATAACGTAAAACACGTTATTAAAATTATATTATTAATATAATTATATAAGTTATTATATTTATTAAACTTTATAAAAAAGTTTTAAAAATTATTATAATTATTATTATTAAAAAAAACTACTTTATTAATAATTAAATTAAATATAACTTTTAATATTACAATACTTTTTATAACAAATTTAACCGGTGTTTTATTTATATAAAAGTAATTATTTAAATTATTAACGAATTTATTAATAATAATAATAATTTAATTATTAATAACTCGGATATATTTAAAATTATTATTAATTTTATTAACGAATTAAGTATTTTTTAAAATATTATAATTAAAATTAATAATATTACGTATTAAAACTCGTTTATAATTATAATTTAAAGCTTTTTTACTTTTAAAAAACTATTTATTAAATTATATATTATATTTTATAACGATTTTATTATTAATTATTATATCTTTTTTTATTATAATTTTAAAATTAAAAATTAAAAAGTTTATTATAAATTTAATAATATTTTAAAACTTTTTAAAATTATTATTTTAATTTATAAAAATAATTAGTTTAATTTAATTATTATTATAAGTTTTTTTAAAAAAATCGAAAATTATTTACGTATTTGTTTAATTTATTTTAACTTAATTAAAAAAGAAAAAAATAACGACTTAAAATTAAAAAACTTATTATAATTTATATAATAATTGTTTTTTATATAATCTCGTATATTTAATTAACGTAAGTTTTATTAATAATTTGTTTTTAATTAATATAACTTTAAAGTTATAAAGATTTTCCGTATTTATAATTAATAACGTTGTTTTAATAATAAATATATTAATATATAATTTTTTAATATTAAAAACGTTAATAAAATACGTATTAGTTTTATTAAAGCTTATAAAAAAATATAAAAATATTAATTAATTTTTAACGAAATATTTATTTATTAAATAATTATTATTTTTTATTTTAATAAACGATTAAAAAAGTTTTAAAAAAAAAACCCCGTTAAAGTTAATTAAGTTTATTAATTAATAATAATATATTAAAAAAAAAACTACGTTAATAATAATATTATTATGTAACGGACCTCCTATACAACAATATAGGAGTACGCACGGGGTTTTAATTTGCAGGTAATAATAAGAGCTCAATAGGTATCCGTTAAGAAGTTTTCAAAGTATTCCCCGTTATTAAATAAAAAGTTAAATAATTTTAAGTTTAAAAAATGTATTATTTAATAAAAACTATAGTTAAATTAATAACTAAGGAATAAAAACAAATAATTAAATATAAAAAAAATTATAAAAATATATAAACATAGGAAATAAAAGTTTTATTATTTATAACTAGATTATAACAAATTAGGTAAACTTGGTTTATAATAATCTTAATAAGCCTAATTTACGGTAAGTTTAATAAGCCTGGTTTATAATAAACTTAGTAATCTATTACGTAATTATAAACTAGAAAGGGAAAAAGGGGAGAAACGGGCGCACCTAGAGTGGCCCGTTTTTTCGACCGTACTAAAGCCTGTTCCGTAACATTATCCCCTTTTTTCTAGAATTATTATCCTAACAATTAAGTATATTACCACTTCTCCTTTTTTTAATATATTAAACCGTATTAAAAAAATTAACAAGTTAAAAAAAACCGAGTAATATATCGCTTTTGTTATATTTATCGATTAAGTTAGATTTGAAGTTATATTTTGTTTACGTTGTTTCAACTGTTCTTTTAATTATAAAATAATAAAAAAAGCTAATCGATATATAGAATATATCCGCGTTAATCGTATTTATAACAGCTTAGGTGTTCTTTTAAATTCGGCTAATAATATAATTTTAAAATATCGCCGTTTTAAATAAGAAAAAAAACAAGCTAAATAACACTTGTTATTAGTTCAAAAAGAGTTAAAAAAAGTTTAAAACAATTTCTACGATATTTTAAAAAACTTAACTAAGTTAAAATAGCAAAAAAGGTTTTTTAAAAATCGTAAGGTAAAAATAATTTAATACGAGCTTTAGTTTTTAAACGAACTAGATAAAATAGAACGTATTAAAAAAAAACAAAAATTTTTAACGGAAAAATAAAAACAATAAAAAAAACGGGCCAAAGTGGCGCAAGTAGCGCTGTCTAAATTTAATTAGGATTTTTTAAGTGCTTTTTTTAAAATCGACCCCGTTTTTTTAGCTTTAATCGGTTAAAATGCTAATAGTAGAACTAATCTACAATCGTTGTAACAGTTTTTAAATATTTTTTAAATTCTTAAATATTGTTAATATATAAATACCTTTCCTATTTAACGAAATATTCGAATTTATTACTATTCTAACGGGAGTTTAAAATTTTTTCGATTTTATAAATATTTTGATCAATTTTTATTTTAAGTTGTATTTCTAACAATACATCTTTTAACGCGGGTTTAAATAATAAAATATAAAAAACAAAATAAATTCGTATTATATTTAATAATAATAGTTTATAATTAGTTAATAAAACAATTCTTTTAATTTTAAAAAGTCCAAGTTTTTTAAAATCTAATTTATTGTTTAGTCGTTTCGTTTTAATTTAAAAAATATTAGTATTTAGATTTTGTTTTTGTCGGAATAAATAAACCTTGTTTTTTTTTATTAAAATTAATCTTTTAATTTTTTTTTTATTATAATATTCTATTATACGTTACTAAATAAATTAAAATATAGTTTATAATTTAGCTTATATTGTTTTAATTTTTATAACGAGTATCTTAGCCCTTGGGGCGATTATTTTAACAGCGGGAACTTCGGTTCGAGATTTTTTTTATCGGTTTATATCTATTTAATACTTATAAACCGCTTTATAAAATAACATGTTTATATCTTTATTTATAGATATATTATAAACTAACTAAGTTATAAGTAAGAATTTGTATTAATTATCTTATTCGTAATTGATATAATTTTAAAAGTATTATTTAAATATTTAATTTAACTTTTTTATTTGTTTATCTGTTTAAAGGTAATAAACGGTTAAAAATTTAAACTTTATATTAATTTTTTTAAAAAAACTTATATTAAATTTAAACGTAAAAAAAATATTTTGATTAAAGATAATTCGTTTAAGTAGTCCATGTTTGTCTAAGTATTAGCGAATAAAGGCGTATACTAGTTATTTAATAGTAGTATTACTTTTAAAAAGTAAAAAATAGTTATATTTCGTAAATCGGTTTATAATAACTTATATTCTATCGTATTATATTTTTATAACCGGGTCGGTTAATAATAATAATATAATAATAAAATCTTAAATAATAATATACTACGTTTTATTAAATATTTGTATTAATTATAAAAGTTTGTAAAGTTTATATCGAGCGGTTTTAACTTTGTTATAAATATTATAAACGTTTATTATTTCTTTTATAGTTTTTTATAACTTAAAAAAATCGTATTTTTTTTATAAACGTTTAACTATTTTAGTTATTTTTTAATATTTATATAAAAAATGTTCGTAGAACTTTTTAACGAACTTTTTTTATAAAGTCTCGGGTAAATAGATTTTTCTTTTATAAACTAATTTGTCCGCCTTTAACCTTTTTTATTTACGTAATTCCGCTAGTTTTTAAAAGTTGTAAATTTATTACAATTATTACAATTGGGCTTTTAAAAAATTTTTAAAAATAACCCGTATACGTAAGCTTCTATCTTTTTAAAAGTATAATATTTAAATATTTCGTTTAAAAACTTTAAATCTTTTTTATCCTTGTTAATTAAAAATATTTACTTAAATGTTATTTTTTCTTTTAATATAATATATTTTAAAATTAAATTTCGTAAAAAAAATCAACTAGTTTTTATACCGTTTATTAAGGTCTTTTATAGTTATAAATATAGTTAAATTTTTATAATCGGAATAGATTTTAAATAGTTTTATTATTTTTTTTATAAAAAATTCTTATTTTTTTAATATTTTAATAATAACTAGTAATTTTTTGTTGTAGATTAGATATTTTAGTTCGGCATTTTATAACGTTTTCGAATAATAAATTACTAGGTATTATTTTTTACTATCTTCTAGTTGTTCGAGTACTTTAACGATTATACCGTTTAAAACGTCCGTTTTTAGTTTTTTTCTTTTTATTAAGTTTAGTAATCGTATTACTAAGTCGGAAATAACCTTTGTTTTTAATATTTCGAATACTTTTTTAACTTTTTTTAAAATAAAGAACGTTTTTTTTTTGTATTTTTTAATAATATATTTTGTAAAAAGTTTTATTAATGTTCTAAAATTTGTAATTAAAGCTCGTACGTAGTTTAAAAATCCTAATACTTGTTGGATATCGGTAACCGTATATAAGTCTAGTATTTTCTAATTACGTACTATTTTAATCTTTAATTTTTATATTTAGATTTTCCCGGGGGTAATAATAAATCTTAAAAAATTAATTTTTTAAGTATATTATACGTATTTTTTTACGTTTAATCGTAATTTCGTTTATTAAAGTTTTTTTAAAACTATCGTTATATATTTTTTGTGTTTTTTTAAAGTTTTTAAATAAATAAAAATATCGTTAAAATAAACAAATATAAACTTATTTAAAAACTTCTAGAATATTGTTATTATTATACGTTAAAAAGTTACCGAAGTATTACGTAATTTTTAAAATATAACTATATATTTATATAGTTTATAAACCGTTCGTATAATAATTTTTTATTTTTTTTTTTTTATTATTTTAATAACGTAATATCCGTTAAAAATGTTAAATATAATAAACTATCGGGCTTAATTAATGTTTTTTTTTATTATAACAAGAAAAATTAAAAAGTATCCGTCCGGGATTATAATTACGTTTAATAAGTAATAGTCTATTATTATTCGCTATATTAGGTTTTTTTTTTTATTTCGGGCCTGTTTTCCGTCTTTTATTTTTAGCACTAGTAAAACCGGGTAATTATATAGTAATTTTAATTCGCGTATAAACTTTCGTTTTAAATTTTTTTATATATAATCTTATAAAACTTTAGATTTTTTAAAACTTATATAATAAATCTAGTACAATCTAGGTTCGTATCTTTTTTTTAATAAGATTCGGTAATTTTAAAGTCCGTATTTAAATAACTCACTTTTTTCCGGTGTTTTAAACAAGATTTTATATTATAAATATTCTTTTAATATCCCGATTTTTTCCGTTGTTTTATATATTTTGTTAATATTTCTAGTATCCCAAGTTATTATTTTGTCCTTTTATCGAATTATTAAGTCGCTAATCTTTAGTTATTTTATTCCGAAAATAACGTCGTAATTAAAAATATTTACAATATCGAATATAATCTGTTTTTTATATTTTTATATTAATATATTAAATAGTTTAGTTTTTTTAAATATATAACTATTGTTATAATTTGATTTGTTCTTATCGAATATTATAATTTTATACGATTTAGTTTTATATTTTTAAAATATACGATCTTTTTTAACAACTCGGGGTAAAATAAGGTCGATTTCGGATCCTAAGTTTATTAATATTTAATATTTCTTTTTATTATATTTTATTTCGATTTCTATTTGTTTTTATAAACCGTATTATATTTTTCGTAAAACTTTTATATTTTTGGTTTTTTATTGCCCTAGTAATAAGAACCGCTTTCGTTTTTTAACTTCGTATTTTATAAAACTATTTTCTAAACTTTTACTTTTATTATCGTATATTTAAAACACTTGTTATTTATATATCCGTATTATTGTTTAATTTAACAGCCGTATTATTACTATATAGTTCTTTTTAGTCGTAATAATCCTAGCGCTGCTCGGAATGTTAGTAAAGCGGGGGTTCTCCATTCTATAAGTAATAATCCAAAATCGAAGTACAAATTATACTCGTTAGTCTTTTTATCGTAAGTACATCTTTTAATTATAATTAGTCTGTTTATAAAAATATATAAATATTTTTTATAAATACGGGGTATTTTATTATATAATTAAGTTCTGTTATATAAACAGTTATATAGTTCGTATTTTTTAACTTTGTAATTTTTTTTAAATTTTAGTTTAAATTATATTTTATATAGTTTATAAATAACAAAAATATAATATATATATTTTATACTAACTGTTTTTTTACTTTTATTAATATTAAAATAGATTTTATAAACTTTAAGTAATATAATATAAAATAGTTCTTCGTTATAATTATATAGATCTTTTTTTTCGTTTATATCTTTTTAACTAGAAGTTTTTTAACTAATATACTTTTTAGCCTGTTAATACTATTTGTAATAATAAAGTCGTTTATAAAATGTTTAATATATTTTTTTATATAAAATCCGGGTTGTTTTTTTTTTAAAATTTTTATTATATAATTTATAATTTTTAAATCAAATATAATAATAACATCTTTAGTTAATTTATTTTATTAATTTTTTTAATCTAAGGTAATATTTACAAGTTTTTCCGTTTAAATCGTTATAATTAAAACATTTTTTTTCGTTTAAAATAAAACTATTTTTTTATATTATTATATATATAATAACCGTACGTCCTAATTTTAATTTTAAATTGTACTCGTAAGTTTCGGCGTTATTTTAAATGTTCTAAACCTTTTGGTTATTTTTATCGCTATTGTAGATCTTTACAACTTAAGTCTTTCGGGTTTTTTACGCCCTTTTTTAAAAAACTCTTTCTCGTTAGTACTAAGTTATCTTTTTTTATAAACTCGGATATTAACGTTTATAATATTTTTTTTTTTTATACTAGAAATATTCCACGTTAGATATATCTTTTAATATTTGTTTTTATACCGCGTTTATTTTTAATAACCTTTTCCCCGGGTTTTTTTATTTTATTTGGGTTTTTTAGGTTCTATACCCAGTTTTCGTAATACTCGTTCGTTTTTTATCTATATATTTATTAAACGATCGTTTATCTGTTATAATTACGTTTTTTACATATTTACCGAACGTTACTAGTTTATTATTTTAATATATTTTATTTTATATTTAAATTTTTAATTTATTAAAAAATGGGGTAAATAGTACTACCTCGGGCAGTTTTAAAATAACTATTAGTTTTTTAAACTTTATTATATAAATTATAACGTTTTTAGTTTATTTTAACCGATATAATAGTTTTTTAACATGTTTTATTTTCTTTTTATCGCTAAACAAGCTTTTTATATAATTTTCGAATCTAAAATATATTACGAAAGTTTCTTTAGTTTTTAATTTTCGTTCGTTTTTTATATTCTCTAAATAATCTTTTAAAATTAGTTTAAACTATTCTAGTATTATTTTTATTAGGAATTATACTGTTATTATAATCTTTTTAACGTCCGTATTAATAATACCAATATATTAGCTTATATATAGACGTGTTTAAATAAAAAACGATTTAACGTCCGTAGTTCCGTTATAAGTTTTAAAAAATGTAAGTTTAAATTTTTTAATATTTATTATATTTATATTAAGTGTTTATATTATCCGTAATAATATTTGTTCTAATTGTTTACTTATTAATCTGGACAAAGATGTTATATTTTATTATAATAGTACTAATTTTTTAATTATTTAAATATTATAATCTTAAATCGATTTTCTATAAGTTTATATATTAAAATTAATAAAAGGTTCTTTTTCTTTTTTAAACTTTTTTTCGTTTAAATCTTCGTTATTAAAGTCGTTATTAAAATTATTATTATTTAAGTTTTTTAGAACTTTTTTTATAAACTTGTTATCTAAAGGTAATTGTTATTTTATTTAAAGTTTAAAAATTAAAAATGTAATATCTAGATCCGTTATTATAATTGTATTTTTAACTTATTCTTATAATTATTTTATAATAAAAGTATTTATTATTACTTGTTTTCTTACTTCTTATTTTTTAATTTTAAGTCTTATAACTTATAAGTAAATTTTTTAAAACATCCGCCTGTTAATTTTTCGTAATTAAGGTATTTTTTAAATATATTTCCTAAAATCCTCTTTTTTATAATCTTCCGTTATTTAGGACTTTTTTATACCGATATCCGTTTACTCGTATTAAATCTTATTAATTAAAGAACTATTAAAATATAACGGACCTTTTATATAACAATATAAAAGTACGCACGGGGTTTTAATTTACAAGTAACAATAAAAGTTTAATAAGTATCCGTTAAAAAGTTTTTAAAATATTCCCCGTTACTAAGTAAAAAATTAAATAATTCTAAATTTAAAAAATATATTACTTAATAAAAACTATAGTTAAATTAATAACTAAAAAATAAAAACGAATAATTAAATACAGAAAAAATTATAAAAATATATAAACATAGGAAATAAAGGTTCTATTATTTATAACTAAATTATAACGAGTTAGGTAAGCTTAACTTATAATAATTTTAATAAGTTTAACTTACGGTAAATTTAATAAGCCCGGCTTATAGTAAACTTAGTAATTTACTACGTAACTATGAACTAGAAAGGGAAAAAGGGGAAAGACGGGCGTACCCAGAGTGGCCCGTTCCTTCGACTGTACTAAAGCCTGTTCCGTAACATATTATTAAAATTATTATTATTATTATATTTATTTCCGTATTAATTATTAAAACGTTTATAAATATAATTTATAATAGTTTTAATTTTAATAATAATAATAATATTAAACTTTATAAAGATAAATTAAAACGTTATTTATTAATAAATAAAACTAGTTTTTTAAAAAGCGATAGTTTTTTCGATTAATAATAAAATTATTAAAAATAGTTTTTAAAACTTAATTAATTTATTACTAACGTTTTTTTCGTATTAATTATATTAATTAAGTATAAAAAAGTTTTTAATAAATATAAATTAATAATAACTTTATAACAATTATATTTTAAAACTAATATTTTAAAAATTATTTAATACTTTTAATATTAATTATATAATAATATAAATAAGTTATAAGTTATAATAAAAGCTTTAAAAAACTTAAAATTTAATTAATAATTTCGTTAATTTATTTAATTAAATATTTAAACTAATTTAAATAACCGATCTAATTAAACTAATTAAATACGCGTTTTTTAAGTATTAAACAAGGCAAAACTAAATAACTACTATTGTTTAACTTGTTTTACTTGTGGGAAGCGCTGGTACTTAATCCATCACCAGTTGTTGTAGGGCACAAGTGTATATACACAAGATATCCCCAGGTGGTGGCTTACAACTTTAACATTGGCGCTACTTAGCTAACCAAGCAACTGGGGGTGAGCATGAGTGGGGGGTTAGCGCCCCTCTTTCCCTTTTTGTCTTTCTAGGAAAGAGGTATGTAGGGCAATGCAGCTGGGTAGGTAAGTACTTCGCATGTCTTTACAGCAAAACGCAGGTGCGGCACGTGGTAAAGAGTATGTAGGTAAGGTACTGTACCTACCTATTATTCTGTTCGTTCAATCTCGAATACCCAGCGTAAAACAAACAACTTCGGAATTTTGCCTTGTCTTGCGTTGTACCAGCGCATCAGACACCTTCTCCCCAGCCGCCACATCGGAACTTGGCTTGCTGTCAAGCATGTCAGACATGTCAGCGATTCGCAAAATGACTTCATGCAGGATGATTCAATGCGGAAGCTATGTGTTAAGGTTAGGTAACTCGACTTCCTTGTCGTCGAACATCGAGATATGCCACCCCGGTAAACAGACTAGACCAAGGCCGTTTCAGCAAGTTGATCCCATCTGAAGGATGCTGCTCCCGTCGAAGCAAGGTTTAGGCTCTGCACGGACATGAAGCAGGATTGCGGATTTGGGGATCTTCTAGAACTCGTATCGAATGACCCCCAACTACCATTACCCCCATGCTTCTGCCCCATACTAGCTCCCCATGCTGGACTCCCCTGCGCCGTTCTTCAGCCTCTCGACGATCCCGCTGGCGGTCAAGCCGTTTCGCATGACGCGATTCTATGAACAATGGCATCTCGTCACAGAACAGCGATCGGGACTGGCTGTCTTCTAGCGCATGCAGCCCATACATTACATATGTCGACACTACACTAACCTTAGCGCCTCTCTGGGCCCATCCTACCCGTTGTCAGCACACCCGTGTCAGCAAGGGTTGGCCATGTGCTGCACGTGTCCTGGCTACAGCTACACTACAGCTGCCCTGCTGCTGCTGCCCTGCGCCGGAAACCTTGGCTGGGTAGGGTATGGATAGGTATGGGTTTTCAGCCAGCATCGCGGCACCATGGCGTTGTAGCTGCCTCGTAGCTTCATCATACCACCCCATCGAGCTGCCACGCTGCCATTCCGCTCCTTGCTTGCCCTGGATCCGTGGCCCATGGATCGTGTATCGTGGATCGTGGATCGTCGGCTTTCCCGACACGGCCAGACATAGGCCTCGACCGCGCTTCTGTCTGGCGAAAACAGTGCCATGTCCACATGCTCACGCCTCCAGTCGTCGTCCACGTTGCCGTCTGGTCACGCGACTTCGTCCATATTACCTGCCCCCTATGTCTCCCCTTTGCTCTCTCTGTCTTACATGATGCAGGCTCTTCATTCTATGTGTAATAGCGGCGTAGGCCCCCTTGGGCTCTGTGTCTGTGCCCCATCACGGCCTTTAGTCCGTCTTGTAGGTTCCACTTCCAGTCACGAGCGCCCGCGACTGGCCGCATCCCCCACGAGCCTGGAGGTGGACACGGCACCCGCGGTGCCTACACTAGGGAGAGCCTATACTAGTCGACTGGCGGCGGCTGAATCTAAGAAGGGGGGATCTTAATCTGCTGTGTATCTAATTAAGGGGCATACAAAATGGAAATTGCTTGTCCAATCAGTCGAATCAAATACTCTCCGCTGCCTCGCCGGCTTACATCTTTCAACTCGAAACTCTGCCACATTTATGTTCTTCGTAGGACCGGCTCCGGCGTGCCCACTGATCTCCTATTCTACGGGTCCGACTATTCAGTCTGCTAGTCCGTGATCAGGTACCCAGCGTGTCGTAGCCAAGCCCCGGGTATCCCTTTCCTTTCTCGAGCACCTCGCGCTCTCGCTCGGCATTCAAACGCGTTTGAGATAAAGCCCCGTCCTACGTCGGCTTATAGACTACCGGGATACGTAATCTCAAAACCTCACGCGAGAAAGAAATTTGGAGACCACCGGCACAGTTTATTTATATCATCCGGTCGACGGCACCGTCTTAGGCTTCACTTTGCTATACACATGCTCGATTTGTGTTCCTGGACATCTCTAAGTCATGTTGGCCAATAATGCCACTCGACGTCTCGCCAGCGGATACTGGCGCCCAGTCTTTGCCAAGACGCCCCTGAGAAGACCAGCATCCACTAGGGCCGCGACGACGTTGAATGCGGGACGGGAATCGAGATGGACCAGCCGTTCGGCGTTCATTCTCGCAGCATCCACTGCGGTCTTGGGCTTTGGCCTTGCGGCCTTTGCGTTAGATGGATCACAGGAGCGTACCGCTTCGCTGTTCAATAGCAAGACGCCGGGGCCTAAGTATGCCTCTATGAAAGACATGGAACTTGTAACTCTATCCGATTTATCTCTTATGCCGCGTGTGAAGCACGTTACTAGTAGAAATATAAGCTGACTGTTCTCCAAGGCGCTGAAGGAGATAAGGCAGGAAATAAAAGGCTGTGGGGAGGACGAAGACATTATCAGCACCGATTCGGAAGAGCTGCTCGCACATGGCTACTCAGAATGGTCGACGGTCAACCCGGATGGCCTTCCCGTAGCCGTCGCTTATCCACGATCAACAGAGCAGGTGAGTCGCTAAGAACAGTCTGGTTCCTGCCTCCCGCATACTCGAGGTGCGAGATGCTCAAATGAGCTTATTCCACGTCCACCACTACTGTGCTCACTTGAAATTGCAAGTAACTGTCATCACAAGTGGAGATTACTGACTCCAGAGTTGTGAAAAGGTATCAATCATTGCCCGCATCTGCCATAAGTATCGTATTCCTATCATCGGTTACTCAGGTGGCTCCAGCCTGGAAGGCCATTTCTCAGCTCCGTATGGCGGTATCAGCGTGGACTTCGCATACATGGTAAGCACGCGTCTGATTCTACCATATTATTCATGAACACTTTGTTTTGATTTCAGTGATAGGCCTGGTCTAAGAGCTAATATGTAGTATCTAGGATAAAATTATACAATTCAATAAAAATGACATGGATGTCGTCGTCCAACCAAGTATCGGCTGGCAGGATCTCAATGCGCAGCTCGGCGAGATGGACGCTGGCCTTTTCTTTCCCATCGATCCCGGTACGTACGCATGCGATGGATTTCTACTGCGCCATTTGTAAGTCTTGAATTGAGCAAATCAGCCAGCTGACCATATTCTGTGCATATAGGCCCGAGCGCAAAGATAGGGGGCATGATAGGCACAAATTGCTCGGGCACCAACGCGGTCAGATATGGAACTATGAAGGACTGGGTCATCAATCTCACCGTAGTCCTTGCTGATGGCACAATCATTAAGACACGGCGACGGCCGAGGAAGAGTTCAGCTGGATACAATCTCAACGGCATCTTTGTCGGAAGTGAAGGGACGCTTGGCTTGGTCACCGAAGGTACGTGTCGTCTCTGGAGTGGTCACTGATTCGTAAGCTGATAATATGAATACATAGCAACCCTGAAATTGGCCATCGTCCCTGAAGAGACATCTGTTGCCGTCGTCAGTTTCCCCAGCATCCGCGACGCCGCGTCCGCCGCCGCAGGAATTATGCAGGCGGGGATCCCGGTCGCATCCATGGAAGTCATGGATGAAGTCCAGATGAAAGTTATCAATCTCGGAGGCGCGACGGCTCCGAGAGTATGGAAAGAGGCTCCGACGCTGTTCTTCAAGTTTGCCGGCACAGCTACGAGTGTGAAAGACAACATAAGCCGAGTCAAGGCGATTACGAAAGCCAACAAGGGAAGCAACTTCGAATTTGCCCGAGACGAGCGCGAACAGACGCTATTGTGGTCAGCTAGAAAAGAAGTATTGTGGTCGATGCTGTCTCTGAGAAAAGAAGGCGAGGAAGTCTGTATGTCGAGCAAGCCCACTCACCCACCTTGTAGTAGCTTCATCACAACACACAAGCCTACCTGACTAACTTGGTGACACAGGGAGCACGGACGTCGCAGTGCCATTCAGCCGACTAGCCGAGCTGATCGAGATCAGCAAGAAGGAGATGGACGACATGGGCTTATTCGCGTCGATCCTGGGCCACATCGGCGATGGCAACTTTCACGAGAGCATCATTTACAATCGCACGAAAAAGGAGGAGGTCGAGAAAGTCGAGCGTTGCGTCAAGAACATGGTCAACCGCGCCCTGGACATGGAAGGCACCTGTACGGGAGAGCACTCGGTCGGCTGGGGGAAGAAGGCCTCGTTATTACGCGAGGTCGGCCCCGATACCGTCGCGGTCATGAAGCAGATCAAGGGCGCGCTGGATCCGCTGTGGATCATGAATCCGGGCAAGATCTTTGATGTCCCGTCTTGATTTAATGTCTGCGTATTATGAGAGGGACACCCAGTTGAAAGGAAGATGTATCGGCACTTGGTCTTAGTCACGGTGTGCGCCTTTTCCTGTAAGATGACAACATTGTATTAGCTCGACGGAGGGTTATTTGCCTTTATAAAAGTTGTTACCCGCGATGCTGGCCTTATGAACATTACTATTCAGAGCAAACCTGCGAGCACTGCTGTACATAGTTACCCAGTGATCATTTGCTATTTGTTATCTCCTTGTCTCTCTACATGGGTAGAGGCATCGGCATCTGGGAGTGCCATGATGTTCATGTGTTCTTTTCATGTTTGTTTTCTCCACGAGAATTCCAATAGACTTATATTGTGGTAAGTTTTATTCATCGCAGACGTAATGAGTGTTTCCAAACTCCCACCTTGAAATAATACCCCTCAGAATATTGTTCAATCCCAACAGGCCGCACTACCCACAGCATCGACAACAGAGCAACAGATAGAAACCCCAACTTACTCTATCTTGTTTGTTTTTGTTAGCATGCTATCCGCTTCTAGGTAGGTACCTACTTCATCCTGAATCCCGCTGAACTATCTAAGTCTAGGTACCTGCTTACCCACGGTTGTGTAGGTGTAGGTACCTATGTGGGTAGTTGAGACCTGCCACAACACTGTCAGGGGCAAGAACGACCACCCCAGATTTCGATGCTCCTGTTCTTTGCGTACTTGTAACACTGATTACCGAACCTTCCCAAGTTTCATGAGAACTAGAAGTCTGATCATCACCTCCCTAGCAAGATTCACACATATTTCTTGAAAGTACCTACCTATTTTTCTCTCCACACAGCAGCATTTATACCTACATAGGTAACCTACTCTTTCCTCTCTCCTTTTTCGACCGGCTCTCTGCTCCCGACTCTTTCAATCTGTGAATATGACATGACTTTGTCACCAGGCACAGCAGCCCCAATACACTGAAACGCCGCCAAATCACAATAATTACTACCTACATATGTAGGTAGGTATAAATCTAGCCACCTGACTGCCTACACATACCATTACAACCCACGACACAAATTCTGCTCCTACCTACAAAGTACCTAGGTATGTATAAGATTGCCTACTTCTGCTAGATAGTAAGCGTCTCAGTTACCCATATTAATATCATAGGTCACTCCAGTTTCGATCGCACACTAGTTGTGAGACGCCCAAGTCATGGAACCACTGGCCTTACCTCCCCCTGCTTCGCCTGTTCAAGCTGATCACACGCCATCATCCGCAAATCCCAATGGCGCGAGCAACCACAGCGTGGTCCCGGCAACGGGGCTACAAGAGAGACCAGACTGGAGAGATTGGGATCAACTGACTGTTCGAATCTCCCACCTCCCACTATCAACTACCACCTTAGACTTGAGCAAAAATTTCCAATGCTACGGCAGCATTATTTCTATTGACTTTCTGGGATCGGAGAGACGGACTGCCGACATCAGATTTGAGCCCCCTCCGTCGTCAGAATTCTGGGTTGCTCGAATGCAAATTGAGATAAGCGGTCGTACGTACCAGATCAGTGGTAAACTATTGCCGCAGAGACGCCCCGACGTCTTCGTCACTCCAGGAAAACACACATACCCTGCTCGGCTAAGAATTGAGCCCTCAAGACTGCAATTTGGCCTGCTTTCGCAGCCCGACGAGTTTATGGCAATGAGGACCGTAGAAAGCGCGCACAAAGATGACTTCGATTTTTTTGTAGATCTCAAGTATTCCAAACTCGAGATTACATTCTCTTGTCAAATCGATGATCCTCAGCGTCGACCCACAACCCTAGAGAGTGAGGATGCGTTGATCTCTGTATACAAAGCGCGAATCTTGTTCGCACACCTTGCAAATCTTGTGGTGATCGATGAAGATGAGGCCTCATTTTCGGTGCTTATCCCATTACAGAGTCCACCGGTATTCTCCAAGAAAGGTAAAAGCGACGATGAGTCTCACTCAGCAGAAAGGAGCTCGTGGGGCGAATGGGACACATGGAATCGCACCGTCGACGTTGTTTACGACACGGCGCGGCTCAAAGACGACATAGTCGCTCTTCACAGGGAAAAACATTTCATTGATATTGGACGGTGGACAACATACAAGGCTACATTCCAAAAGTCTGTGTTCAATACTTCGTCCTGGGAAATAATGAGGGAGGCACTGCAAGATTACAACGTCACTATACGAGATATTTCCAATGCCAATTTACGTACGGTGCCGGCGATGGAGTCAAACTTTTGGCAAATCTTGGAGCCGGGCATCACAACGGGAAATCTAGCCCTCCTTGCCGCGACTGAGGACATCAACCTTCCATATGATGTGCGGTACCAACTCGAAGTATGCATTTCTCAGGGGCACTTCGATGAGGTCAATCTCGGTGCTGAGTTCCTACGTAAACTTACAGAGCTCTCTAATGCACATGGGGGACGCAGGAATCGCGCAAAGGACCTCCTAGCTTACGTGGCCGAGTCGGGAGGACCGAGTGCAGGAGATGACCTCAAGCTCTACCCCAAGAGATTCTACGATCCATTAGCGTTATTCACAGACCGGAAGGCTGTCACGCATTACCCAGAGCTTGGCATACCGCCTCATTGCACTTGGATCCAAAAAGTGGTCATTACTCCTTCCACCATGTATCTAAGCACTCCGACTCCAGAGCCTTCGAACCGGATCCTACGCCACTACTCCCAGTATTCCGATCGATTCCTACGAGTCCAATTCACCGATGAGCTTGTGAAAGGCAGGATATTTCCAATGCCCAGAAGCATGCAACAAAACGCCGTATTCAACAGAGTATTTCGAACGCTAGCAAACGGTATCAACATAGGGGGTAGACATTTTCAGTTCCTCGCCTTTGGGAATTCCCAATTTCGAGAGAATGGTGCCTACTTCTTCTCGCCGACCGAGCACATAGACTGCGAACAAATTCGTAGATGGATGGGCGATGTTCGGCACATCAAAGTCCCAGCTAAGTATGCGGCCAGGCTAGGTCAATGCTTTTCCACCACCAGGGCCCTTACAGATAGCCCAATCAGCAAGAGTATAGAAGTCATTGACGATATCTGGAGACAAAATTGGTGCTTTACTGACGGTGTTGGGAAAATCTCGCCCAGACTAGCCGAGTACATGATGAAACCGCTCCGGCTTACGGGGAAGATTATCCCATCGGCGTTTCAATTCCGGCTTGGTGGGAGCAAAGGGCTGCTGGTCGTCTGGCCCGACCTGACCTTTAATCAGGTCTACTTGCGAAAAAGCCAGCAAAAGTTTTCAGCAGAATCCTCGTATCTCGAGATTATCAAACCATCTCGCTTCTCAGTGGCTACACTGAATAGACAGACAATTACGGTTCTGAGCTGTCTGGGTGTCCCGGATGAAGCCTTCCTTGAGCTACAAAAAATTCAACTGGCTGATTATGACAAGGCCATGGAAGATCCCAGTACGGCGATGCGTCTACTGAGCAGATTTGTTGATCAGAACGGTATCACGACAACGATGGCCCAGATGATAAGCGACGGTTTCATGCGAGCTAAGGAGCCTTTCTTCATGCGCATTTTGCAGGTATGGCGAGCTTGGTCGTTGAGGTTGCTCCGTGAGAAGGCCCGTATCGTGGTTGAGCAGGGTGCCTTTCTATTTGGCTGCGTTGACGAGACGTGTACCCTTCGCGGTTACCGCGAGCCGACCGACCCTCAGGCTACGGAGGAGTTTCCCCAGATATTCATTCAAGTGCCGAAGCTAGGGTCTCCACCAGATGATCCGAATAGCTACGTGATCATTACTGGCCTCTGTGTCGTGGGACGGAACCCATCTTTGCACCCCGGCGATATGCGTGTTGTTGAGGCCGTAGACGTACCGGCACTCCATCATCTACGTGATGTTGTGGTGTTCCCGGCGAACGGTGACCGTGATATTCCGTCCATGTGCTCGGGTGGTGATCTCGATGGCGATGACTTCTTCGTCATCTGGGATCAAAACCTCATTCCTTCGGAACGAAACCACCCGCCCATGATCCACGAGCCAATAAAGCCGTTGGAGCTCGCTCGAGACGTACATCCTACGGACCTAATTGCGTTCTTTGTTACTTACATGAAGAACGACTCACTGAGCACCATCGCCCATGCCCATCTAGCTCAAGCGGATCTGCTGCCGGCAGGCCCCAAACACAAGATATGCCAAGAATTAGCTCAGTTGCACTCAAACGCGGTCGATTACCCGAAATCCGGTCAAGCTGCGCATCTCAGGGAGCAACTGCGCCCCCGGCAAAACCCGCATTTCATGGAAAAGCCCGGAAGACGCTATCATTCTCATAGAGTACTTGGCAAGCTCTATGATGTGGTCCATAAGACCGAATTTCGTCTTGACTACGAGGGTGCATTCGACGAACGCATTCTCCGTAGGTTCGCTTTGACCGACGATATACTCAGAAAGGCGCGGATTATTAAATGGCAGCACGATCGGGCACTCAAGAAGATCATGAATCAGCGCGAGATCGGCACCGAGTTCGAACTCTGGACCACGTTTGTCATGACCAAACCGCGAGTGGGAACGGAATACCAGATACAGGAGACGATGGGCCCCATCTTGGCAAACCATCGCGAGCGGTTCAGAGATGCGTGCATCCGCGTGGCGGGGTCGCGCGAATCCCAGGTGTTGTACCCGTTCATCGCGGCTACGTATCGTATCACATGGGAGGCGGTGCAAGTAGTGGCTCGCGAGACCAACGGCGATGCGCAGCCGATGCCGTATATCAGCTTTCCTTGGATCTTTGAGAGGGAGCTCGGCCGTATCGCCAACCTCGAGCAGAGTTACCAGCTGGACAGCTTCCCGGACGTGACAGCAGGTGCTTTCCTCAGCGAGAACGAGAAGGATGAAGCAGAGTACGAGCAGTTGCTTGGGCTTGGGGTATTTAATCCTGTTATAGAAGAGGCCGATAACGAGGCACAAGATGTTTCTCTTATACTAGAGCCTACTTTGCCGGAAGTAGAAGAGGTCGTCTTGGAGGAAGCTGGGACGGGGATGGACGAGTTGCAAAAATTGATGGGCACATAGGTAGGGGGTAGGGGGTATCGGATTAGGGTTAACATGCCCCCTAGAATGTCTCAATGAGGAGGGGAACAATATGGCCATGATGGGAGAAAATAAGGATGGAATATATTCGCAGCGCAATCATGAGTGAGTGAGGGATGTTCATGAAATAGAGGCTGCTCATCATGGACCCTAATGTGTTGATATGAAGCCACAGGGGAGACATCCCAAGCTCACCAGAGAGTTACAGTCACACAGGGACCTATCATAGACTGGTCGCATATACGTAACATTCTCCATACTGCAAATTCAAAAAAAAAAAAAAAAAAAAAAAAAAATGAGACATACCGATACATACGTTTGAAAATATTGCCCAATGGCTCCTAATACAGTAAGTTGACAGGTTAGATTGTTCACATTTAGGTAGGTGTGAGCTCATACGAAGTTCGTGAAAATAGTCTTGTTCTACCTAGCTAATGGTGGGGCTGTCTGGGTAACCAATTTAGGTTAGGTAGTTACGATGGTGGGGTTGATCACTGACTTGCGGAGCAGATAGCTGAGATAAAACGGCTTCTTAGGCAGTCGCAGTGCCGGCAAGCTACATACGGAAGGGAGCTTGGATGGGGCGGAAGAGGGTTTCTCCTTTGGCGAAGCATGCAAAAAAGTCTTGGCGACGCACATACAATTTTCTGCCGCGGCCAGCCCACCACCCACCACCACCCACCTTAGGTCCTACCTAGACAGAGCAACTAGAGCAACCCACTACGGATTTGTCACAAAACGCCTGACATACACGCACACAACACAACGACGCCGACAGCCACGTCAACGACGCCAGACATATTTCTCGCCGTTGCCATTCCCTAGGTACGTGAACACGTCGCTGGACGCTACCGACCTTCGCCTTTTCTTGCTAGACTTTCTTGCTCATTTATACTGAAATAGAAGCTGGATCGCTTTGCCGCCTCAGCCAATCCGCCAATCCACCAATCCGCCGCCCCTCCCCACAAATCGCATCTTCAGAATCCCGTCCCGACACCATGGCCGACGTCCAAGCGCTGCTCAAGAAGAAGTTCGGCGGTGCCGCACCCTCCCGAACCGGTACGTTACTTGCTCCTACTGTCCGAACATATCCCTGTTCCTATTGGTGTCGGACGAATTGGCGCCGCTAGAGCAGAGCGCAATTCGACAACGACACCGACACCGACACCGACACCGGCAGCTGAGTCAAAGTTTCGGGGAGCTGATCGACGGGCCCTTGTTGGCATCCTATAGGTGGAAAGGGCACGCCCAGACACAAGCAAAAGCGCAATGTCCAGCGCAGCGCCAACGACGATAAGAAGCTTCACGCCACCCTCAAGAAGCTGAACACGCAACCCATCCAGGCTATCGAGGAGGTCAACATGTTCAAGAGCGACGGCAACGTCATTCACTTCTCTGCCCCCAAGGGTAAGTTGAGTCTGTATCATGCTCAGCCGCAGCATGCCATTCCTTTTTCTTGGCCGTAATGTCTATGTCGGCGGCGGTAATGGTGGTGATCACGGTGGTGATGATTGTTGTTGCGTTTGTGTTCGTTATCGTCGTGGTGGCACTGCTGTTTTATCCTGCTGCTGCTGTTTGTCTATCATACAAGCATGCATGCTTCTATGAGCAACATGTTCACCACCACATCTCATCTATGCACTTGCGCAATTATTTGTGCCTCTTGTCGCTGGAGTCAGTCCACAAAATACTGATATAATCGTCTAGTACATGCTGCCGTCCCTTGCAACACCTTTGCCATCTACGGCGCTGGTGAGGACAAGGAGCTCACTGAGCTGGTCCCTGGTATCCTCAACCAGCTCGGCCCCGACTCTCTAGCTTCCCTGCGCAAGCTGGCCGAGAGCTACCAGAGCATGACCAAGGACAACAAGGACGGCGATGCCGATGACGACGACATCCCCGAACTCGTTGCTGGCGAGAACTTCGAGAGCAAGGTCGAATAGGATGGTCCCTGTAATAACGAGTCCTCCATAACCCTGGCCAACTACCCCCTCGTGCCGTAATCATACGAGAGCATGGCGTTTTATGTGGCATTTGATCGTAGCCTTTATGTATGGCATGGATGCATGAGATAGGAGGAAACAAGGAATTGGGAACGCTGAAAAATCCCAAAGGCGGCATTGGGTCTCGAACTCCGACCTGGAGAGAACACGGACTATCACTCCCGTCACTTCTCTCACTATCATGAAAAAGGGGTGGAACTATCTAGGCAGAGAATGGGCTTGGCAAGCCTGTTATGGTATTATTCCTAAGGACGCAAGTCTGCCGTCCTTGTCGCTAGTTGATCTCCTATATTTAGGCAGAGTAGTTCTTCAACCCGGTACCTTGTAGTTGGCTAGCCGGGGTCGGGTGGGATATTGTGAGGGTCTCTACAGCTGTGTCATCGCCATGGTTTATGAAAGAAAAAAAATTCTGATACAACGCATAGTGCACACACAAATACGTACGTACTGACGGCCTTGTGGCCTATTAATAGTCATTTGTAATTATAGTGAGCTATGACACATGTGCTGATTTCTGCATTCTGCCTAGCCAGTCACCAAAATTACAACCAATAAGTCCAGATAGGAGTTGAGTAAGGATGTAGTATGTGACCTACAGTATTCTGCACCCGGTGGCTTGCTGCTCGCATGTATCTGGGGCTGCATAGCTTGGTTGGATGCAGGTGAATCATATGGATCGCATCAAAGCGGGATATGCCAAGTTTAGAAGACTTAAGACAACTATAATTCGTCCGACCAGTGCTAAACAAATGAAGCATGAGTGATTATCTAGAAGATATTCACGAGTTCTTGAATTTCGCGATTCTATCGAACGAACCGCGGTAATGCTACCGCATGCACATCAAAGGGGTATAATAGACGAAACTCAATGTGTATGAGATCGCATTCAAAGCACAAAATCCTCATCGCCCGTATTCCTCACCCAACCCTTCAGTGCAAACTCGCGTGCAACCTCTTTCGCACGGCGCCGAGGTTCTAGTAGTGGAGAGGCTTTGACTGCCGCATAACTCCTCCTCTCTATCTCCACCTCTCCTTGTAATTCATCAGAAGACGCCATCGCGCCACCAAGCGCCTGCTGAATGTCCCGAATATGCGGCGGCGTGTAATCATCATCGACTGATAGTAAACCGGCGACTCGCACAGCAAGACCCCACAAGCGCCTCCGCGAAGCGAAGCTCGCGCCGCGGATATCTGCGTCGGCTGCCTTGCGGCCCTGCAGCACGCCGTTGAGGGTGGTTTCTTCGCGGCCGGAGGCGGTGAGTGCGACGGAGAGGTTGCTGGGTGTTATTTTGATTTTGACAGTACTGGGTGTTGGAGAGGAAGGAGTGGTAGTGGTAGCAGCAGCGGAGCGTCGCGAGAAAGCAAATTCGAGATTTGTTGTCTGTATACTAAACGGTCTGAATGCGTATCCGCCTTCTTGACCCGGGTTTTCCTTTAGTGTAGCTAGGGGTGCCATGCGCGCTGGTTGTGAGATGGCTTCGTTTCCCTCTTTAGCTGTGTCCTGGCCATCTGAGAATGCGCGTCGACAGCCTGACGCGCTGTATTGCGATGTCGGGAGAATGAGTGTAGTTAGATATGCATGGCTCGGATCCACGAGGAGAGATGTGAGTGAAGACAGGAGAGACGTGCATTGATGCAAGGATAACTTGTCCGAGCAGGATTTCGAGAGTGTCGGGGGCGCGTCGCCTCGTGATGGCTTGCGGCGGACGATTCCTAGTTGAGAGAAGTAGCCCCGTCCCGGTAGAGTTGTGTCTAGGTCGCTTGGCGGTGCGGTAGTGGGCACAACAGAGGGAGTCCCGGGCGGTGATGGGATGGCCCATGGTGTTGCATCTTCTTGGGATGCTATCGTCAACTCCATACTAGCATCTCCGCCTTCATACATGATCAGTATCGAGAAGATGAATTAAGTCTATAAGTGTGTTGTGTGCTTAGGTGACTTACAAGGCGCTTCAGAGCAGTACATATGTAACAGCACATCTTCTCTCCACACAAAGGGCTGATGATTCCAATGGACGTGATAAGAAGCGGCGTTCGTCGTCAAATCATCGCTCCGGAACTGTATGAACTCAGACGTGGCCTTAGAACCACTAGCAAGCGCCTCGCACTCATCTAGTACGAAGCAATTGAAAGCCCGGATGGTCAGCACCTCAGCATGCCAGTCATGTAACACATTGCCACGGGCCTGTGGAAGTTTGGATGAAGGTAGGCATTTCATGCCTGTTCTGCTTGTCTCTGACTATTAGTGATATGCACTGCTATACAGGTTTATAGGGAGAGAGCATATTGATCGTACGCTAAGGATAGGCATGTTAACTTGCCGTCTTTCCCTGTTGGATTAGTTAGCAAATTTCCATTATGAAGATCAATGATATGAGGATTAAGTGTTAAGACATATCAGTTTTTAGGTATTGAGCATGGAAAAATTCAGGGGGATAGGTGTATAAGATACCTTCAGCAACAATACCGCTCAGGGGCACCCATTCGCGGAGTCCATTGTCGCGGACAGTCGGCTTGCGTTTAGCTGGCAGCCTGTCAAATTCTTGTAGCACTAGCGATGCTACAAGATCGGACTTGGCGGTCATATCATGAGAGAAGTTGGCATGGGAAGTTCTTACAGAGCTGGAAGCTCTCTAGTTGAGCTCTGTAGCAATACGGTTGCATGCAATAAAGGAGGTATAAAAGTCAATATGCAAATGGGAGGTTATAGTCATTTCGGGTTGAGAGATTTGGGTGGACCGGTCAGCCACATGTACAAGCCACATTCTGATAGCGAGATGCACCGACCCTAAGGCGGGGGCTGAGCCGGCCGCTTTGATTGGCTTAGTCATTCCAACCCACAATTGCGCACTTTGAACTTTTCGAAATTCAAGGGCGGGACCTGTCCTTCGAGCCGCCTCCAAATCGAAACATCACGACACACTACTAACCACCACAGCCGACCTAAGTTCTCACAACCGCCAACCGTCATCATGAGAACTTACGACGACACCTTCTCTGGCCAGAGAATCTACCCTGGAAAGGTACATACAGCTTCCCGCATTTCCCCACCATTCACTCAAAGCATTCCGAGGCCGTCCGTCCCTATCGATCGCATCCGAGCCCGTATCGTCGCACAATTGAGAGACCGAAGCGGTCGCACGAAGAGAGGGAAGAGAGAGAATAAGATCAAGATGACACGATTCAACCTTGAGACGATAGCGATACGGTCGACCCTTGCGATGCGATGATGCAACCTTCGATGGACGATAGGACAGCCTCAATGCATTGATTGGCCCTGACGTTGGTTCTGTGGGATGGACAATTGCTAACGGAGTTTCCCAATTCCAGGGTAAGCTCTACGTCAGAGGCGACAGCAAGATCTTTCGATTCCAGAACGGAAAGTCAGAATCGCTATTCCTGCAGCGCAAGAACCCTCGCCGCATTTCGTGGACTGTCCTGTTCAGACGCCAACACCGCAAGGGTATCACTGAGGTACGATATCCCTATTTTCCCCTCTACCCAGACGAAGAGAATACCGAATATTCCCGACATTGCCATATACCCCCGTACCTATTGGACAAGACAAAGAAAAAGACGTGCCACTCGGGATGTCCTCACGACGTCACTGACCCCCATGACAGGAAGCCGCCAAGAAGCGAACTCGCCGTACCGTCAAGTCCCAGCGTGCCATCGTCGGTGCCTCGCTCGATGTCATCAAGGAGAAGCGATCCATGAGACCCGAGGCCCGCTCGGCCGCCCGTGCACAGGCTATCAAGGAGAGCAAGGAGAAGAAGGCCGAGGCTCAAGCCGCCAAGAAATCGGAGAAAGCCAAGAACGCTGCCGGTGCCTCCAAGGGTCAGTCCCAGCGCATCGTCGGCAAGCAGGGCGCCAAGGGTGCCCAGCCCAAGGTCCAGGCCCGGACACGTTAAGTGGGGGACCGGAACGGGCAAAGTTCCACCTTCTGACATGCATTACGGCGTTGGGATGGCCAGGAAATAAATATGGAATGCTTTCTCATGAGACCGGCACGTCCTTCTTGCGCGTGATTCTCGCATGTCCTGCTTTATGACGAACCCGTAGGGTGATACGAGAATGGAATCACAGTTTAGTCTGGACAAACAACCAATGGTCTACAGCCAGTCGGCAGTCACGCAATTTCCATTTGTTGCATGAGATAGGGGTGCTTATGGAGGATATCCCGGATCACTACTCGGACTCGCAAGAGATGTGAATATCAACAATCCAGACCAGAGGACAAGGCTGGCACTCATGAGCTAGAACCAGGAGGACCCTAATAAAATCACCCTTGCAAAGACACGGAGACGGCTTATGGAAGCTTCTAATCGAGAGACCTCTTTTCTACATAACATGTATTGTGCTTGATTCGTAGGCCTGAAGAACAAGGTCGAGATCTAACATCCCAGCCGAGACGCCGCCAAACACATGGTTAGAATGTCCATCCCACCATCAATGTTTGTCATCTACTAGTCTAATGCCAAAAAATCATTCGGCGCCCATCCTATCTATCTAGCAGCTAGAGCAGCAACACATGCACGCGGAGTAGATCAGCTCTTCGGCCATCTATATCTATAGCTTCGAGAGGACAGCGTCGACGCCCGAAACGCCGACGTCACGACCGGGCTCCTTCTCGGCGTAGACGACCTTGCCGTGGTCGACGACAATAGCGTAGCGCGCAGTGCGGGGGCCCAAAGTCCAGCCGAGGCTCTGGCTGAAGGCGGCCTCGTTGTCGGTCGCGAAGAGCTGTGAGGCTTTGGTCAGTAGGGTAGGAAATCAAGTATAGAGAAGGATAGCATACAATAGACTCGTCCTTGATACCGTTGGCCTTGCCCCAAGCAGCCATTACAAAGGGGTCATTGAACGCAATGACAATGATCACGTCAGCACCCTTGGCCTTCAGCTCGCCCAGCTTGGACAGGTAGCCGGTGATGTGGGTGTTCTGGCAGGTCGGGGTGAAAGCACCGGGGACGGAGACAATGACGGCCTTCTTGTCCTTGAATTCGGCGCTGGCGTTGTATGGGGAGGGAATGCCGCAGGCGAGCACGTCGCTCGTCTCGGGGGTGGGCTTGACGTAGAGGAAGTTCACGTCGGCGGGGAAATCATCTCCGGCTTTAAGGGCAGACATTTTGAATGTATATGTATACGGACTCTACATTTGAAACATTAGTTAGTATGGAAGCAACTACAATTCGTGAACCCCATATACGACTTACTTGTAGATTGCTAATAGCTTCGGGTTGCTTGTTTTGAAGAGATGAAGTAAGAGAAATGTGGTATGAAGTGAAAGACTTTCAAACGAGGAGTCGAGAGCCTGAGTGTCTGCTTTTAATATTCCTGAGTATTTGATATTCAAGGGTCACAAACGGGTGGTGTGATTAAGGGATGAAGAGGCATCATGGCAGTGGGGTTGAAGCATTGGTGGGGTTGTTAACGAACCCGCCGAACATAGGACCCGGAGTCGGGACCACTCTAGGTACCTCTCAGCGCTCTCACTGCTCTTGATCTAGTACCCAAATGAGCTAAAGCAGGTACGCAGAGTACAGTAAGGTGGGCAGCATGGCGGGCTACGGGTACTTGCTTCTACCTATCTCGCGCCGCGAGCAAGAGCCCATCCAGGTTCTCTATTGCGTTTGCCCTGGTGCATCGGACTGCATCCTCCTTATATCCTCTCTTGTTGGTTGGCTGCCTGATGATAACTAATTCAAATCAAATCAATGATGGAAACCCATAGAAGCTAAGGTCTCATGTTTGGGCAAACGACCCAAGGCGAAGCCTTTCCATTTCTTGTGCCACCACTTGGAACTTCGCTTGTTTTCGCGAACCCGAGACAGCTACAACTGCTGTGATTAATACCCACCTGCAATCAGCGAATGATGGGTATCTCGGATGTGCCTCTACTAGAGAACATTCAATCAGCCCACTCGAACATCATGAGCGCGCAATGAGCTGTGAAGCTAATGACGACAACATTTCCTGTCTCTTCAACTAGCGTGCACTTAGCTGACAATATGTACTGTAGTGTACTGCTCATTCGCCTTACTTGCAACTCAGGCATCTTTCGTACCTAAGTGGATGATAGGAGCGTTTCAATTACGAGAGAAACGATGAAAATCCGCCCTGGGAAAGACGAGATTTTGTTAGTCGTACAAGTCAAATCCCGCGGTAGTAGACGTGCAATGTGACCCTAGCTAACGCCGCCCGAAGCTTCTCCGATATTTCGGTCTCCAAACGGCATCGCCAAAGCCCGACTCCGGTAGCGCCGGGATAGATAGAAGTTGAAGAAAAAGCTCGTCTTCATGACGATCCCTAAGTTAGGTACCTATCGAGATTCGAGCTAGAGAGACAATCCACACACACATACATTCACACTTACGCATGTCGCTTGGTAAGTGTGCATAGCACTATGAAGATACTAGATTAAATCGGATGTGACACTTTTCTCCACCATGAGGTCCAGTATAAATAGGTCTGGGGAACTCTTGCCTCTGTTCGGCCTCGATATTCAACTCCAGATTATACATAACACAGTTTCGCGTGTGATCGAACATTCTGAGTGATTAGCTTTGCCCCATTTGACAATGACCACCACAACTAGCGATCAGGGACGCCCTCCCTACCCGCCCTTCACGGCCGAGACAGCCCAAATCAAAGTGAAGGCCGCGCAGGATTCATGGAACACCAGGTGCGTATTCTTTGCTATACCATGTCAACACTTCCTACCGATCTCTACACTTGGTTCCTATATCCGTCATACCCGACCCAGCTCCAAGCATACATAGAGAGCCACTCTGATCTAACCCTTAACCCGACAGAGACCCGTCCAAGGTGAAGATGGGCTACACGCCGGACTCGATCTGGCGCAACCGGGACACGTTCCTGCAGGGGCGGGACGAGATCCAGGCGTTCCTGACGAAGAAGTGGCAGCGCGAGCAAGGGTACCGGCTGCGCAAGGAGCTGTTCGCCTTCACGGACGACAAGATCGCCGTGCAGTTCTGGTACGAGTGGCACGACGAGGCCGGCCAGTGGTGGCGCACCTACGGGCTCGAGGACTGGACCTTCGCGCCCGACGGCCTCATGCGCAAGCGCCAGATGAGCGGGAACGACGTCCGCATCGCCGATGCCGATAGGTGGTTCGCGCACGGTGTTGATGTTAATCAGGTCGATATCTCCGAGAAGCACTGGTGAGGAAGGAGTTGTGGGAAAAGGGGGTAAGCTGGGGTCGGAGGGGATAGGGGGAGAGAAAGTCCTATTCTTTATCCTCGGAGGTATAAGGATGCGTTATTTATGCGTAGGATGCTATAACAGAAAGGTTTTTTATACAACAATCCTGCTCAACTATTGGTTGCGGGCAATGATATAATTACTGAAGTCGTCATCTACGGACTGCCCGTTCGTGTGTAACAATTTAATTTCATTATCCTGAATGAACTTCTTAATCAAGACCAATATTTCCGAAGGACCTGAGATAGAGAGCCCCATGGCAGACTGAAAGATACAGATGATAGTGTGCTTGATAATCGGCCACATCACAGAGAGACCGTCAAGATCTCTTCGTACTCCTCTGCTCGACGTGGAGAGTGGCACTACATAATCAGTGACACTCGAAGCCATGAACTATAATTTCTGTGCTCTTTACTGTTTCGACTTATTATACCAATTACATTTTTAAAGAAATAACGTCGTGAGACTTCTTTCGCGGTACTATAGTAACCAGTACCTATCAAGAGCCAGACACAAATCCACGAACACAAGCCCGTTCAGAGCTTACGCATAACGCCACGGCACGAATTGCTTTTTGCTTATTTCTGACAGATCAATCAAAAGACGCATGGCATGGCAGAACTGAGACACCTGCCAGCTTTTGCCATCAACCAATCAGCCAGCCAATCGATCAAGACAACATAAACGTGGCGCCGGAGCTATCTTTCATATCCAGGTTCCAGAAGGGGGCAGTGTAAGCGATGCCCACGACGCACCCGCTCCAGCTCCAATTCTAGGTTCAGGTCCGGAAAGGGATAGACGGTGAGTGAGACACATGTTCTTATCTTCCACGCACAGATCGGTAGTGTGGTGATCGAGGTTTTTCTTGCCACGATTTTTCGGCCCTAGACAGAACAAGACAAGACAAACGTGGTTGGGGTCGCACGTGGGAAAGGAAGAAAGTTCCGGCACTTGAGGCCTGAACAATATGTCGTGCTTGCTTCCTGTCAGGTCTGGGTGGTTGGCTTGAACTTGATGCCCCAGGCTATGATGTACGCAGTGCATATTTTTCCCGATACGCTGCCGCCGTGTTGGTATCAGGTATAGTACAGACTTGAAAACTACGATTCCCCAGTCGGCGACGGGCATGGCTTCCGTAGATAGTTGAAATCGCTTATGTACCGTGGAAGCACGATTTAACATCCTTCTTTGCTTTCTCCGTCGGATTCGGCAAACAAGAAAATCAGCTTGCTCTAGTTCTACCTACCCCGGACGATAGCGTCAAAGCGGGATCGAGAAGCGCATCATTATCACGCTGCGGCATCGCGTCGCTAGATCTGGGGACGCAGTCTAGATCTATGCGTATCGCTAGTTACGGGTAAGAAGCAATAAGAAATTTAGTCACTTCTGGGGAAGAGGTACGCAGGGCAAAGCAAAACAAAGCTGATGTCTTTTTGGTGCTGCTTTTCCCGTTAGTCCTATATCTCCTTTTCTTTTTCACCACGCCCAACACTGCCACCGGGATTCACCCGTTTCTTGACTCAGATCTATTACCCGCGTACAGATCTATCTTCTGTGCCATTGGATCTGGAGGTCTTATCACATCTCCGACTAGTTGCCAGCCCTCTCCGACGCTGTCAGGGCTAACTATTGTATTGTACTAGTAAGATCAGATCATAGGACACTCAGTATGTAATACCTAGAGTATACGCATAAGGAGTCGCGCCCACGATGCGTTTTACCCCTTGCACTTGGGCGCGAAGACGCGATGGGCGCGGCGGACCTGCGCAAGGCTGCTTTAGCTTGATATGCTGTGTGACTGTGCCTGGTCTACCATTTTCTCGGTTCCAGTGGCTTCCAAGGTTACGTCCAAGTGAGCGGCCTCGTGGAAATTTCTTCTGGCAGACTCTGAATCACCCCCGCTCTAGCTGCGTCGGCGTTCAACGCGCGCAACGCACCTAGACTCGATAGATAGGATACGCAGAGGGAGGGGCTGGTTGGAGCAGGTGGGTTTGCTTACATTTTGCATCGGATGTCTTAGACGGAGGATTCTTTTCGACGTTCTACTAAGGTAAAATGAGATAGTCGCACGAACTACGGATACCTGGGCATAATGAGCTCGAATATATACACAAGCTGTGCTGGAGTTTTGGAATTGGGTTTCCTTTATAAATCGACGGGTGTCGTCTCCTTTTCCAGAATCCTGGGTTGTCTAAGTCGTGATACACGTGGATTCGTCTCATCAGATCGCCGTTGATACTCAAATTCTTCAACCCTTTTCCATCATGGGACTCCGTGCGCTGAACTACCGACGCCCTGACTACGTCAGTAAGCATGAGGTTAGACCAAGCGTCAGCAGCGTCGATTCGGACAAAATGAGCGATACTTCTCTGAAGTCTGGAAACTCAGGCACACCTGCGGGTATCCCAGAGGCGCTTACCTTCGACAAGATCATCCACGGCGGTACATGTCCTGTAAGTTTGTTTCCCCCCCTCAACTCGGAGTCATGGTCGCTAACTGTATATACAGCCCTGCACGATCCGAGATTTCATGAACTATCTCATTTACATCGAGCATGCGGCCGAGAACTTACAGTTTTTCCTCTGGTATCACGACTACGTCGTCCGCTTCTACGGAGCCCCTATTTCGGAAACTGCCCTGTCTCCAGAATGGACGCAGACGATGGAAGAAGATACCGCTGCCAAGATCCAGAAGGATGCTGCCAATAAGATTAAGAAAAATTCAATGGCCGCTATGGAGATCTTCAAGGGGTCGGATTTCGAGACGACGCCTGAGCCGCAGGTGGAAAGTAGAGATCCATTCTCTACTACACTGGAGTCCATGGTTGGAGACCGTCCATCACTGTCTGGATCTCAGGCCACAACCTGTGTGAGTCAAGCCGGTGATGCCTTTTCGGCAGCCGGTGTGAAACGGCCTTGTAAGTCTTGTCGCCCTGTTGTTGCTATACTTCGCATTGCGCCAATTCGGTCTAACGATTTACATAGTCACGATACAGCCGTTTCGAGCAGAGATTAACCGCGTGATTGCTACGTACATCATCGACGGCTCGCCGCGACAGCTGAACCTGTCGGCGCGCGAACAGAAAGCGGTGGTGCAGGCGCTGGGGTATACGACGCACCCATCGGCTTTGCGCACACTGGCACAGAGCATCGAGAACACGCTTCGCCGCCAGGCGCACCCGAACTTCATCCGTTGGACCATCTGCAACGGCAACCCGGCACGTGTAACCTTTGCACGCGGGCTGGGCGCTGGCAGCATTCTGCTCGCTGCAGTGGGATCGATCGCACTCACGTTGAGCAGTGCAGGAAGAGGGTGGCGCGCATTGTTCGCACCGCTCTGGATCTTCGGCATTGCAACGCTCATCACGGCGATCAAGGGCATGTGCGTGGTGCTGCACGGATTACACCACCGGCACGTGCGGCCGTGGGAGCTGTTCGTCGACGACGATGACGACACTCACCATGAGGACGATAAGAGCAGCAACCACAGTAAACAGAATAGCATCGACAAGAGCGGGACGGTCGAGCAGCTGTGTTCGAGTAAGCGCAGCTTCGATTCCTTCGGGTCGTGCAACAGCTACGAGGACGAGCCGTGGGTGGTCAAGTACGAGAAGCGGTTCTACGTGCGCCGCGTCTTCGACCGCGAGATCTGGATCCAGGAGCCGGCGCTGCGCCAGATCCAGGATATTATCTTCGTGCAGTCGATGCTGTCGGCGCTGCTGGGCGCCGGCATTCTTACTGCCATCTTTGTCGCAGTGCCGGCCGGCGGATTCTTTTAACCAGAGCATTCGGTGCCCCTAATGGCTGAACCTTTTTTTTGTATCATGATGTATGTATGTATGATGAAGCTTAGTACGTTGTATGTTTGCATGTTGGCTATATGAGGGTGCATCCGAGCGCCACGATTAATGTTTGGTTCGATAATCTGCGAGAATACGGCAGCTTTTTATCTGAGAGAAATAAATAAAAGCACGCGTTATATTTGATTTCGATATATCGATTCTCAAGACCTATGGAACACTATCAAGAGGTATAATGTTTTCAAGGTATGCAACTTGAAGAGAAGCATCTGCTTTCCGTAAGTAGCTGTCGGTTACGGTATTTGGAAACGACACTTTTGCGATGACCCATGTCAACCATTCATACAGTCCGCTTACTAAGTGCATGGCTTGCAAAGGCGTGAGGCTGATCGTGTGGTAGTATTCATACCACGTTGCCGTCCAAGCCCCTGGGCCTTGTTGATGTCATAGCTGCAGTCATGGGAATGCTTCGATTTGCGTATCGTAGGACAATTGTGTTCCTTGAGGCAGGATTTCATGCTTAGCCCGCGAATCATCGACACTGTATCTATCATAGAACATAGGACGAGATACGCGTATTCGTATTGCTCGTACTAGATTGACGTGACCGTGATAGGTAAGCGATGGCCTCATATAAGGAGATAGCGTCCGACAGGGAAAAAGAGTCACAGAGGAAGAGGGTTTATACCCGGTCCTTGGGAAGCCGGTTCCTCAGTAACCCTGCTCGGCTGGAGCGGTGATTTGTGTAAATTGGCTTAAAATAAAACAGCAATCTGACATGTTCATGGCCAGCATGAATTTGGATAGTAAGATGGGTGCAACTGATATCGAATATGGAAACCGACGCTGCTGCTAAATATACCTAATCTCGGTAAGTGCCTGCCATGTGGGTATCGATAAGTAGAACGGTTAGGGAGATCGCGAGTTGCGCTGGGGTGAGTGCCCCACAACGACGCCTCGGGGAATCCCTTTACCCCACTAAACCCCTACCCAGACACTAAGTATCCAGTAAGGGCCCCTCACTGATTCACTGATCCCTTTCGCGCGGGACAGTCCCGATCATTCATTCACTTGTGCACCTTGCTCACTCCCGTCGTACTCGGAAAGTTCCTGCTCACTCAGCCTTCTTCCCTGTTCCCATCTCTTACAAAAGGCAACAATGTCAGGCCGGTCTGATTGATTTCGTCTTACGACAAATCTTGTTATTCATGCCGTCCTGACCACATACCAGGAGTTCGGCTTCTTGCCGCACACGTGTCTGCCGCCCTTCCTGCCGAGTTCCAAGCTCCTAAGTCCTATATTCCACAGCCTCTCCCTAAGATTTTACGCCTATGACCTTGCCACGACCTAGTATAAAAGGCAGTGTTAGAACTGCACGATTTGTGTTACAGCGGTAGTGCGATCCGTCCCGCAATTGACACGAACACCATGTCGGCCGATCCAAATCACTCCGACACGGCGATCGCCGTCGGCGACGATGCGGGCCATCGCGAAGGTGAGCGCCGACCGCGCGCCATGACCAGCACCGTAGCCACCAGCGCCGAGATTGACAGTGCCATATGGCACCCGGGCTCTGTGCGCATCAATGTCAAGGGCGCTTTCATTGTTGATGGCACCGAGCAGCCGCCGACGCCGGCGAATGGCTATGCCAACACCAATGGTAGCTATCACGAGGGCAAGGACATTCGGTTGCCCAACCACACCGCTGTTGTCAGCCATGTCGCCGTAGATGTAAGTGTAATCTAATCCCCGACAAGATGGTTGACAGGGAAAATTGAAGAGGACCGAGCAAGTAAGAAAGAGGACTGACATGCGCCTTGTAGATCGGCGGCTCTCTCGCCAAGCTCGTCTACTTCTCGCGCGAGGCGCATTCAACCGAGCCCGGCGGTCGACTCAATTTCCATTCCTTCGAGACAGACCACATCGACGATTGTATCGAGTTCATGCGACACCTCAAGGACAATCAGCTCGCGCTTAATGGGTCCAAACCGAAAGACTTGTGCATCATGGCCACGGGAGGCGGCGCATTCAAATATCACGACAAAATTAAGAAGGCCCTGGGTGTAGATGTGCTGCGCGAAGACGAGATGACCTGTCTCATCATTGGTAGGCTATGACCCTCTCCTTCTCCCTTCCAAGCCCGAGCGCCCTTCGTAGCAAGGCGAGAATGCTAACCAGGCGACACACAGGCCTCGATTTCTTTATTACCGAGATACCCCGCGAAGTCTTCACCTATTCAGACCCAGAACCTATGCAGTTTGTGCAGCCCGAATCCGACATCTATCCCTATATGCTCGTCAACATCGGTTCTGGCGTTAGCATGCTCAAAGTAGATGGACCGAGGAAGTTCGAGCGTGTTGGCGGCACCTCGCTCGGCGGTGGCACCTTATGGGGTCTTCTCTCTCTCCTCACAGGCGCCCAGACCTTTGATGACATGCTCGACAATGCCGCCCAAGGCGACAATTCAAAAGTCGACATGTTGGTTGGCGACATCTACGGTACCGACTATAACAAGATCGGGCTGAAGAGCACGGCTATCGCGAGCTCCTTCGGAAAGGTATTCCGGATGAAGCGAGAGGCCGAGAACGATGCCGAAGACAACGGCAACGCAATACCTAACAATCACCAACTTGAGCAGCCGATACAAGATCCCTCGACGCCAATACCTACTGATGCATCGTCTCGGTTTACCGCCCCGGATATCTCGCGCTCGCTCCTCTATGCGATCAGTAACAACATCGGGCAGATCGCATACCTCCACTCTCGCATCCACGATCTGTCGCACATATACTTTGGCGGCTCTTTCATTCGTGGTCACCCGCAGACCATGAACACCCTAAGTTACGCTATACGCTTTTGGAGCAAAGGCCAGAAGCAGGCCTATTTCCTACGTCACGAGGGCTATCTTGGCGCTGTCGGCGCGTTCCTCAAGCGGCAACCTCATAACTGGGGCCGCCGCGGCAGTTTTGAGGGAGACGGGCCGGCGCTCGAGGATCGCCTCCGTAAACGCAGTACTCCAGGTTGGCCGGAGACCACATCTTGACCTAAACTGGAACTTGACTCAAATCGAATGAAACCGACTTGCATATCCCTTGATGGGCCCCGAAAATTGAACGGGGACTATTTTGCGAGCAAACCTGATCTGTTCTGATGCATGCTCTTCTGCTTCGCATATCGCCGGTATTTTGAAGCGTTCTCATAGGAAATGTGTCGCCGTTCCGGTTCATAACAGCAAATGCCTACTTTCGTCCCTTTAAGGTTTGTCGGACAGGTGGGAGTTGGCTGTTGGCTACTTGCTCAGGTCTACGTATGAATCAGTACATGAAATAATCAATATACCCCAATTACTTCAAATAAGGAGACTTGCAGGTGTGAGACATGACTCCGCCAGAGACTCAGGGTTCTGTAGTGTCGCCGCAACTATGTCTATGAATGCGTAACGATTGTGTCATACTATTAGAATCCTTTTGCACAGGCTCCTGGAAGTATCAAAGAGTAAGCCGAGCACCAACTTATAGAAACTCGGTGACTTGAGACGGGATCGTTCTTCTATTGATCTCTCTGATGCCGCAGCACAAGCTATCAGCTGCCGGAGGATAAGACACAGGCAAGACTCTCTCAGCATGCTCCGGTTTGTAGCAGAGCGTGTTGTGATGCAGTATTGTACATAGTAGGCAACAATCAGCTGCCGTAGCTCAGCTCAGCTCAGCTCAGCTTTCCGGAGCTTCAAAAAGCGTGAGGCCGGCCGTATGGGACACACACAATGGCCAGGAGTACAGGATTCCGTGCTCAGGAGCTTGTCCGTAAGCACGAAAAAACCCTAGTAATATCTCTATGATGCCTCGGAACGTCTATCCAGAGAGAACACCCAGGCATTTTTCTTTTCCTTTCTTCTACCGCCCACAACCCTATCCTCCCTTCCCCTTCGTCCCCGAACCAGGCATCTGCCCCGCCTCCCTCTCCGTCTCCGCCGCCGTATTATCCTTCATCTCCCTCCTAAGCAGTACCTTCGCAATCCACTCCTCGACCTCCTGCTCCGCCTCCTCATCCGTCCTCCCCCCTCCCGGCCCAACATGTCCGCGCGCCATGCTTCTCAAGTCCTCGATACTCGAGACGTCGAAGGCCCAGGCAAGCCCACCGGACATCATGATCCCGAACCCGACCACGTTTAATGTCGCCAGGTGCAGAGCCTCGAGCGCGATTAATGAACTATCGGAACCGATTTTTTCCACGGGCCGGTTGTTCGGGATGTAGAATTTCGGCACGGTGACGCGGAGCTTGCGCGTTACTGAGCGACGGGTTATGAGGCCTGCGAGGGAGAGGAAGCCGGCGCCGGCGAAGAAGAGACCGAGTTGTTTGAGGGAGCGTTGGGAGAATACGGGGGGGCGGGTGTAGGGTGGTGGTTGGGGTTGTTGTGGTGTTGATATCTGCTGCGGCGACGGTTGGGGAGTGGATGTGGGAGATATTGTGTCGGATCGAGGTGGTGATGTCGACGACGAGTCGCTGTCTTTAGGCATCGTCATGGTCGTGCCGAAGGACCACATCTTGCTAGATTTGGGTCGGCTTTCCGGCCGCAATCGCTGTGCTGGTCCCTGCCGTTCTCTCTTCGCCTGTTTTGTCGTTTCTGAGGCAATTCGGCGGACTAAGATCTGTTGCGGCTTGAGTATCGTCACAGAAGAAGAACAGTCCCGTACCGTCCTGCAGCAAAGGTGTGAGAGTGTCCCAGGGAAGTGGTGCACGCGATGCGCCGGCGCTGAGATGCATCTGGAGTTTATTTTGTGGTTCCGCTCCCACCTGCCCTGCCCGATTTAGTAGCATGTGGGTAGATGCATATTTGTCACTATGATTCTACTTATATGCATAATTATCGGCTCACTCAAGATTCATCCGTAGTGAATGTCCACCTGCTGGACTTCCTCTTCCACTCAGACATCCTAAAATTGCCTTGGCTACCAACCTTAAGGTCAGGGAAAACATGGGAAATAAGAATAAAACTGTTAAAAGCCAGCCGTCTCAGAAGCGGTCCAATCAAGCGGGTCAAAAGCCAGATGGAGACAACGCCGTGATAAACTGGCCGCCATTCAAGCCCAGTTTACCAGTAACCCAGCTCACCTTCGACGCACCTTTTCTCAATCTCGAAGACCAAATTGTCTTAATTCGTAATTTCTGGCCCAAGAGTCTGTGTCGAGACTATTTGACCTTCCTAGCTGGTCTACCCTTGATTACGACGCCGGGCCGCCCGAAACGGGGAGAGGCGGCGCGAGTCAATGACCGCTTCCAGATCAACGATGCTCGCTTTGCCCAGAGACTATGGCTTCAGACAGGCTTGAAAGACGCGGTTTTAGATGATTCTGTTAAACACTTGTGGTAAATAGAATTCTGCACTACCTAGTATGGCTTCGTCTGCTGACGTAGGCGAACAGGGGCGGCGAGGTCGTAGGGCTCAATCCGAATGTACGAGTATACCGCTACTCCCAGAATCAGTTTTTCGGCTGCCATTGTATGTGATGTCTCTGCCATGAATGATTTTGCGTGATTTTATTTGAGCCCTTCGGAAAAGCGTCTCTTTATGATTATCTCGAGTCTTCAAACCCTACCCTAACGCACTGTTATCCTTACTATACCATAACCAAGGAGACAAGTTAATATACAAAATTCTGTGATACTAATACCTGCCGACGTATTAGACGATGATTATAACCTTGTTGATGTGCCGTCCAATGACGGGCCGAACATAATTCCTGCCAAAACTACCTGGACAGCATTGCTGTATTTGACCTCAGCAGCGGACGGCGTTCTAGGCGGCGAGACCGTAATCTACCCCAATGATCGCAAGGTAGCACGAGAAGAGCTTGTCGTCGCTCCAGAAACTGGAATGCTTCTCCTTCATAAACATGGCGACAATTGCTTATTAGTGAGTCTGGCTCCTGCAAGCGTCATGATCCTTCTGATAGCGTCCTGACTAATCTGTCTGAAATAGCATGAGGGCCGCGAAGTCACCGCCGGCCAGAAGTGGATTCTTCGAACAGATCTTTGTGTACGCAGGTGAATGTGAACACAAGACTGGCAGTACGGCAGGCTTCGGGAACCTGCGCCCAGGCAGCGACTAGAAGCTGCTTGCAGGTTCGAAAACTCGAAGCATCTCGACTACTGATGCTCGAAGTTTTATCAAGGGTGTTTTAGAAGAATCGAGATTTGAACAACTACCCGAATCTCTTCTTCGAACAAAGCGTGCTGTTATTTGTGATAATAGAGCCCGTTTCATCGCAAGGGTTCCGTCAATCCCTACAATAGTCGTCTTGCATCCACCGACGGCCAGAACTACTGTACAGCAATAATGCGCATGATACAGGTGCCTATATAATCTTGGGTTCCTAGCCCTAGATTAAAACATTGCAGGCATCACAATCACTTCACAGCTCATCTGAACCATATACATTCATCATATCTAGAACACCACAATCCAAAACGACACTTTACAATGGACTTTGTCTACGCCGAAGGTACGCCCAGCGGCGTCGAAGCGAGGGAAGTCCTCAATCAGGGCTGGAGATGGGTGAACACCAACACCATCAATGCCACACAGCTCGGTGCACAACCAGTCGCATTGAACGGTAAACCCGATCGGTTAGGCAAATATTTTCACCACAGCCAAAGCACACATAGAATCGTTCGGGGCGACCTCCAGATCAAGCAACACAAAACCGATGCAAATGATCATAGAGATCATAGAACGTACGAGCTGGGCACCTACGATGGCTACACGAAACAAGATAGAGTCGAGCCAGAAACCAGGTACAGCGCGACTTCGAAATACGGATGCCAGTTCGTCGAGGGCCAGCAATGCCTGAGCCCGGAGTCGGCCGAGCGCTTCATTAATCGCGGTACCCTCAAAGCGGTTAATAAGAGACGCGGGCGTACAGAATTCCCATCTAGTGATGCGATGCGGACCTGGCTGCTGCAGGTCAAATTTGATCCCAAGGGCAAGGCTCGTCCGAACTGGTTGAGGGGCGAGAAACCAATTCTAGACATCAGTGGCGTTAACCCACCCCTGCCGGCTGATGTCCAGGACGACCTTCTAAAATGGTTCGAAAATGAGTGGCAGAGACCGAGACAACACAGCCTAGTGCGCAACTCAACTCAGATTGTCTATGCCATCTTGGCCATCCTGATGCTATGGCATTTGCTCGGGAAGACATTCATCTTTAGAAACTAACTTCCGCCGTCGATGCGTGTTATCCCATGAAGATACAGGCTGGCCATTTGGACAAAAAAAATATTTGAACGAGTTGTTTCGTTTTAATGCCAGGCATTAGGTGGATTGATCGAATCATTTTTTGCACGATGCCATCGCAGCTTGAACCCGGCACTATGAGAATGAAGTTGTATCATACGATGGATTCAAAAAAGGGGCGGAATTTGATATTGTTGATTTGAATAAACTGTAGAATATATGATAGAATACATTATTGGTCATTGTTTCGCACCCGATTGATTATCGTTCACCATACTTGATATTTCTTCATCAACCAAATCGTAGGAAAATAATCTCTCATTCGGCAGAGTTCCAGATGAGAATGATCCGGAAGAAACCCTCAATTACCAGTGATTATTGCAATACTCTAAGCAACGCCAACACCACCCCTCATTATTCAATTACTTACACGCCCTCTCTCAATCCAAATCAATCAAGTAAAACTCTCAAACCGCTTTTCCTCCTCCTCATCCCTCGCACAATACTTCACAGTCCACTCCCACAAATCCTCGCTCTTCTCCTCATCATAACTATCCACACTCGACCTTATCTCCCTCCCTCCTTCAAAATACTTCTCCTCAACCCCCATCCCATCCCCACCCTCCACCAGTCTCGCCAAACGAGCCGCAGACTCCTCCGGGCGATGAATATTCCGCGTCCCCATCAAGACCCTCAAAAGCGGAATAACCCTTGGCATAATCCTCTCCCAGAGGAAACGCGCCAGCGCCGAATACTCCCTCGCGAGCCCCGTGCCGGGCATCAGTCCAGGATCAAACGCATTCACGCTAATCCCCCTGTCCGGCACCTTTTCCCTCAACCGTTTACTTAAGGCATATGTCCAGAGGACGTTCGCCAATTTCGCATTCGCGTAATGTCTCCGCCCATCCCCGTTCGCTATCTCAGGGGGCGGATGCGCGAGGTTTTCTGCGGACGTATATACCGCGTCCGGCAGCCCGCTTTTCGTCGCTGGGTCGTGCACTCCGCTCGAGGTTACCACGATGCGTGCCGCAGGCGCGAGATGGGGGGAGAGGAGGTGGAATAAGAGCGCGTGCCCGACGTGTGTGATAGCGAACGTGGCTTCTATCCCCTCGGGTGTGTAGACAGTTTCATTGGGGAATTGCAGCGCGGCGTTGAGGCATAGGGCTTGGATTGGGGGGTACTTGTTGCCGGACCAGGATTCTGCGAAGCTGCGGACGTTTTCTGGGGAGGACAGGTCCAGGGGGATGAAAGTGACGTTTTTCTGGGATAATAAGGAGTTGATTTTCGTGGCGGCGTCGAGCCGGTCCGAGCGTGAGCTGATTACGATGAGCCAGTCGGGATGCTGGCGCGCGAGCGTGAGGGCTACGTGGTACCCGAGGTTGAGGGTCCCGCCGGTGATGAGCGCGGAGCGGGTGTAGCTCATCTTGATGATTGTGAGGCAGACTTGTGTGAGATGGGATGGGACTTGGTATAGGAGGCAGGCAAATGAAATCAATGTAGTAAGAGTATTTTGACTTGTTGCTGCTAGGTCTGGGTATAAGTAACTCTTGATTATTACTATAAGTGATGCTTGCTGAGGCTATAGAGGGAAATACCAGCTCGTCACCTTATATAGATCGCAACTTGATTCAATGCGGAGCCGATGGTGAAAATATCTCCGGAAGCCCAGAAATTAAGTGTTTATTAATTACCGACAATCCTCCTGGTGCGCCCAGCATAACACGCTTTTGTGCTTCACTCTCTATTTGGGCCGTTGCTTAAGTCCGACGCTCTGCTCTAATAAAGCTCGTTTAGCTATTTTGCCAAGACTAGTTCGTCCGTCTCCGTGGTCTTAAATAATAGCTGTCTAGGATGAACATGTTCTGCACGTTCCGCTTTTAGCTCTATACCATGAAACCAACAGGACAGACAAGAGTTCCGGAGCCGGATGCGGCAGGGCGGCTGCTATCCCCGCTAAGTCCCACGGCACGGACGCGGGTGCGGACCCCGCGGATTTCGGGGTAGATGCGGCACACGATCGCAATGGCCGGTTGTTGATTCTAATGCACTACTAACATATATGGGCATGGAAATTTATGTTATAGTTTCATGAAGGCTATGAAGATGGCTATTTCTAACTGAGCGAACAATATTGAAACATTGCCTACTTGTAGTTGATTAATGTTCCGAAGAAGGGGCTTGGTACTCATAGTGTTCTTCATGTCACCAAGCTTGTATTGCAGTGCCACAAGGTGCCAAGAATGTTTAACAAATCAATCTCAAAGATGGAAATGTATAAACGCAATGCTCTATGCCCCCTATCATACAGACTCTCCGAAGTCCACAATGCGCTCCCCGGTAATCCAACGGTAAAAATACAATCCCTTCACATCCCCCGCTCCAATCCCCCAGCATCGCATTCCCTAAAAGCTCCCCCCCCTCCATTCAACACGCCTAAGCCTTGCAATACCCATGCTTAACAATATCATGCTCATCATCATGGCAGTGGATCTTATCCGAGTCGGCTTCGCAAGTGCGCACGAACGAGCCGCTGTCGAGGAACAGCGAGTGCGGCATGTTGTTCCCGTCGCAGTCGCCGAGCTTCAACTTCTCCGTTCCCCCGGGGAGCGTGAACGTGATGTCGCACGGATTGTCAGTCAGCGGCCCCAGAGATCGGATGTTCGGGCACGCGCTCTCGCCCTCCACCCACACTACCCAGTAGTTCGCTTCGTTCGACGTCTGGATCTGTTGCCCGAACCCGACGGGTACGGGATCGCGCGCCTGTAGGCGGTGGGTTGTTGAGTCGCTGCTAACTGGGGAACCCATCACGGCGGAGATGAGGGTGGTGATGAAGAATGTGGTGGTCTGCATTTTGATTGTGGTTGTGATGGTTTGAGTCAATTGTGAGTTGAGAAGATTGTGTAGCTAACGAGCTAGTGTTGTGAAGAAGTTAAACTGTGTGTTGGTCTTGTTGCTGATGCTGATGCTTTCAAGATCTTGTAAACGGCGGAAATCATCATGACTTTATACTTTTGAGCTTTCCACGTCACGCTTTGTGGTATAAATCAAGTCGCGTAGCTCTTCTCCATGCTTCATCATTCCTCAACGCAACTCATTATCGCGCCTCATGATGCTGATGGGGCTGGGCATCCACTGTTCGTCATAGCTGATGCTATTTACAAAACATAGATCAAAGACCAATAGGCGTAGGATGAGACGGTTCTATGAGTATGTGTAGCCTGGTGGTCTATCGCAAACAGAGATGGTGAGTTGATCTCCGTAGAATAGGAGGTGTTTGCGCTTCCAAGCGCCTGGCGACTACATCGATATCGCTAATTTTAGAGATGAAGTCTTTATTTTATCTAATCAACGATCAGTTCCGACAATTGGTTTTGATGATCATCTTTGCACGTGAGGTGAGAGTCCTCGGCGTCAGACTAGTCTGTTACCTATTCGAGATGCTTCATACTGGCTACTAGTCTTAGACGGATAGCTTCCCTGTATTGAAACTTTATCGATACTCTGTAATAGTCTTGGCTAGGGATATCATCAGTAACTTCTTAGGTAAAGCGTTCACTTGGCCTGTTCGACTGCCGCTGAGCCGCAGAAATGCATTCCCCGGACCCAAGCTACCGGAGATCTTCTGGGCTGAGGCCGAATCCGAGGACGAGTTTTGACTAAAAGATGCCCTAGCCGGCGTTTAATCCTTTACACTACTTCCTGCAGAACCCATCATTTCGTCATGATGATGGAAAAGATTGTCTGCTTATAACTCATATCGAGTCGATTCATCGTCGCAACAACTTCGTATAATCTAAGTAGCAATTATAGAAGAACAACAGAGCTAAATCTCGGACTCTTATTTCAAATGCTCAATTGTAGCGATCTGCCTCGAACTCAAGTATATCTACTCACTTATTTAATTAGAGACTTGGTACCTTACATGAACTCTGCACATTGATTACCTCGGAAGAGCTGTTACTGCCAATAATTAGATGACACTATAGGACTTCTATCAGCTTTAGTTGAGATCGAGCGTGACATCTTACGCGCTTGTCCTACACAGCAAAATTGATACGTACATCGCGCACGGATCGGGAATTTTGGACCTTGATCTAGGTATCAGCATCTTCGACCTTAACACAACTGCGTCGTGCATTCTTGGAACGTCTTGACGGCTCGAGAGCTATCTGCGGGCGTTGATGCTTTGTCCTCGGTATTAGCTACCAACGGGTGCTCTCAGGTGCGCTCGGAATTGGAGCAGTTCTCCTTGCTGATATTTAAGAAGCCTTTTCAGGCCCGACAATCGCCTTGCCAGTCCTGAAGTCCTGTATAAACTGCTGTTTCATACTTATTAGCATCTTTGATATTGTTTCGATTCGAAAGTATCTTCTAGTTCGCCGGCTAACATAGCCACCATGTTAGACAGCTCCACAGATACTTTTCCCGTCGTAGCATACGGAATTCTCCGCCCGTAGGAGATGGGCGGTCAAGGTTGATTGTGCAGCTACATTGCACGAGGACTGGTTTTCAAATGCGAAATATGAAGCTGAGAAAAATTTATCCATTGACTTCATGGTATCAGCGTATAAAAATAACACACAGCTACTAAAGATGCTTAGCTAAGTAGGGGATAGAGTAGAGGACGCCACTGACGTCAAGGCAGAGATCAAGGGGATACACGGTCTTGGCGCTTAACCCCCAACTGGCTGGCGTTTAATTATCTTTTCACCTGGAAAACAAATGTACAATACCGAGCCACGACGATCTTCAACGGGCTAGAGAAAGCTGAAGACCGTGTAAAGTCGATCATCTAAAATGAAGAGCTTGAAACCCCAAGATTTCTGCCTTATGGATATATATAGCCTGCACTGCTCCGGTCAGCACGCTGATCTCTTTTGCTTAAACTCAACACACAAATGATACATACGAAGTACCTGGAGTTCGATTGCTACCTTGCCAATTTACGGGCATCTCCTGTCGGGATTGCAGGCTACATCGGCAGGAATTCCGGTCTAGCGATTGCGTCCACTGCATCCCTCGCCTCCGGCTGTTGGTTACCGAATTACCAAAACTGCAGACTGAAGTATGCAAACCCATCAGATGTTGCGGTTCCCTTGTGGCACTGCATACAGGCGTGGATAAGCCCATGAAAGCATGAAACTGATATTGATCGCATCTTGGCGTTTTACTTGTCTTTACCGTTGTCGCGTGACCAGTCTCCCAGGTAGATTGAGCAACAAAACAATCTACTTCCATAAACAATGTACGTAATGATAGATGGCGCCAGCCACTCAAGAATCATCAGACATATGTGATGGAAGCTATTCAATTCACAAGTATGACCGCAAACCGCTGCAATTAGGCTACACATCATGCTTAAAGACCATAGAACTCCGTTAGTAAGACGCTATTATGCCCGCGAGAGACCGTCATCGAAGACTGTGACAATATTCTATCTTGCCTTCTTTTTCTATATCCTTGTATCCTGAAGCCCAGTTCCGCAGCCCATATGCTCCATGTCTTCTTCAACACTCAACGACCCAATCTACTTATTTCTAATATCCTCCAACTTCCGCCTCTGCACCCCGTTCTCATCAAAATTCGCCGGATCCAACCACTCTTCCAAAGCTCTCTTTACCCCAGCCCAATCCCCATCAATGATAGCAAACCACGCCGTATCTCTATTCCTCCCCTTAATAATCATATGCTGTCTAAAGACACCCTCATATATGAACCCCAGCCTACGCGCAGCCCTCTGGCTCGAAGCGTTCAGCGCGTTACATTTCCACTCATACCGGCGATAACCCAGATCCTCAAACGCATGTTTGGCCATGAGATACATAGCATCCGTCGCAGCGGGCGTGCGCTGCAATTTCGGCGAGAACATGACCATCCCGACCTCAATGCAGCGGTTCGCGGGATTGATATTCAAATACCCCGCGCAGCCCACGACGTTCTCGGCGCCGCTGGGCGTCGTGGGTTCCGCCGTGGGTATGATGGCGTAGATCTCTAGATCTGGGTTCGCGATTTGCGCTGACATGGCCGTGCGGTATTCGGCGTAGTCTTCGAACGGCCCGCCTAGCATGTAGTCCCATAGATGCGCGTTTTCGTCGCCCGTGACGTGCGGGTAGAGCGCGTCGATGTGCGCTGTGGTCATGCCTACTACGGTGGCGTGCCGGCCTGTTAACCGTGTTTCCGGGGAGGGCCGGATGGCTGGTGTGTCCTCCACGATGGGGCCGACTGGTCGGTCGAGTTTGGAGCCCATGATTGTAAACACAGTAAGGGACGATTTCGAACACTGCTCTCAGTGTACGCCGATTCTCTTCCGCCGAGCCAAGTGAGGATGTAGTCAAAACTCTGAACCGCTTGCGCCAACTATATCACCAATTTTTTTTCAACGTCCTTGCCGGCGCCGTTCTCGGAGGTCCGCCGATGACTCAAGATCCGGTTGCGTATCCGACGATGAATCGGACATCCCGACGCGTCAAATTTAGGGCGTATTTCGCGAAAAGTGAGCTTTGATTGAAGATGACATCTCGCAGTATTCCCTTAGTATGACCTACCATAGCCAACGGATTTTTTTGAGCCGGCGGAGTAGGCTATACCATAGTCCGGGTCTTTGTATGCTTGCTTAGGTCAAGCAGATATTTGGTTTTTTAACACAAGGTATCTCCATCTGATAAAACCGTATGCACACGCTGCTCTCCTGGTAGACTGATCATCTTTGGTACGTTTTACTCGGTCGCAATCCGGTGCTTGTAGGCACAACCACTATTTCCGCCCTACATCGGATATACGTCGCGATAGCAATTGCAAACGCTGCTAGAAGTGGTGAGCATGGAAATGCACGTTCGCCAGAGACCACAAGTCTCCAATATGTGCGCGCCTTTCTTGGATTAAACCGTTTCGCTTAATTGCCACAGAGTCTCGCTTCTCGGTGCCAACCTCTTCCGAGTTCGGGCTGTGATGTTCGATCCATGTGTCTGGAAGGATTGCGATCGTCACAAATGTATTCTTACCACTGACCACAAACCTATCCCGAGGGTATTTCCATCTGCCGGGATTCAAAATAGGCTTTACAAGCTTCAATTCAACCAACGAAGTCGCAACCACGATCGCGTTCATATTAAAAGCTTTTATATATACCCCTAACCAACCTCTCACACAAATATGTAACCAACCCAAGATCATCGCACAACATCACATCGCATCTACCTCCAAATCAACTAATTGGTGGAATATACCCCACGAGACGCAGCGAATTCGGGTCAATTGATCGGCGCGCGATCAGCGCGTCTAGAGCCCGAATCGACATCATAATCGCCAGACCGGGTGAGGAGAAAAATTACGTCGATCAATTTCCCCGGACCCTTTTTTCCCCCTACAATATTGTAGTAGAAGCTTGTAAGGAACCGCGCCCGGGATTCCCCTCACGTCGGTCGCAGCGTTCGAAACAAGCAGGTTGGATAAATTGGGTAATAAAAACGGGCAGCCCGCATCGCAAGAGAGACGAACGAACCGAATCTGCGCGCGGTGATCTCACCTTCCGTCCCGAGTAAGGCAGGCCCAGCAATTGATTGTCACAGGTGCGCATCTGTTAGTCAAAGCGGAGGGGCAAAGACACCATTCTCCAAATCACCCTCGGTTCTTTGTATCTAATGAAAAATGACGAGCCCATCGCCCCAATTGATCGATTGACTATGATCGCATCTCCCCTCATTCCACTGCTCCCCACTGAGGAGCAAAAAATGTAACATAGCATAAGTAAATGTAAATATAAATATATATAACGCTCTTAACGGTACATGTAATTCCCGGCCATTGGCTTCTGCTTCTCGAACCAGAACCCAGTGAAATGGTTCCTCTGCCGTAAAAAAAATGGCAAACCTCTACCCGCCGCGATACCGAGCCATCGCGCTCCTCATCGCAGGGCTCCTACTCGCCGCGATCCCGCAATTCGCAGCCGCAGCGCCGCCCAAGCCACCAGCGCCAGCGGCCGCTACTCGCGAGCGCTTGGACTTCAACGCCGGCTGGCGATTCTCGCGGTTCGTCGAGAACCCCGATGGATTGTCCTACGACATCTTAAAGGACTGGGTCCTTCCGTCGAGCAATGACTTCATCACCGGCGCCAAGCACGAACGTCCTGACGGCACGCCGCCCGGAGACGACGTGCAGTATGTGAAGTCGGATTTCGACGACAGTACTTGGGAGGCGCTCAACTTGCCCCATGACTGGGCTGTTAAGGGCCCGTTTGGCGCGCCGAATATTAGTTCTGGCATGGGCCACTTGCCCTCGAATGGTGTTGGATGGTACCGCAAGACGCTGACGCTGTCGAAGCCGGACTTGGAGAAGACGGTTTACTTGGACATCGACGGCGCTATGTCGTACGCGACCGTGTGGCTGAATGGCGTTTTGGTCGGAGGATGGCCTTACGGTTACAATTCTTTCCGCCTCGATCTCACGCCCTATGCCAAGGAGGGTGACAACCAACTTGCCATTCGACTCGATAATGCGGTCGATAACTCTCGCTGGTATCCCGGAGCCGGCATTTACCGAAATGTCTGGCTTGTAAAGGTCAATCCCGTGCACGTGCGACAATACGGCACCTACATCACGACGCCAAAGGTCTCAGCCGAATCTGCCACAGTCGATTTGGTGGTTGAGGTAGACAACACTGGAAGCGCAACTCAGAACATCTCGGTCAAGACTGAAGTCCATCTAGCCGACCCTGCGACAGGGAAAGCGACCAGGGGTACGGTGGCCAAGTTCCCTTCCAAGTCCATCGCCGTGGCCAAGGGTGCAACGCAGTCCATCAACTCCTCTATCACCATAGAGAAGCCACAGCTCTGGGGTCCGCCGCCAACTCAGAAGCCGAACCTCTACGTCGCCGTCACGACTGTGACCGCCGGTGACGCCGTGGTCGACACGTACGAGACCACGTTCGGTATCCGCTCGATAACATACGACCCGAACAAGGGGCTACTGGTCAACGGCGAATACGTCTACGTGCAAGGCACGTGCAACCACCACGATCTGGGCTCGCTCGGCGCCGCCTTTAACACCAGGGCCATGGAGCGCCAGCTCGAGATCCTCGCCGAGTACGGCACCAACGCGCTGCGGACCTCGCACAACCCGCCGGCTCCCGAGCTGCTCGAACTCGCCGATCGCATGGGCTTCCTAGTCTACGACGAGATCTTCGACTGCTGGGAAATCCCGAAGGTGACCAACGATTTCCACATCATCTTCCCCGATTGGCACGAGGCCGATCTCCGCTCGTTCCTGCGCCGCGACCGCAACCACCCGGCCGTGATCGCGTGGGGCATGGGCAACGAGATCCCGGAGCAGACCACCGACGCCGGAGGCCCGATCAGCGAGGAGCTGCACGGCATCATTGTCTCCGAAGACCCGACGCGGCCGTCCACGTCCGCGCTGAACGAGGCCGGGCCCACGGCCGCCATCAGCAACAACATCGACCTCATCGGCCTCAACTACCAGGGCGAGGGCAAGGGAGATTCAAACTCGTCTGCCTTCCCTGGCTTCCATAGCGCGCAGCCGAACAAGATGATCTGGTCCAGCGAGTCCTCATCGGTGCTCAGCACGCGCGGCACGTTCATCTTCCCCGTGACGCCCAGCAACAGCGCCGTCGTGGGAACGAACTCAGGCGAGAACGCCACGGCCTTGCAGGTGAGCTCGTACGAGCTCTACGCGCCGAGCTGGGCCGCGGCCCCGGATAAGGTCTTCGCTGGACAGGACGAGCACCCTTACGTGGCCGGCGAGTTCGTGTGGACAGGCTTCGACTACATCGGTGAGCCGACGCCCTATGACGCGGCTCGCAGCTCGTACTTTGGCATCGTGGATATGGCAGGCTTCAAGAAGGACCGCTTCTACTTGTACCAGTCGCGGTGGCGCCCAGATCTGCCCATGGCGCATATCCTCCCGCACTGGAACTGGCCCGATAGGGTCGGCCAGGTCACTCCCGTCCATGTGTTCTCGTCTGGTGATGAGGCCGAACTGTTTGTGAACGGAAAATCGGCGGGTCGCCAAAAGAAGGCCCAGTACACGTACCGCTTCCGCTGGGACGACATTAAGTACGAGCCTGGCGAGTTGCGTGTGGTGACGTACAAGAACGGCAAGGAGTGGGCGACAGATACTAAGAAGACCGTTGGGTCTGCAGCGAAGTTGACGGTATGGTCATCCTATTTCATAAGTCTGTCTTTTAGAATATGCAGCAAGTGCTGCATACTCAACTGTTTTTGGCTCCTAATTTCCTTGCGCACCTCTGACAAATTGGGCCGAACTTTTCACTGACTGGCACCTCCACAGATCTCGGCCGACCGTACCAACATCGCCGGTGACGGATATGACTTGTCTTACGTCAGCGTGTCCGTCGTCGATGCAGAGGGTGAGGTCGTGCCGCTAGCGAATAACAACATTACTTTCTCTGTTACTGGTCCTGGCAAGATTGCATCGACCGACAATGGCGACCCGGCAGATATGACTGTCTTCCCATCGCCAAGTCGCCAGGCGTTCAATGGGCTTCTTCTAGCCATCATTCGGGCGGACGCTGGGGCTTCAGGGGAAATTGTTGTCACCGCTACCTCGCCTGGGCTATCGAAAGTATCGGTCGCTTTACATGCGAGCTAGGGTCGACCGGTTCTGCATATTTGAGATAGGCAAAAAGTCCAGAATAAATAATTTGTTTTACCACAACTCTGTGTGAATGTGATGAACGTGATTGGAGATCCTATCTTGCAGCCAGCTCGCACATGATGATAGATGGGTGTAGTACTGTGTATTATCAATCAACACTTCATGCTCGGGCAGTGCGTTCGCGAAGGCAGTTGCACCATACGCGTAGCGTGGCCACATCGTTAAGTCATTCGATTGACGTTCTCACATTGCCCATAGATGTAGTGCCGAATACTGGTGTCGCTCAAGGGCCAGTCGCAGATGATTAGGTATTAACGATGCTGGCCAGAGCATGGCCTGTAAGAGCAATAGTGTTCGCTCGCAAGCTCAGGAGTTTTCTGGATGCAAAGCAGCAAGAGAGTTTCTTCAAGGTACTCACCCAGTCGGATTGTTAGTGCTGGTGTGTGCTCCCATTTCTAAGCCCCTAGCAGATTCAACCCAATTGTACCAGTCCACTTCCTCGCTGGAATCAAAATTGAAATCCATTGCGCCCATGTTGTCTATATCGGCAAAGCTGTCGACGGCGGGATCAGCGTCGGCACCAAACCATTCCATCAGTCTATCATTCTCCATGTGAGGATTAGGCCAATTGATGGTAGCTTCAGAGAATGCATTCATCTGCAGCCCAGCTTGGAATGGTTCTTCAAATGCTGTGTTATTCCTCGCAGTTGGTGGCACTGAAGCCTCCTGCATAGACGCATTCATAGTAACAGTATCCATTGGTGGGTACATATGATGTGCGTTCGTGCCAGCTTTCGCCATGTCGTTCAAGTTCAGGCTATTGGAGTAAGGAGTTCTTTGCGTTGAGCCAGTTGACCCTAAAGAATCATAAGGTGGTGGGTTCTGCATCTGCAATTGGTTTCCTGGTGCCACTGAAATTCCTATAAGCTTCCGCCAATTCTCTCGGAAACTATTAGCTACAGTGTCAGCGGGTACAGAGCCTGCAGTCGCAGGCATAGGAAGCTCCTTATCATATATTTCAAGTTGCCGAGCAGACAGTGCATCACCGCGTAGTCTTTCAAGTTCGGCATCCCTATGCTTTCGAGCTTTCAACATAAGCTTCCGCAAGGGAACCCAAGTGCGTAAGTTTTTGTCAAGCTTCGATTTAGCTGGGATCAACCAGGGACTCTGCAATGCTACCCAAGCTCGCTCAACAATGGATGACCACGGCCGCCTACATATATCGATCAAGAGATAGACAATGGCGTACCAGTGAGTGTACGTCTGAAAGACCCAGCGCCACTGGCGGCAGGCTTTCTCAGCATTCAGTGCATGGTTGAGCTCGGCCACTTCGATTGCCGCCACCAGTAGCCGATTTCGAACTTCATCGGAGAAATGGTCGCTAGGTGACGAGAAGAGGACGGGTAAGTGGGTAAAAAGTGTTAGCTTCCCGATGACAAGGCGCGTAGTAACAACCATAATCCAGTACGCCACATTCCCGGGTTCGGGCGAGAAACGAAGATAGCGTTCTTCTAACTTGACATTAATTGTGTCCAAGAGGCGATTTTGCTCCTCAAAGCTAGTGCCAGGTGTTAACATTTGCCTTGAAATATGGCTGATTTCCATAGAGACGAGAGCAATAGTCATATCAGTGAGACCCTCGCGCTCTGGCGGTGTCTCCTTCGTATCGATATCAATGTCGTTGTCATTAATATTTCGAGGCAGCTTGGTATCAAAACTTCCATTGTGAATAGTGAAGTCGGTACCTTGGTCTTCCGACGCTCTCACATCTAGCGAGCATAGCGCGTACCAGACTCGTCTTCGCACATCTACCTCGTAGGGGGTGAGGTTCTTGAAATTGGACCCATCACGCTGCAGCCCAAGGGCGTGGGCCATGCGAATCACCAAGCCGGTCATCATCCAGACAAATCTCGGGCTATCATGTCGACGAACAAGAAGCAAAAATATGGCGAAGGCTTGCACTAACACTACGTCCGGTACATTGAGAAAATCCGCTCTAGCAAGGGCGTGCTCTAGTCCAAGTCGGTACTTCAGATTCAGGTCGGTTTTTGTGGATCCAAAATTCTTCATAACCTGTAATCCAACCCATGGTAAGCTGTAGTTGGGGAATTTTGGATATTCGAGAAGACGGGACGACTTACATCGCTATCCTCCATTGACGTGACTGCAGCATAGTAGATAGAGAACATCAACGCTTCGTTGGCTGGTGTCATCTGTGCGGAATCGCTGCTCCTCGAACGCCGTGCTATCGCTTTGATGGTCGGCATATGAACAATCTGAACGATGATATTTACATTTTCTTGAAATACATCTAGGAGAAAAGGAATCTGGGACGGCAGAGGATGCAGCTGGCGAGGATCTGGGCCAGAGGGGTTAAGATTGTGTTGGAACAAGAAAGCATGACGTTCTGATGCTGTGCGCGCCAGCTCCTGTGTTGGAGGCGCTAGACCAGATGGCTCTTCATCTTCAGAAGAATCAAGGTCAGCCTCAGCAAGGTATTGCGTCTCTGTCCGGAGTTCACGAAGCTGCTACGCAGTTAGACAGGAATGCAACGGACACATGCAAAAACCAACGCCAGATTAAGCCTACCTCGTCGTTAACACGAGACCAAAAGCCACTGCTCACGTAACGACTGCGACTGGCATCGTCGAGTACTAGCCTGCCGAACCGCGACTGGATACTGCTAGCAGCCGTGGAAGGCGTTGCGGCTCTCTGATGGTCAGCATCGCGGTCATTCGCGGAACTAGCAGGCGAATTTCCAGCCGACGAGTTAGCAGCAGCTTGTGCTAGTTCTAGCTGGCTACTAAGATCCTTCACGAGGCCCTCGAGATTTCGCAGTCGCTCCATGACCTGAGCAGTAGGAGAACGAGAAGCCTGAGCCAGTCGCTCCTCTGCCACAGCATTGTGGGCGACACGCTCCAGACGGCGGGCCCATCGCGGCGGGCGCTCGGCCGAGGGAATAACACAGGGGATACCGGCGCGACGGCAGTTTGAGCATGGTGATTCTTTATTGCAGCGAACTTTGCGCGTGCGGCAAACCACACAGCTGCGCAGTTTCGGCGGTGCACTGGCGACAGTACCACCACCGCCATTGGCATTACTACCGGTATTAGTGGTCCTAGCCAATGCTGCAAGTAGAGTCTCGGTAGTAGCCGGCGGCGAAACAGATGCGGACGCGTCTACTGCGGGCGACACGCTTGCAGCTGCATTGTTCGCGTGGTTTTCGGCATCCAGGATCGCCGCCAAGGATCCGCTCTGACTCTCGCCGTCTGCCTGCTGCGGCCTCCTCGCGAATGACTCGGCGGTTCTATCCGCCATGAGAGATGAAAATATCTCTATACACAAGCACTACGATATTAACAATATCATTGCTAGATGGCTCTACAATCAGGCCATCTGTCATTGTGTCACACAAAGCATAGGTAGGGATTCGACGGAGTAGGTGTCTTAGGCAGGCGTCAGTGCATCAGCGCATCCATGAGTCCATGACAGGGGACGCCTTGCTTTAAGCGGAAATTACTGGATAGATACATATCTTGTCAAGATCGAAAGATGCATATAAACATTTGGATCGAACTGACGGGGCGCTAATGCCCCTGGTCAATGGTCATGCACGCTCCCGTCTTTGATGGCCAACCCACCAGCATCCACTCGCTCGCGAATCGTGAATTTGCGACCGAAAAAAGAGCGAGCTGACGTTATTAGTGCTAGAAGACAATAGCTGCCTTGTTGAGTGGACACGAATACGTGTCTATGTGTGCAGTAGGTAGAAATGATTAATATAAAACAATTTGAGCTGTCTTTCTTTTGTCCAGTATTTTTTGAGACACCAACAACAACAACAATAACATCATCGCCATCACGATCTGACTGAATTCAGTCTTTAGTCACCTAGCCATTTACACTTATACCAGCATCACTCTATACTATTATACTACAACGTATCGCGTCGCATCATATCTTACCGCATTCAAGTTACACCAAATACTTAGAAAAAATGGCCGCGGCTCATACACAGACCGTAGCCTTCTTTGGTGCCAGCACAGGTGTCGGCCTGGCAGCACTCAAAATGACCCTTGCCACGGGCCGGAAATGCGTCGCACTATGCCGGACCCCATCCAAACTCGCAGCCATTCTCCCTCCCAAGTCCAATCCCAACTTGGAGATCGTAGAAGGGAATGCACACGACCTCGCCGTCGTCTCAAGATGTATTCAAGCTCGCCCCGGCGTCCTTGTAGATCAAATCATTTCAACCATCGGGGGCGCCTTTGTACCCTCCAAAATGACTATCGATGATCCCGAAGTTTGCAGAAAAGGCATGGCCGTCCTCCTCGATGCTCTAGCCAAGCTGCGCAGCAATGGCGCCGTCGGGAAGCCTTACATCATCGTGTGCAGCACGACGGGCCTGTCGCGTTTCGGTCGCGATATTCCCCTGGCTATGGTTCCGCTGTACCACGTTATTCTCAAAGTGCCGCACGAGGACAAGATCATCATGGAAGACCAATTAGTCTCCAGCGGGGAGAATTTCACGATTGTGCGCGCCAGCGCAATGGTATCGGACCAGGAAACGAAGAAAACGGTGCGAGTCGGCATCGAAGATCCCAAGACTGGCCGGGAAACCTCTGAGATCGGATATGCTATCACCAAGGGCGATGCTGGACGATGGATTGCAGAGAACCTGGTGTTGAAGCGGAGAGCTGAGTATAGCAACAAGATTGCCTGTAAGTGCTTTCGCAACCCTTCCTAAGTTCTTTGATTGTGCTCGAGAGCCCCGAGCGAAACATCACACCAGCTGACCTTCCTCCTCACAGCAATCACAACTTAAGACGGCGCTACTGCGATTATTTATTGGAGTGGAGAGGGACTTTTGTTGGCGTTCTGGAACTTGTAACACTAGGTAACCTGGGCAGTCTCTTGACTCATTTGCACAGCGTACTCAGTATAGATCTCGGAATAGAATCACTTACCTCTCTACTTTCGGCGGCGTAATATTAGCAGTGTCGAGAGTACTCCGTTTCGTAAGCCTCAAGAAACAGTTACTCCACTCTCATCCAATCTGAGTAAAAAGCAATAGGCTGTGTGGAGTGGAATAATTGATTTCCATATTAGGCCCAAGGTTAGTTTGTACGAACGTACCTACGGCTTCCATAGACTTTAGGTTGTCTCTCCTGAGATTCCTCCTTCTCAAAAGATTGGCCAGGCGCCCTTACTGTATTGCTAGCTCAGCACCTATTTTCCGTTCTCTACAGTAAGATATAGTTATATTCCACCCTACAATACCTCCTTTCAAAAAAAAAAAAAAAAATTAGACCAGTACCATAGCCGACGATAGCGAAGGATTATTGAGGCTTATGTAATTACAGGGTCCTTGATTGACTCTCTTGCTGTTGCCTCTGGAGGATGTCTCGCCAGGCAGACAACACAGGGGTGGGATGCAACGTCCGCCTCAGCTGTCAGAATGATATGAGGCTATGATTGGAAGGCCTTGCAGGTCTCGTGACCGCTATCGCATCGCATAAGGCAATGACGAAACGTTACCAACCTCCACCCCAACTGCTGTGCTTCATCGACAACCTAGCAGCGTCTTTATCGCCTAAGTCTCAGTATGCGTCTTCTTCAGCTAGGAGATAATGATAGGCTGACCTTCACCAAGTACCTTCACCCACATGAGATTCCCAAATATGAATATGCTATACTTTCACATACTTGGGGACCTGACGAGGAAGAGGTTACCTTCAAAGATATCAACGAAGGCACCGGGTCACAGAAAACCGGATACCAGAAAATTGTCTTCTGCGGACAGCAAGCTGCTACTAATAATCTTGATTATTTTTGGGTAGACACCTGTTGCATCGACAAGTCTAATATGACGGAGTATGCAGAAGCCATTAATTCTATGTTTCGATGGTACCGTGACGCGAGCAGATGCTATGTATACATGACGGATGTGTTGTGAGACGGCCGAGAGACGTGGAAATTGGAATTCCGGGAGAGTCGATGGTGGACTCGAGGATGGACGTTACAGGAACTCGTCGCACCATCATCAGTCGAATTCTTTTCGGGAGATCGTCAACTACTTGGCGATAAAAGGTCACTTGAAGAGGAAATCCACAACATAACGAACATTCCGGTTCGTATCCTTCGAGGAGACTCGCTCTCTACTTTGAGTGTCGAGGAACGGATGAACTGGTCGCACAACCGGCGAACGACGCGTCCGGAAGATAGGGCGTATTCTCTATTGGGTATCTTCGGTATACATATGTCGCCAATATATGGTGAAGGAGAGCGTGAGGCATTTGAGCGGCTTCGAGGGATAATCTCAGAGCGTGTGAGCTCAACATCTAGACTATTGGCCAGATTACCTGTTGCCAGTGGAGCTTCGTTCGATTCTCGTGCCGAAGAACATAACCCTGTTTGTCTCGAAAATACTCGAACCGATCTGTTGCGTGAAATAACAGAATGGGCCGAGGATCACAACGCGAAGGCTGTATACTGGTTGAACGGTATGGCTGGTACCGGGAAATCGACTATTTCGCGTACTTTGGCCAATATCTTCTCAAAAAGAGGCTCTCTTGGCGGTAACTTTTTCTTCAAGAGAGGCGAAAGTGATCGAGGTAACATGACGAAATTCTTTAGCACGCTTGCTAGCCATCTCATCAAACAAGTGCCAGAAGCTGCGATACATATTCAAGATACCATTGATGCTGATCCTAACAGTATCGGAAAAGCAATACGGGAACAATTCCAGAAACTAATTCTGGATCCTGTCTCCAAAATCTCTGGCGACGATTATCCAACCCGTTCATACGTGATTATTATCGACGCACTCGATGAATGCGAAGGGGAAGAAGACGTAGAGCTGCTTATCAAGCTGATATGCCAGTCCCATATGCTACTGTCATCACGGCTCCGGATATTCCTTACCAGCAGGCCAGAACTACCAATACGCCTTGGCTTCAAAGCTGTTGATGGAGAATACCAGGATCTAGTTCTTCACGAAGTAGCGGCGCCAATTATTGAGCATGACATCGCTGAATTCGTCAGACACGAGCTTGTTGAAATAAAGCGACGCTATAACGCTTCTGTCCCTGAGGAGCGAAGATTGCCACTTCTGTGGCCTGGTCAGACCAACATCGATACATTAGTAGCAATGGCCGTACCTCTTTTCATCTTCGCTGCGACTATGTGTCGTTTCATTGCCGAACGAAGGATGGGGAACCCCGATACGCAACTGGAAGACGTGCTACAATACCGAACTAAAAGCCAAGAATCACAACTCGATGCAACGTATCTACCAGTATTACATTCTATGATCAGTCGTCTACCCCGACGGAAAAAGGCCGAAGTTTTAGATCGTTTTCACAAGATTATAGGTTTGGTTGTAACTCTCGCGAGCCCTCTCCCAATATCTGCCCTGGCGAGAATACTGGATCTGCATGAAAACATTGTTTCAGATCACCTCGATCTTCTTCACTCGGTCCTCAGCGTCCCATCTTCTCCTAAGGAACCCGTTAGACTGCTTCATTTATCATTTCGCGACTTTTTGCTCGATCCCGAAAAAGACGACAATCCATTCTGGATAAATGAACAAGAGATGCACCAGAAATTAGCGGATCATTGCCTGCGCATCATGAGCGAATCACTTAGGGCAGACATATGCAACGTTGGCGCTCCTGGGACACCGGTGTCTTCTGTCCAGCTTGAAAAGATTAATGACAGCCTAGCTCCGGAAGTTCAGTACGCCTGTCGGTTCTGGGCATATCACTTACAACAAGCCGGGCGGCGAATCCGGGACGGAGATGAAGTCTGGAACTTCCTCAGTACTCACTTTCTTTTCTGGCTAGAGGCTATCAGCTGGGTCGGGCGGACATCTGAAACCCTTCAAACGGTTAAGGTGTTGCAATCATCAATGCTGGTAAGTGAACGAACCAGTCGAGAAAGAATTTATAACGCTAATAATCAATATTAGCCAAATTCTTGTGAACGAATGTCTAATTTTTTGGATGACGCTTTTCGATTCATTAAGAGCTTCAAATTCGCTATCGAAAATAATCCACTTCAAATATATTTGTCAGCGTTAATATTCGCGCCAGAGCGAAGTATTATACGCTCTATTTATAAGGATCATATACCAAGCTGGATAGTATTACGACCCAGCAATCCTGATATATGGAGCCAGTGTCTACAGTCTCTCGAGGGTCATAGAGGCGCGATCCACTCACTCGCGTTCTCGCCCGACAGCAAGATTGTGATCTCAGGGTCAGCCGATAAAACCATCCGACTGTGGGCTGTTGATACGGGCGACCTTCTACAGGCGCTTGATGGCCACAGTGGTTGGGTTGAATCTGTCGCGTTTTCGACGGACGGAAAGTATGTGGTTTCAGGATCGTGCGAGTTACGGTTCTGGGCTGCTGACACAGGCAAAATATTGAAGACATTTAAAGGCCACAGCGGTGAAAATGAATCAATCGCACTGTCGTCGAACGGCAAGTCCTTGGCCCCAAGCTCTCGCAGTTTGCCGGGCTCGGTCGCTCTCCCGTATCCCTCGTGGCAGAAGCATTATCACCGTATGAGTTGGGTCTCGTTGTTTACCTTTTCACCCGATGGCATGTCCATACTTTTAGTACTGGAAATTTGTACATTACAGCTTTGGACTGCTGATATGGGTCACTTATTGCAAACATTTAAAGGTCATACTGACTTGATTCTTTCGGTCGCATTTTCGCCCGACAGCAAGCTTGTGGCCTCAGGGTCAGAGGACAATACGATACGAATTTGGGATGCTGATAGGGGCAATCTACTACAAACGCTCAATGGCCATGAGGCTAAGGTTTCTTCGGTCGCGTTTTCACCCAACAGCAAGCTTGTGGTCTCAGGATCGCATGACGGGACGATACGGCTTTGGGCTCTCGATTCGACTGATCTCCTACGGATAGTGGACAACCTTAGCAATGGAATTACTTCAGTCGCGTTCTCGCCTGATGGCAGATTCATAGCTTCGGGAGGGCATGATAATGTGGTAAAACTCTGGGCTGCTAACACAGGCGACTTGCTACAAACGTTCCAAGGTCACAACGGCACGACTGGCTCGGTTACGTTTTCGCCTGATGGTAGACTTATTGCTTCAGGATCATCGGATAAAACAATACGTCTTTGGACTGTCGAAATAGACTCTCAATCACGAACGCCCGATGGCCACGACGGCCATGACGGCCATATCAATTCGATCGCCTTCTCTCATGATAATAGGCTTATAGCTTCTGGATCATGGGATACAACAGTACAGCTTCGTGCTACTACTTCAGGCGCTTTACTCCGAACATTTGGAGAAGATAAACAGCCGATTACATCAATTACATTTTCACCCAATGACGGCCTTATAGCCTCGACATCATTCGTGGAAGAAGGAATACGGCTTTGGGATGTTCCTACCGGCCGTCCATTAAGAACGCTTAAAGGCCATAGCCGGTGTGCTGGTCCAATGACATTCTCACCTGACAGTAGAATTCTAGCTTCAGTGTCGCAGAACACAACATGGATCTGGGCCACCAATACAGGGCATTTGCAAAGATACGGAAGTTGTGGTAAGTCGCATAGTGCGGTCGCGTTCTCGCCTAACGGTCAGCTTCTGGCTTCCGGATCAGGCGAGGGGACAATAAGGGTGTTGGCCGTCAGTTCAGGGGCGTTACTGCAATTTATGCAGGTCGATTATACCGTTGTGAAATCAATTGCATTCTCCCCTGACAGCAAATTTATAGCGTCGGGCTACAACGACGACAAAATTCGGCTCTGGGTTAGGGACACAGGCGAGTTGGTGCGAACGCTCGTGGGCCATACAAGACCTGTTGGATCGGTTGCGTGGTCGCCCGATGGTAAGCTCCTGGCCTCGGGGTCACTGGACCAAACCGTAGGGCTCTGGGCTGCCGAAACGGGCGGCCGGCTGCAGATGGATTATATCGGGACCGCGACGAAAGTCCTGAAGTTTGGTGACGAAAACAAGCACTTTGTCACTGACTTCGGCGCCATATCCATCAACGCGGAACTAAGAAACCCTACTGTCTCGCAAGCCAAAAGTTTCTCTAACAAAGTACCCTATGGCGGACCCATTGGCTACGGAATCAGTCCTGACAGCTCTTGGATAACAATTGACGGCAAAAATCTCTTGTGGCTTCCCGTGGATTGCCGGCCCTATCGATCAGCTGTTGTTGCGTCTGCTGTATTCGGGTCTACTGTAGTCATTGGCGGTGGGTCTGGCAGGGTTATAGTGATGCGATTTGATGAGTCGCTGGATTCTTCGTCGTTCACCCGACAGCTCTAATTACTTGATATATGGCCTATCCGCTTTTTAATTTGGAAGGTTATTAGGATACCCGGATTATACGTGGTCGCCAACGGCTGTCTATGTCCGCTTCACATTTCTTATTCTCTGAGACTCAGGCTGTCGGCTGCGATCCTGTATTTTAGTCATGGCGTTTTTAGATATCTCACAGAGATTTTCTAATTTACGACATAGGAAGTCCATGAATCGAAAGAAAATGATACTACTTATTGTTCAAGACTTAAATCATGTGCAGGCGCAAGTGTTTAACAACCAATAATTACAGAGGTGCCGCTGAAAATGAACTGAGTAGTATTGAAAGCATCATGAGTCGTTGCTAGGAATACCAATCAATTCTGACTGGCAACTCCGCGTAGAGTATGGGGAACAGAGAGACATCAACCGATCGGCATAGTACGTGTAGCGTAAAAAGGTATGCTGTGATTAGTATGGAAGCTATGCTCACGAGAGGTTTGAGCATTGACCGCGGCCGTACCTATTATAAATTGAGTATTTAACGACAGCTAAAAACCTGCCGCCATCCAAGCAAATCATCATCGTACTGATAAACGATCGCCCGAATTACCAGTTCTGAGCGACAGGCACTAAATAACAGCTATATTGCTGGTGCGTTGGCGGAGTCCAAAAGGGCCAGGAATTAGTGGGGCGTGGCACGGGTAGATCAATTTGGGACAACCTATTAAAACCATGATTTTAAGCGTAGAACTGATCAATAAATTTCCGTACCAATCGACTATCGGCAAATCATTGTTCGCTGTTGATTTGAGCGCCAATTTTGCTAGATTGGACTAAGAATGTATGGACCGTGGTGCTGCGCTAATCCGTGATAAGTGGAGTCATGAGAAAAGTGGTTAGCGTACCAGGTGCTTGGCGTTTGACAAGATAAGCCTACAGCGCTCTACTAACTTCAACTTTACTCACCATTCCTCGCGTCAACGCCTTCTTAATTATTGAGTGCGCGTCGAAGGCATGACCTACCCCGTCAAAAGAAAACGCTGGCTTATATAGCCCATCGGCGTTCCACGTCCGAAAAGACTAATCCGAAAGTGCCGTGTGCCGACGACCCTTCGATTCCACGCCTACGCGGCCTCGCCTCTCAACGACTCTCGCGAGAGCGGCTGCGCTTTTTCTTCCTGCCGCGCACTCAGAATGGCGTCCCCGTATGTCCCTCCCGAGAATCACCGAAAAACGCAACACAACGGTACCGAGCATCTTGCTATCAATAACACCTTCTTCTGTCGTTTTGTGACACGGCTTGCGTTGCACACGACCGCCAAGTTTCATACGCGGGAGGGCGTTTGCGTTCCCATTTCCAAAACGAAGATTGTCAAGGCCGGGTGGCGAGTCCACCTCACAGAAGGTGCAACGATGAAGTATATAGCTGAAAATACATCTATTCCTGTCCCAGAGGTTCATTGCTCTTTCGTACACAATAACATTGCGTACATCGTCATGGAGAGGATCCAGGGCGAGGAACTCCCAAAGGCCATCAGAAATATGTCCCAAGAAGCTCTCGAAAGCGTCCTCGCACAGTTGAGAGGCATGGTTCAAGAGCTACGCTCCCTGACCCCTCCCCCTGGCACGGGTGTAGAAAGCTGCGTGGGAGGCTCATTGCACGACTGTCGCTTACCTCGTGGAAACCCACGTTTTGGTCCGTTCAAAACGATTCAAGAATTCCACAAGTGGCTCAGACACGACTTCGAAATGGATGACGCCAAAGACCGAGAGATAGACCAGGATTGGCACGACGTCGCCAAGATGATTAGACAGCAGGATGGACCCTGGCCTCCCCCAAAGTTTGCTCACGGCGATTTGAACCCATTCAACATACTCATTCGGGATGGCAAGGTGGCTGCAATCATTGATTGGGAATTTGCCGGATGGTATCCACATTACTGGGAATATACGTCGGCCTGGTTTGGTAACATTACTAAGACGGGATGGCGGGACATGTTGAACGACAAGGTCCTTGATCGACCACAATCCGAAGAGTTCAAAATGGAAGAAACTCGGCACAAATGGTGGGGTGAATGGTAAGCCTTGGTCGATGCATAGATATCATAGAATATCTTTGCCCTGCGTGTGATAACAATGCCGGGAATCGCAACAGCTTCACTGCGATGCAATATCAAAGGTCGATGGCCTGGTCATTGTCTTCCTATGCTTCACAATTACTGGTTTCTAAGGTACAGTTTCCCTGTTCTCAAGCAGATCCCAAGTAGGCTTTGGTCTCAACAGATCTGCAGCATTCTCGTAACGACCACCAGCAGTCTTGTCACCTACGTACTGTCTTGCGAACGCCTCGATCCTCTGCCAATTTAGCTCAGCGGTGCCAACACACTTCCCATCCTTGGCAATCTCAGCCAGGGCGTTTGCGATCCAAGTGCGACATCTCCAGCTCGGATCCCCCTGAACGACTGGAACTCGGCGAAAGAGCTCAACCAGGCGCTTCTCGTCTTCAATTTTGGCAATGAGAATGCGTACCAAGAGGGTGGTAGTGTTTCTGACATTCTGCAATTCCATCTCCTCGTATGTCCATCCCTGAAAGCTATTCTTGACATGGTAGCGTGCTCCTGGTACTATTTCGTCATTCTCTATTTTTGGTCCAACCAAGAAGGCCCAGTGGTATCTAGAAATGTCAGAATCTGTGACAAGAGCTTTGAATAGTCATTCAGCTCACTTAAGCTCCGGATTATTGGGAACACCGCTAGGATACAGGGCAATGTACAATCGAGGTTTGTTGAAAAACATTTTGGTCGTGATGCAGAATTAAACCCGAGCAAAAGGCAACGCAAGTATTGCTTTATATAAAGCGAAATGGCAGACGACGCAAAACGGCAGCGAAAGATGGACTACTCAGAAACATCGCCCGCGCTGGTTTACAGGAGACGCCCGTACAACATGCACTCTAATTGCACATTCGCTTTGATTGGCCCAGAGACGCCGGAGGTTGGGGCCTCTTGCACGAATACCAACGCATTGTGACTCAACGAGCTACGAGATTAAAGACAAACACCAGAATAGCGGAGTATTCTGACAGACGATTGGAAGTCGTGCTGTGTATCACCTAGCTACCTTCTCACGGTGTGCAACTGTCATACGAGGCAGTTGCTACAATTGAGGGTACACGGGATGTCCTCCTGAAACGACGACCCAGTGTGTACAAGTTTAGACCGAGCCAGAATCAAGGTTGGGATACCTATAGGTAAAGGCAATATTACCGAGGCACTACGTAACTCGTACCCGTCTCGTCTCCGCCGCGTTAAAAGATCTGCTCGTGCGATAGTGTCAAATCAGGCGCAACGCAATGATGCGAGCTTCTTCGCCATAGGCGCCATCGTTTGCGGCCTGCAATGTTATCGCCCCCAATGAGGACCATCAAGTTTCGTTCAGAAGAACCGCCCCGCATAGATTGAGAGTTGTAACTTGAACTCTGTTCATGATGTGATGTGCTCGAATCCTCAAACTGACACGTGGAATCACCTTGCTGATTTTGACCTTGATAGCTATTACTCATGGGCTCGGGGTTTGAGAAAGCTGATCGTAATGAATCGATCTAATAATTATGTGATTGTCTACCTAGACGCCGTTTAAGGTTGATTATGAATCTTCCGCTATCCGTCATCCGCTATCCGCGATCCGTTTCGATCCATGCATTGCGGCCCCATGTTATACCACATTCTCATTCAATAGATGGGTTAAATCTTGTCATCAGTTCTCGTTTACCATTTAATTTAAGGATTGATTGTTTTATGGCTTTTATAATATAAGTTGCTGGATTCTTTGTCACCTTAAATACGCTTGTCACCCAAATCCACTTCTCACCACACATACCTACCTCCCAAGATCAAAACTCAAAAGCTAAACATTCGGTTCAAATGCCTTCACGTTTAAGCAAACACCAAATCTCCGAAAACGGGGACATCATCGCTCTGCAATCGCTCATATCCAAAAATGGGTTTCTTCCGGCCAAGCAGCCTCTCAGGCGGCTACCGGACATATACTACCAGGGATGGGAGCAAATATTAGACCAACTCCCTGTCTTACTAAAGCAGAAAACGATTCGAAATGAGGTAGATAACCTAGAGATTCTCACTACGGCAAGACTGAACACGGAACCCGAGTGGCAGCGAGCGTACATGATCCTCTGCTTCCTCACCCACGGGTACATATGGGGTGGCGACAGCCCTTCCGAGGTCTGTATAATACTAAATCATATATTTATACTCTAGAATTAACAGCTCTTAGGCGCTTCCACCGTCGATCACGGTACCCTTTCTCAAGGTTTCAGATCATCTCGATCTCCCACCTATAGCAACCTTCGCAGCCCTCAATCTCCTAAACTTCAGTGGCACGGGGGATGACTTCGGCGATCTGGACAGTTTGAAAGCCTTACACACGTTTAGCGGATCTGAGGATGAATCTTGGTTCTTTGCCATATCCGTAGCCATCGAGGGACGCGGCGCATCTGTCATCCCCACGATGCTCAGAGCGATCGACGCCATCAAGTACAATGACTACGAAATAGTTACTCGTGCTTTAAACGAGATGACGGCTTGTATTAGACAGTTGATACCGCTGTTGGATCGGATGCACGAGAAATGCGACCCCATGGTGTTCTACCATCAACTCCGACCCTTTTTAGCCGGAACGAAAAACATGGCTGCCGCAGGGCTTCCTAACGGCGTCTTCTACGATGAAGGCGACGGAAAAGGCCAATGGAGGCAACTCAGGGGCGGCAGCAACGGACAGAGTTCGCTCATTCAATTCTTTGACCTAGTCCTTGGCATCGATCATACGCCCACCAATTGTCATTCAACAGGAAAAGGAAACAAGGCTCCTGCCAAATTGGGCGCCGGCGAATTGAGCTTCTACGAAGAGGTCAGCCAGACGATCCCGTGCGCCAAGTACCCCTATTGACATGCTACTCAGGTCCGCCAGTACATGCCAGGTCCGCACCGAGAATTCCTCATCGGCGTGTCAAAACTAGACAGCATCAGAGATTTCGTGTATTCAGCACCAAACTCGCCGGCGCAGAAGCGACTTCTTCAGTCCTATGAAGACGCCACAAAAGCATTCGGCGATTTCCGACAAGCCCATATACAGCTCGTGACGCGCTACATCATTGTGCCATCAAGAAAGCCAGCACCGTCTGCATCTTCCGGCTTCAACTTATCGACCGCTTCCTTGCACTCGACCAAGGAGGTGACGAAAGATCTCACCGGAACAGGGGGGACAGACCTCATCCCGTTTCTCAAGACTGCCCGGGATGACACCTACGGGGCGGGGCTAGCCGCGGCGGCGGTGTCATCTCATGACAACGCAGATTCTTATAATGCGTACGCTCTGAAACACTAGATACCAGTATAGTCATAAAGGCCACAGACAAAGCACTGCCGTCTTAGTCAAGCCAGACTGCTTATATCCAGGACGGGTCAGTTGACATCGAGCGCGGTTAGTGACGGCAATATGCTAAGGTTAAGTATGTAGAACTACCTCAACTCAACTAGTTAGATTAGTTAGATTCGTTAGACAAATACTTAGCAGATACATCGATCGAGCGTTTGTTCATGCGTATCTTCACACCATACCGGAACGATCGTAGCTCGCATCGATTGTGCGACCCGAGCAGGCGTCCCCTGGCGACATTCTCGCAAACTCTTACGTACGGAGTTAAGTAAAAATTTAAGCAGGATATCTCAGCTTCATTTGCCTAAAGGCTAGCGTGTGCGGCGGAGCCCAGCACCGGCACCAGGGCAGGCCAGATATAAGATCCGAAATTCCGAACATCCGCTCTCTTTCTCATAACATCCGATGTTCACTTGCCGTGTTGATTTCGGACACTGGCTGCTTGAACTAAAAACTCACTGTCATAATACTATGCATTACACTTACAGACATACACCGGATTTCATCTCTTTCCAACTTGTATAGATTAGACATGCAATCGGACACAGACGGCTTACTTCCCTTGCGCGAGAGGGTCGCACAGGCCTGTGACACGTGTAAACAAAGAAAAGGTATATATCCCGAACCGTTGAACGCGAAAAAAAATGATATCGATTTTCCAAGATGAGCAATTCTATTCAATTTTAGGCTATTAATCATTAATTGACCATATCTAACAGTAAAATGTGACGGCCAAACCCCCTGCAGCTACTGTAAGAGACGGCACCGCGAAGACACATGCCACTTCTCCGGATCCGTTGGCCGTCGCCGCCCCCGCCGCCTCCTCCGATCTTCCGAACAGCCGACGGCGACAACGACGGGTATCGACAATGCTCCGACTGCGCCCGGAGGTCCATCCGATCATATACAACCCGGCACACCAACCTCTGCGCCAGGATCTCTATCTGTACCTGCGCAGAGTGCACATGTTCAAGCCGACGGCGCATCCGTAGCCCAGACATCGCCGGCGCCCACGCGGAATAGCTATGGCTCGGCTGAGGAAGAGGCCGAAGTACCGCGTGATGCGCGCCTCATTTGCGACGCGCAGGGTCGACTTGGTAGGTAGAATCAAGTGCTTTTATTCCTGATTATCGTTTTTCGGGGACCAAAACAATTAGAATTTTCCATTGCGGAGTAAGCCCACGCGCCAAGAGCGAGAAAAAAAGGGGGAATAGGAGAAAAGAAAGAAGAGAAGATGGTCAGCTAATGCGCTCCGCACACAGCATTCATAGGGGACTGCGCCCCTCTCTCGCTATTCCAAACCGTGAGACAGATCGTGACGTCGAAAGTCGACGCCAATGCGTTCGCGCCGGAGACGAGCCGCGTGTCTATGCTGGAGAATGTTAGTTCCGAGGGCCTTCTGCTCGACGCACCGTCGTCCGAGACAGCGGATCCGGCCATCGATCCCTCTACCGTGCACCGGCGCGTGATGACTTTTCTGACTGTTGTATGTCGTAATCTATCTCATGCTATACTACGGCAGGCAGTGGTATTACCATCTAAGCAGCCAAGCTAACATCTCAAAGACAAGTGGTCTAGCCGACCTCTTCGACACCAACACATTCATCCCGGAGCTGCAAACCTGGGCAGCGCAGAGCGCGCGTCCGGCAGACGTGACATCGGCAGTGAACTACCTCGTGCTGGCGATCGGCTCGCAGGCCGAGGACGAGAAGACGGCGACGACGTATTTCCTGCGTGGGAAAAATCTAGCGCTCTCCGCGCTGGCTGGGAATCTCAGCGTCGGCACCGTGCAGTCGTTCATCCTGACCACGCTGTATATGCTGCGGTCGTGCCAGATTAATGCTGGTTATATGTTCTTCGGTTCGATGCCCTGCTCTTGAATATGCGTTGTTTTCTTTTTTCCCCTGCTCCTTTTTCTTTTTCCCCTTTTCTACCCCTTTTCCACTCTATTGTTTGAACCCCATGCCCCGGACATAAGCGTGTTACTAACTCCCTTCTCACATAGGAATTGCGGCAAGATCGGCCTACGCCATCGGGCTGCACAGAACCGAAGTGAATTCACGGTTCGGCCCCGAGATTCATACGCGAAGGTATAACCCCTATCCAGCTCAACCATCTCTCTCCGCCCCTCCCCCTATTCCCCCTATTTTCTATCTTTCCGTGTTCCTCTTTTCCCTTTCCTCTCTCGATGCTAATCCCAAACAGAGATAATCTCTGGAAGAGCGTGCGCGTACTCGATCTCTACCTCAGCATATCCATGGGCCGGCCTCCAGCAGCCGCAGACCCAGACTGCACCGTGGCGTACACCACACCGGCACCCGTACACGCGCCAAACCAACCCCACCAAGCCAACCAGGCCAACGGGTACAGCAACGGCGGTGGTAGTAGCGTTGGCAGCAGAGAGAAATTCGACCTCCTCAACGCATCCGCGCAGATCCTCTCGCTCGTCGAGCGCATCATCTGGCGCGTGTACTCGCGCCGCAAGATCTCGTCGAAGCTCACTGAGGACATATCCCGGGAGCTAAGGGCGTGGTCGCGGCAGTGGCTGGCTGGCTGTGCTGTTGCGCGCTGCTTCAGCTACTACTGCACAGGGCGGTGGTGGTAGTGGTGATGGCAGAAATAGTGATACCCCTGATCATGCTAATACTAACACCAACACCAATGCCGACGGAGGCAATACCAATACCACCACCAATACGAATACAAGCCAACCACAACATGATCGAGACCAGGGCCCCTCCCTCTGCGAAAGCACAGGCGCCTGCCAGGTCCTCTGCTCGTACTACTACGGAGTAATGTTAATCTCGCGACCATTCCTGATGTTCGAAGTGTGCAAGCGGCTCTCCGACCCTTCCGCGCCGTCGCCGTGCGGTGCCGTTTCCGGGCGCGCGAAGCTCGCGAACGCGTGCATCGACGCCGCGTCCCTGACCATCGGGCTCGTGGCCGAGTTTATTGCGCGCGGGCCCGTGGATAGGCGGATGCCGCTGATCGTGTACGTCTTTTTATCACACTTCTTCTCCTGGGCCCCTATTTGCTCGTTTTGCTCTGCTTGGATTTTCTTTTTTTCTTTCTTTTATCCAATTCTTTTGGGGAAATTTCGGAAATATACTAGATTCTCATTACCGTAACAGGTCCTGGCTCTTCGCCTCCTCCCTCGCCGTCGGCCTCGGCCTGCTCGCAGACTTCAGCCGAGCCCTCGACAAAACCCTATCTACATCCGTATCTGCGCTCGAATTCCTCGGGCAGGAAGACGCGCACGCAGCGCAATACGCGCGGATCGTGGCCTCGTTGCGAGAATGCGCATTACGGCACCTCGAACGCAGAGATGCCGCCGACAGACGGCGTATCGCGCAGGACTCGACACAGATTTTTGGGCTTTTGCCGCGATCTCAAGCCCAACCTGCTGGGTCAGGGTCGGGTTCTAGTTTGGACCCAGAGCTCAGAGCCAGGCAGGAAGCGTACCAGGCGAGCATGGCGTATTTCCAGGCGCGGTTCCTGTGGGAGCAGCAGCAAGGGATGCATCCCAACTTACAACTAAACCCACAATTACAACTTCAACCCCAAGCACATCCATATCCATATCCCCATTCACAATCTCTCTGTCCAGAAGCGCAAGCCCGGCGTTTGGCATCAGCCCACCCACAACCAGTCGGAACAACAGCACAGCAGCAGCAGCAGCAACCAGTCGGAACCGCCCAACAGCCGTGGGAATTCCCACATATCGACCCAGACCTTGATGTCACCATGTTCGAGGACTTCGACCCTTCGATATTCGTGTTCCCTGGTAGAACGCCCACCACTGCCACGGCCTCGGCCGCGGATTTCTACCCGCCGACGGACGATGCCGGTGGTGTTGTCGTTGGGGATGGGGGGAATAGTGGCGCGGACCAGGTCTTCGGCGCCATGAATTTGTTCCCGCTGCTGGATGGGAATGGACATATTGATTTGGCGAGGCTTTGATGGGTGAGGGGAGGGGGGAGGGGGGGGTTGTAATAGAATAGGGGAGCTTGGAGGGTTGTTGGGTAGGTACTAGTAATGAGCTTTGAAGATTAAAAATTAGAGAACCATGAACTTGGTTAGAGCAGCGCAAGCTGTATAATCAAATAATTCAAGCGCACCTAGAGCATTTCGATCACAGTCAACTCCAGTCTCAGAGCAGCACTTCGATATTGGTGAATTGATCCAAGCCACTCTGCAAATTAACATTGCAAACACGCCACTTATCTGAACTTCAGGACTTTATTTCATTCGTTATCCCCGCCATTAAAGGCGCGCTTCTTATTACACCCCCCCAGCCATATACCCTGAGGTGTTCTTATTCATTTCTAGAAATTCCTTCTACAAGTTGGCGCAAGACATTCCTTTCTTTTCACACAGAAAGGAGTACAGCAATTACGTAGTGTACAGAAATGCTTCGGAAATGTGGCTCTCGGGAAAAGTTGCCCAAATGCCAACGAACAAGTATGAACACGTCATACATGTAGGTATTGTAATTCCATTTCCATATCCTGCGCCAAGGACCGTCATGTATCCGGTCGAGCTCCGATGTGCCTGCCAAGCACCACCGGTTCTTCCTAAAGGAGTTGCCCGCAGGCCATGGCGAGAGCCCGATTCTAGGTCATGTTATCGTCATGGTAACTCCCAAAGCGGGAGCAGTTGTAGCCCAATCTGACTGTTCAGTGGGCCTACTATATCCCTAGCTGGCGAAGTGCTTCACGCCCGATTCACGGCCGTATCCCATGGGCTTCACGCATCTGAGTGATCGTGCTCCTCATCCTCCTCTTCAAATCCGTCATCGGTGCTTTCGAGGCCATGGCCGTGAATAGCGTATGTTGCAAGCCAGCCAAATAGGGCAATGCCCGCAAACAGTCCCCAGGCCAGGCCCTCTCCTTTCGGATGCACATGAGTAGACGCTGTGAATATTGCGCCGGAGAGAAATGGCCCTACACTGCGACCAGCCGCAGATAAAGTTTGCGCTATCCCGTTCAGTCTACCGAGACTCGCGTGCGAGGGCGCTGAGTTTGTAATCTGTGCTTACTGTCAGTAACACGAACGGCGTGGACGTAGATATTCTATGAGAACCACAACTCACCAGTAGCATGATCGATGATAATCCACCGACAGCGCAGATATTCTTGATGACTAGTATGACACCCAATTCGAAGTAAAGCCATAGCTTCGCTTTTCCAAGTCCAAATGGTGGCTTGGAGTCCACATATCCCACAAACGGCATCAAGGCCATAGTAATGGCAAAGCCCAGTATGGAGCCTCGGTACGTGCCCACGTTGCCCATGCGGCTCTTGAGCGAGGGGAACAAGAACAGCTGAAAGAGGATAGTGAAGATGCCGGCGATGGATAACGACACGCCGATCACATCGGCATGAAGATTTCGTCCGGTCGGCGGTCGTCCCGCTGCAAAAATAGGATATAAGCTGTTGAAAGAGCTGTTGGAAAGCTGAAATATGAGGCTCGTCCCTAGGAGGATCAAGGTCGTCCTGCTAAAGAGCTGGCGCCAGCTCACAGCATCAGCTGGGAATTTGGCGTCGTCATCGCTAGCCGCCTCGTCGGATTGCGGTAGTAAGCCTGCGTGCTCTCCAGCCTCGAACTCATCTTCGTCACTTTGTACATCATCAGTGCCATCTGCATCTCTCCCGCCGGGCCAAATCCAAGAGCGCTTTAGACTTTTTGCCTTCTTCGTGAAGGAGTGGAGCCCGGGAAACCTCTCGGTCCAAGAAGGATAATCGTCTCCGATTTCGAGAGTTTCCTCGAACCATATAGCAAGCAGCACGACACTGATTGCTAAGAGCACAACAGCGACTATGTTGGGGCCAAGGAAGGGATATCGGTCTTTGGCCACCTTGCCAACCAACAGCCCACCTAGAGCAGGCCCTGTGATACTGCCGATGCTGTAAACGACAGGCAGCCAGGTAAAGGCCTTGCTCTGGTTGCTCCTATCGGTCAGCTCGCCCAGACAGGAGGGAACCACGGCAGCATTTCCATTAAACAGCCCCATGGCGATGTGCACCAGGAGGATCTGATGGTAGCGCTTGCAGAAGCCAAAGAAAATGAAGCAGATGCAGAGCAGCGAGGTGCCGGCTAGCATGGTGGGTTTCCTCCCAACAACGTCCGACAAGTAGCCCCAGAGCAGGTTCGTGGCGAGCTGGGCGAGAGCGAAGGCGGAGGCCAGAAGACCCACGTACAGGCCGGTGTTGTCCTTGTTCATGCCGGGGAAAGTCTCGGCCATCTCGGGCAAGTAGGGCGATATTGAATTCAGAGCAGACTGTTCGGCGAGAGAGAGCACGGCGAGCAGGGCCAGCTGCTTGATGGGGAGAGGAGTCGAGGCATCGTGCGCGTCTGACGAGTCGCCGGCATCGAGATCGGAGTCGTCGCTCGGTCGACGGCCGGCCGATTTGGGAGCAGGCGTCGGGAAAGTCTGATAGTGGTGGTGGCTGGGAGCGCGCTGGAGCGCTGCTGGTGACTGTCTCGATCTAGCTGCCGCCAGGATGGGGAGAGGCGAGCCAGCACGAAACGAGCCCGTTTGAGGTCGTCGCATGCCCGGCCGAGAACGGCCAGCGGACGAGTTGGCTCTAGATCTTCCCGCCGTCGCTGCCGCCGCAGCGGCATGAGTGGTGTGAACCATGATGACCGAAGGGTTGGAAGACAGACACGAGAACTAGCGAAGGCTTCGTGGTTTTGTGTCGACGATGCGATCTGCGGGCATCCGTACCTAACCCGTCGGCGCGCGTGGCTTCGTGATGGGTCGGTTCTCTCGTAGACGATCAAGCTAGTCCAGCCATATTTATGCTGCGTAGAAGTGCAACGGCTGCGTATATAATAAATACAATGCGGTTGCCTACGATGGCGAGGGGTATTCGAGTTGCACCTTGTACGTGGTTAGACGGCCGTACAAGACACGGCAAAGCGACTGGAAAGTTGAAAGCGGTTCGGGGTGGCCATTGAGAATTTAGTGTAGAAAGTTCTGTATGACGACAACAAGTCCACTGTACGGTGTTCGCTCCCCACTTGGTGCTACTTGACTCAGGCGGGAAGCATGGTGTTCTAGACAACTGCGTGGGGCCGCCTAAGCGCAGGCCCGACGGTACCGGTTTTAGTGGACTGAAACGGCGCAGAACGACGGGAAAAGAAAAAGGGATAAAAAGAAACATTCGGGTAAAAAAATTATTTGTGCCTGATGAAAACATCCCTAGATAAACACATCACGAACTAGATGTACATGGTCTGGTCAGAATAAACATACCGTTCTCACTGTGTATAAGCTTGGATCAAATTCAACAGTCAACTCACCCACACACGACTTATACCAACTTTCCTGAGGCATCATGAAACAAACCAGTCATACGTTTACTGTCCATCTATATTATATAAAAGTGTAACGGTATTCAAAATTTAGAAAGAATGGTCAAGTTAATCATATATTCGTACTCCTTTGCTAATGCCATGATAATCTCCACAAGGATAACAGAAGCAACATATACAGAAGACGTTCGTCTGAACTGTGGATAATATTCAACAATGCGCCCATAACCAGATCCATAAAGCGGCAAGATTCTGTCTTGGCCGCGTCTGTGTCACGGCAGCAAGCTCTGCTTCCTCTACTCTAATCACCAACATCCTATCTTTAGCCTATACAAAATTAACTCGCTTTGGTTGCAAATCTTACTTCCCGCTCTTCCAACCAAAAAGTCTGGAGAGAGTGGACGAATGGCGTCTATTCTCGCCCCTGGGAAGGTCCTTGGGATCGACATCGGCTGCCGCGCCCTGCATATGCGTCACGGGATTGGCCTGCACGCAGCCGGAGTTCGAGTTATCGCTGTCCGTGCGGAGGCTGTCGCGCGACGCGTTGCCATTGCAACACGAGACGAGAGTGCTCGTCTCGTTCTTACGCCCCGGCATGTCGAGGGCCGGATTGCTTGTGAAGAAGTCCGCCGGACGGATGTGGAACTGATGAATCTCCACGGGCCTATCAATCTGTCAGCAGGGGCCCAGCCAAGTGCCATGGCGCATCATATGATAGGGGGCTCGTTACTTACATGACGGGCCAGTCTTCGACGCGCGGGTTATGCGTGAGTCCGAACACGTTCCAGACAACGGGGCTACTCCGCTTGCCTTTCTCGCTGGTTGTGACGGGCTCATCGACGAACCAGTCACCCCGTTGTACCATAGCCTTTACACCACCCTCCTCTTTCTTACTCTGATTCGTGAACTCACCCGCAGCCCAGAGCTCTTCGTCGCGGTAGCCCGTCACCCAGAGGTGATGTTTCGCGAACGGGGCTCGCGCCGCCTGCGTGCTGTTCTCATCCGCAAGCATGAGTTGTGTTGGGTTGGGAGCAAATTTGTATCCGACATTCTTGCCGCTAATGGGATTCTTCTTGTTCACATTCTCCATTTTCACCACACGGTTGAGCCTGGGTTCCGCATCTGCATACATGGCGCTTTCGACTTTCTGTCGAAGCACTTCGTAGCCATTGCCGAAGGGATTTGTTTCTGGGTTCATGGGGATAGGGTGGGTCTCTTCCAACACCACCGCCGTGTCACTACTGCTATACGAATCGATACTCGGGTCGATGCGCACGGCAAAGAGATGTTGATGGTTCTGTGCCAGCACACCAGGGAATACTACGTTGCCGTAGTTGGACACTTTCCCATCATCTATGGGAACCACGCTCACAATGCCGGTCGCGCGGGTTTCAACGGAAATACCGCCGGCAGTGTCGAGCTTGTAGGCGAACACATACTCGTAATTCGCGAGTGTGGCTACGAATTGGATCACAAATTCGCGAAGCCGCGTGACAACCGCACGATTCGTGCGAAAGTTGGTGTGCTTCCATCCAATGCCTACGGAGCTGTGTCAGTCTCTCTGGTCTCATCATAGGGATATGTATCTACGCATAGTACCTACCATTATCTTGTTCATGCATGCACACTACATTCTTAGCCACATCTGGCGTGCCTTCCGGAGTGGTGACAACGGCGCTCATATAATGAATGGCGCCGAGACAGTCACATCCGAGCTTCAGGTTGTTGGCAGCCCGCCCGATACCGCCATCTCCGAAGTCAAAGGCTTGCTTGCGTTGAAACGGCGGGCGTGGGTCACCGTACGGAACGGTCATCTCCGAGAACGACAGACGGTACAGAACTGGTCGACCCTCATAACACACATCATGAAGAACAGCGCCCTCTCGGGGTGTGAACCCGACACGGAACCGCCACTTCTGCCACTCGACGAGGTTGTCAGAATGGACTTGGAAAGAAGCACCCTCTGGCTGTGTGATGTCGATAGGCTTCACGTCAGTACGTAGGGGCCGATCGAGAAGCTCGGGCAGATATTCGGCAGATTTGCCGTGCCCAAAGACCTTCTTAGGCTTATCCGCCTTGGGAGAAGGGTAAAGGCTGTCGCCGATCCCTCCCGTGGCCAAGCGGTCAATGCGAATCAGCTCTTTGGTGGCGAAGTCCATGACTGGGATGATGGGCAGCGGATATCCATAGTGATTGGAATCCGGATTCTTGTTTGACGCGTTGCGAGCATACACCAGACCCTGCATATAGCGGGGGACGTCCTCGTCACGGTCGAGGCCACCGTAGGGCCAAGGATCTATGGTGATGGTAAAGCCCTCGGGCAGAGAGAACTCGTCCATAGCCTCTTTGAACATGTCCGACGCCATGCAGCTGTCGTAGAACATGCCGAACTCGGCAGCTGTATAGCTGGTCTGGCAGTAAGCAGGGAACGTCTTACTACGGCGAACCTCGCCGGCCGCCACATCCACGACATCCTCACACAGCGAGGCCACGCCGGCCTTGACATGATCGAAGAGCACCTTCACCAGTCTCGGGGGCGTGGTTTTAGGGGTCTCGCCAGCGTGCTCTGCGGCTAGGAACTGAGCGAGCCCATCTCGCTTGGGCTCGTCCACATATATGGAGCGAAAAAAGAAGGCAACACCGTCATCCTTATGTGTCTTGATGACGATATCCCGAGCACGTAGCAGCTCTTCGTTTGTGAGAGGCCGCAGAGGGTGAGGCAGCGGCGAGGATTCAGACGTCAGTTTCAGCTCCGGCGACATCTTGGGCATCCATGCAACACGGCAATTAGGTAGTGAGATGTGTGAGTGCTACGAGCATTAGTCGAGAGGGGCCGTGACGGGAAGAGCAGAGCCGAGGGAGAGCGCGAGGGAGGGCACGAGATAAATGCCGCCAGTAGTACCAAGTGTGCAAATGCCTCCTATTTTCAGGAGGCCTCCGTTTTATATATCGCGGCTGCCCTGCTTATCATGCCAAATGCCGCCTAACTCGAACGTGAGGCAGGAAGGCAGGCGCTCGATAAGCAGGTCCGTACCAGGAATAACCACCTATGCACTGCAGGAATCACCAGGAATAGGTATCGAGCTACCTGCCGTGTACTTGGACTAAGACGAGAACAGGCCAGTGGCCGGGCTTGCGGTAGGGCGCCAGCATGTCGTCCGGCAACAACCGGGCAGGTACACTGCTCGTCATCCCCCAGGCGCGCCAGGTGCACAGGCTCGGGCCACAGCGCATGTGGGGGCAGGGATGACACCTATGGGCCACCGCTGGCGGCCCTGCAGTGCTCTGTGCCCGCGACAACCAGCACCCAGCTTCCTAGCTGCATCGGGCAAGTCCTCGCGAGCCTGGCTGCGAGTTACGGCGGACAATGACACTTGCCTCGGGCGCTGGCACGCTTGGCTGGCTATCCCAGCACGTCCGTACACCGGACTTGTCGGGCGCTGTCCACGCAGACCGCTGCGGGCCTGCGTTGGCCTGGTTGCGATACCGTATACGGGTTGCAGGTGCTGTAGGCCCCCCTATCTGCCGCCTATCTGCCGCCTATCTGCTCAGGCAGGGGTACGTGCGCTAGGTGACTCGCCAACAGCGACAGGTACCGCCTAGCGGTCGGTTACGGGCGACACTAGTGCCCTAAGCAGTCCCCCGCGCCGCCGGATGCCACGCCGTTTAGGCGTTATAGCTGGGGGGGTCGCACTGGATGGATACCTACCCAGAGTCGGATCGCCCGGCGCCCCGTTGCCCAAGCCGTTGCCGGGAAGGCGCTTGCCAATCATCCACGTTTCATGCTCTATAGTACATGCATGCATTGCATATCACGTTTGGGAAGCGTCGATAAAGTGCCACCGCCGCAAGTCTTGAGCCGCATCCATCCACTGCCATTCGTCCGTCCTGCCTCGCCTCTCACAAGCGTTATGGGACATGTCGGCATTCGATCTTGGCGCCGATGACTTTTACACCGCATAGTTCTGGCCAAGGCTTGAAAGCTGTCAAACTGTTGGGACGCCGCATAGAATCGTATAAAATGGCCCCTAGCATAAGCCACCGACAGAGAAGGATGCTGAAGCCGAAAATATTACGGCTCTTCAGGTCGAGCCCGGCGAGGCCAGCTCCACGCTAAGTACGGCTTCATCTAATCTAGAGCATCTAGAGCCGATAGCCTTACACTAATGATACGGCTAACTCACTCTTGACTGTCGTCCATGCGGTTACAATGAAAAGGGTAGGATGTTATGTGAAAACAAGACTAGACTGTGCTGAAAACCCTTCTCTAACTCTTCCCCCTTTAGTTTCACTCACAATATTAGGAAGCGGTCAGGATATAGTAAGTGTTCGTTCATGATGACAAGCAAATATATCTACCACGTACGTTAAAGTTGGAGCCAGCAGACGTATGGGGGGCAAATATGTATTCGCCCTGTCTAACACAGTCATCTGGATGCCCACCATCTCATCCAGCCCTATGGTGGGACTACTGGATTTTATATCCATCGTGGAAACGATCTAGAGACATAGGTTGATCTCCATGCTTCCAGTGCGATCGACACACGGATAGATACGCAGCGTCTCTTCGTATCTCCGAGGATCGCACCGTATGTGCGGCATCTTGGATCTTGATGTCGTATTTGAATAGAGACGATGTGATACATGGGCCTGGAAGCAGGCAAGACGCCCTAGCCTTGACGGCGCAGTTAGTCGTTCAGCTGTGGTGTAACTCGAGCCAAGGCCAGATTCGATCCATGCGTCCTCTCATCTTTGCGGAAATAACGATATCGGCAAGTAAGACTGATTTGATGCGAAGCTGGACCAGGTCTATAAGCCACCCGACGGCGATGAGGCAAATAGATACAGGAGCAAAGCAGAACCGGAGCTCCAACCAGAGACCAGAGCATGCTTATTATAGAGACAGCTCTTGCATGATTCAGGACCCTATCCGGCGTCCATGGCTTCGTTAAAGAGACCTATCATATCGACATATCCTGCTGCTTAGTTTTGTCAGCAGGCGTGCTTTTTCCTGTGAACGATATGTAGCAACCCGTCCCCCTCTAGCCCCGGCGCCGTTCTAGCCGCCGACCAATCCAAGGCTCTCATTTGAACCACGGACCCCAGAGGGACTCTCTATTCGCTCAGAATAATTCAGCACTAGGCATAATCAGCTTGAGAATAAGAGGTAAGTGCGAAAGCAAAGATACAGAAGAGGTCGGAATAAGCAATGGCTGTATTTCAAGAGCAAATGCTTGTCGGACCTCCGTCTCAACCCGTAAGATCGGGAAGAGTCTTGGCGCATATGTGTGAGCCAGTCACTCACCATGAAGATGTGAAATTCAATCCATCTCGAAGTAGGTCATTGAGGGACAAAGTTTCTGCGCATATGAGTCATAAGATAAGTTATGATGACAGATGATACACGCGATCCCTGCCTCGGCGTTATCTCCGACATCGATACTGGTATCGTCTCGCAAGTTCATCGAGAGAACGGTCTGAAATAAGAAACAGGTCCGTTTCAACGCTCTTCAAATCCCGGCGCTAGCCACCACCTCCCCAAGAGGGCCAGTGTAAGTGCCGAAGATAGGAAATGCGTCTTTCCTCTAGCCTCGGTCGCTGGCCACTATTCCTTGCCCCACGGGGATCCCGCCGATGATGATCATTATTATCGCGTCGTTTGCAAAGCGGATACCCGTATCGCAGAGCAAGCGAGGGGAAGCTTACGTTGACAGCCGATGCCGTGTCCCGCCCGGAGGCGCTTGCCTGTATGGTGGAGAATTTGGCGCCCGTCAAAGCCGTGGTGCGGAGATATTCGATCGCGATAAGATCGAAATCGAGATCGGATAGGGCGTAAGCATCAGATGAATGAGTGTCTCTGATGCGCGCCTGCACTGCCCTACTCCTCCATCTCAAAGCCTTGTGAGAAAAGGTTGTGATGGTAAGTTACCAGCCTGTCCGTCTGGTTTTGGCTGATGTGGGCATATTGGCCGCCAAGACTGCGGGATATATATATATATATATATCAGCTGCTCATCGTGAGCTCACAATTCGCGTTCCGATTACTTGACATGTGAATCTAGATTTGTTATTTCTTCAAAAAACTGATCTCTATGCTTATCAGCCAAGAATATTGCCCAAGTAAAGCCAAGTTTGCGATCGTGATGGATCCAACACATTAAGAGGCACTTACGTAACGTTCAAGTAAGTGTTTGCTTATTGTTACAATGGACGGAGTACTGCTCGGTACTGTACAACGGGCTCTACAGTAGTAAAGATCAATAGTTTACGTAGTGGGGGTGCACACATGCGCTACCAGTATGTATAACCGGCCTGGTCATTTACCGATCATGTCGAGCCCAAGCTCTATCTCTTACATCAACTAATACTAGGAGTCAGCTACGACAATTTTGAACATCGTCGAAGAATGCAGACGTCAATGCGGGTCCGTTGAAATTGCAAATGCGAATTCAACAGGGAGACGGACGTCCCCGAATAGAGTGAGTATATGTGCTTAAGGGTATCATTTCAATTCATACGCTAGCTCTAATATCTCGTCACCGCCGGAAATATACCTATGGTTATACCTACTCACCAGGGTAAGGTAAGTCGATTGGCAATTCCAGAATCGTTGACGCTAAATACAATCGAAAGGTTTGTTTTCTTCAAACCAGCAGCTTCATGATTTTTCTTCATCGACCAGACCGGAGTCCTTCTTCGAAGGTGCGTCGGAACTATAAGCATGCTGCTCATCCGGAGTGACCCTCTCGCCATGGATCGGTTTAGGATGTTTCCTGCCCGAGAGGTCCCAGAAAATAGACTTGACTGTGTGCTTGAGCGTGTGCCGTCCTTCGAAGACGGGAAATAGCCCAACGGCGCCGAACGACCCGAAGATCCAGATGATGCCCACCGTAACCCAGCCGGTGAAGAACTGTTTTGAGAATACATACGAAGAGCCGTATAGAGGGAACGGCCATAGGATTAGGAACGCTAGCGTCATTCCCACCGTTGTCCATTTGGATATCTTGCTCGCGCGCAAGAGTTTTGTTTGCTCCTCATGGAACTCATCGGCCGTCTCGACGCGGCCTTCAGCAGTCCGTTCGAGATCCACGCCGGCTACATCCGTCAGGTCGTGGTCGTCTGCCTTCCGGAGCTGCATCATCGATTTCCAGTCATATTTATCCTATACGCGTGCCAGTTAGTATACAATTGTGCGTATGGGCACAGCGGGGTGAGCAGGCGTACCAAGCCGAATATCAGCGTGAATATGGGAATCAGGACAAGAGGGGATAACAATGCAGTGACTAGGTATGTGTCAGCTTCTTTGTCAAAAACGTGGCAGTTTGATTGGAAGTATTACCGTTACCAGCAAGCATGGGATTGTTCGAGCCCGTGCAGGCAACGTCGAGACTACCGCACTCCTTCGAGGCCGTGACAAGCCACGCAATCAGCGCAAAGGCTAAGCCGAGAGGAGGCGATAAAGCAGCCGCCCATTTGTTCTGGCCCGACCAAATGAGGGTTAAAGTAGCTGGGATCACAGCAGAGGAGATGATACAGCCCATTAACAAATAAAGGTACCCCATCGAGATGCCAGCATAATAAAGCCCGACCGAGAATGTCGAGATGAATAGCGCATATACGCAGACGATGACGTGGGACATGTAGATGAGGCGCTTGCCGCTCGCTTCAGGCTTGAAATAGGTTCGATACAAGTCGTAGGTGAAGATGGACGATACAGCAATGAGTTCAGACGAAGTTGCAGAGGTGACGGCGAGGAAGATGATCAACAGAGTCCCTATCGCGCCCCCCTTTCCAAGCAGTGCAACGGCGGCGTACGGGAGAACTAATCCCGATGAGATCTCATCTTCTGACATTCGGTTAGGATAGGTCGGGAAGGCAGGCGTGTTTTCCAACGCAAGTGCTGAAAGTCCCATCGTTGTGGCAGTGAGCCACGGGATCGCGAACCAGGAGAGCCCGCCCAAGATGTAACCAGGAAGCGCGTGGACAGGTGATGCAGCAATGGCCTTGTTATAGTAGCCATTATCCAGGAACACGGTTCCGAAATTGCCCACAATATTGATCACGAAGAAGATAACTCCCTGCGTCGAGCCTGCGGGTCATGTGTCAGTACACAACGATAACAGCCAGGCGCTTACAGAATACGCATGGCCGCGAAATCCTCGACGATTCTAGAACCCAGAATCTCAAGGGTCGGTGCGCAAATGGATTACTTACGCATCGTCAAATAGCTCCCTTGAGCATTGCCATCAACAGGATGCCTAGCGGCCGCCTCCACTAAACGGTCATAGACTGCCGAAGGTGATCCGAGAGTATCTGACGTGGCATAGGCTGTAAGAGAGAAAACAATAATGATGATCAGTAGGATGAACGTGTGAATCCAGTCGGTCAGAATTGTCGCCTTCAGCCCTCCAACCATTGTATACGCGATAACACCGATGGGTAGAAGATAGATGGCAGCAATGGTATGCATTCCCGTGAGAGCGCTCACGGTGGCCGAGCCGCCTACGACAAGCATCAAGCTGACGAGGATATTCGTCACGAGCCCAAAGACCATGAAAACGAGATGGGCGATTGTGCCATATCTCGCCTTGATCCTGTTCCCACCCGTGGTCGTCAGCCTCTTCGCATTAATCTATATCAAGTTGATACAGGGGGTTACATACACTTCAAGAAAGGTATGCGCGTTCGGCGCACGTCTCTTTAGCTCAATAGCCAGAGTGGCAAAGAGCAGAATCTGAACAGTAGCCCCAGAGGCATACCAGAAAGGACCAGATACGCCGTACCGATAGCAGACACCCGAACTCTGGAGGAGTGTGGCAGCCCAGGTCCATGAGGACACGACAGCAGAGCCGACCAAGCCGCTTTTCACAGTTCGTCCGGCTGTGGTGAACATCTCCGACGTCTGCAGCTCCGAGTTATACCGCTTGAGCGTGACTGTGACGAGAATCTTCAGGCCCGTGGTCAGATTAGTCGCTCGCTCCATTAACCTCGAGTATGATGGTAGCAAAGTGTCTTACCATGCCAAGCGCAAAGAGGAAGCCTAAACCAAGGACAATGCCATATCCAACGCCTTGCCCTAGAGGCGCGCCCACCGTTGTCCCGTCCATGGCGAATATGAGAACCGCCTTTGCGCGGAAAAGGAGTCGAGCGTCGTATATACGGTGGTAGGTGTTCCAATCCTAGCTGCACTATGTGCTATGAACCAAAGGGTTTATTCACGTAGCATCGACACCGTCGGCGCAAAGTTATTTACGTCGCAGCAAGCTTTACGGGTACCAAATAGGAGAGAACGAAACTCGCTCATCATCTCGTCACCACCTCGCTTATATATATGCATCGAATCATAGATAAGTAGCCAGAGATAGCCAAGCCAGAACACAGTATCTCCCTAGACATCTGGCCGATCAACCCCCACCACAACACCGATACGCCAGTCACCAGCATCCTCCCGGCAGAACTAAGACAATGCGACAAAAGAAACAGAAGATCCAGCCGATGCTCCCTCGTTACCGATACTGGGTCTTGCCCTACGCGGAGCTGAGAACTACCGGTTTCGTGGGGCGGGAGAACGGCCGCTGCGACTCTACGGCCCTCTCCGCGCCCTCGTATTGGTCGATAAGCTTTGTTCTTTTGGCGTTGCATCCATGCAACCTTGATAAGGTACGCTGGGGAGGAGATGAGATGAGCTTCCCGGCGTGGGACGGACGAGCGATCGACGAGCGTCATTGACACCCATCCTGCTTCGTTCGTCCGTGTACACTAACTGTTACTTGTAAGCGGTTACAGATAGCTAAAAGCTTAGCTATCTAACTAGCCGGGTATGTAACCAGTTCTTTCAGTCATGAAGACGAGAGATATAATTCAATCTTGAATCAATGCTAGACCATGTGGGCTAGCAACACTAGTCCGGCTTACCACCACGCTTGTCTTTATATTACAATGTGCCATTATGAAGCGGAGCGCGGTCAGACGTGCATAGTAGATTTCGAACAGAGCCGTTAGACAAACATAACATGTAAGCGGAAACCGAGCCCACCCAACCCACAGCCAATCGCGAGGCGGCGCCGTCCTATCTATCATCCACCTCAACGCCGCCAATTCTCAAACGGCGCAGATAAGAAATCTGGCGTTCTCCGTTTTCTTCCTGCTTGCTGCCTTTGATTACATACAAACATAAGTACTTCTTAATTTCAATGTGGACAAAGCCGAGATCGAGGTTATCTCGTCGCCTCCACTGGCTCAAGCTTATAGATATTTAGCCAAGGCAAGGCGCAGATAGATAGTGTAGAATTACTTAATTCCCGTCACAAAAAAAGACCCCAGCCGCTCTGACGTCGTGGGGTTGGGACCCTGGTATGATAACTTCTTGGCTAACACAATGGAATCGAGTAAGTATCAGACAGAGCACGCGACATTTATGCTGCGCAGACAAATACTCTCTTGTAAGAGGTAGATTGGCGCATTGATTCGTGTAACTGAATTGGGTCGCCCGTTGGGTCGTAGCTCCGGCTTACAGCCAGTCAAGTGTATGCTAGACGGAGATGGAGAATGAGAGCATTAAAGGTGAAAATGCTCGCATCTGGCCGAATAGGCCTATCATCTTTAGAGCCTGCCGGCGAGATTCTGCTGTGAAACCTAGTATAAGGAAGAACTCTTTTCTTTTCCTACACTGTTGGCGCAAGATGCTGTATCTCATCAGCGCCCCTGATCTAGCGCCCTCTCTCTACGAGCACGAAGGGTCCGCATTCTAGATCTAGAATCAGAATTGAAGACATGCCAGCCACATTTCCATTTTCGCTTACCCCATTTGGTCTACGAAGTAGGTATTAGGTATCATACCCAACTCATGGAGTTCCAAGCCGTCCTCGAAAGGTGTTGGGATAAGTTAATTATGCAACCAATCGCCTAGGTATCATATGAAAACCCGCAAGAACTCCACCAAAGCCATGATGGCCATAGCCTGACCATACGGCATGCTCGTGATGGGTATGTCCTTATAATGCTGCAAGTCGCGGCCCATGCCCGTGCCAAACGACGTGTTCAGCAGCTCGCCATCCTTATCGATATTCACCAGCACCCCGTAAATCGCATTCAGCGCAGTCTCCTCGTATTCGCGACCGATGTACTTCTTGCGCTTGGCCTTGAGCATGCCAAACGCGAACCCCGCCGTCGCGCTCGCCTCGACGTACGAGCCCTTTTCTTCGGGGTGGTCGAGCAGCGTGCGCCACAGGCCGGAGGGCGTCTGCAGAATCTTGAGCGCGTCGCACTGCGCGGCGAGCGTGTCGACGAGGTGCGTGTGGAAGGGGTCGGTGGGCGGCAGGTCTAGAAGCTCGAGGAAGTCTGGGATGACGATGGTCAGCCAGGCGTTGCCGCGGGCCCAGCGCGCGTCGGCGAAGTTGTGCCCGCCCTCATGGAACGTCCAGCCGTGGAAGAACAGGCCCGTCTTCGCGTCGAAGAGGTACTTGATGTGCAGCAGGAACTGGCGCTTGGCCTCGTCGACGTAGTGCGGCCGCCCCAGCAGCCGCCCGATCTTGGCCAGCGGCATCACCGTCATCATCAGCGTGTCGTCCCACAGCTGCTGGTCGTTCTCCTCCAGGTACGTGATGTGCTGCATGCCGCCGTACTTGGTCCGCTCGAGGTCGTGGTACGCCCACTCCGCCCAGCTGTCCAGCCACGGCAGGTAGGTGATGTTCCCCGTCTTCTCGTACACGTGCGCGAGCGTCAGGAACACCGCCATCGTGTTGATGTTCTTGGTCGTGCCCCCGGCTGCGAACCGCGCCGCGAACCAGTCCTCGATGATCCTCAGGTATTTCTCATCGCCGGTGAGCGAGTAGTATGCCCATATGCCATTGAGACCGATGCCGTGCGTCCATTCCCAGTCGTTCCATCCCTTCGTGTCGATGACCCGGCCATCTGCCAGCGTCATCAGGAACTCCCCTGACTTGTCTTTGATATTGACCAAGCCATCGATCAAGAGCTTGATCTTGTCATGGATATCGCTGGATTTGAGCCCGTGCGCTTGTGCAGGCATTTCTGTATACTAGACGATAGGTCGCCAAACCGCTTAATGTCGTCCAGGCGATGGATCGGCGACCTCCGTATTAGATGTCGACTAACCTCTGGAATAAGTTCCAGTTTAGCCTTCTTAAACCACCCTAGCCATATTTCTGTTCAACGGGCATGTTTCATTTTCATCCAGCCCCTATCCTCTCTCGCATCGTCGTTCATCACGTCGTAGCAATTATTGTCCGAGCCAGCGAGCCAAGACATTTCGTCAGTGGAGCACGAACAAGGGTGATCTCATCCCCGCATTTGCACACGATTCCGAACAATGAGAAACCCGCTACGAGGAGGCGGCGTTGCATCCCCGATGGTCCTTGGTGGATAATACTGGTTCGCGCCAACAACGTATTAGAAGTTCGGGCACAATTATCCCGAGATTCCCAGATCTCAGTCGTCGAGACTTGAGAAGACTTCTTTACCAAGACCGATACCCGCATGTTTAAACAACGCATGTGACCAGATATTCGGTGCCACTAACAAAGGTGAGACTCGTCAGGGTCTAGACGCCGAACCGAGTTACATTGGCAGTTCGGGTTCTTTCCCCAGAACCCCAGGTCAACAGGTGTATTTCCCCGCTCACTCCTTTGCCCCAAGTTTCCGGGGGAGTGGGCAGGAAGCGAGTTTCGTTGTATTATGAATAGGCGTTAGGCGGAATCAGGTGAACTATTCCAAAGTACCTGCATGTGTCCATCGAATGAGGATAGGGATGCTGAGTGGCTCTCGCTCTAAGCTGACAAGTAGTGCGACTTGTCCAAAGCAAAACGTATTCTCGTCCTTGTGTCGCCAGGCTATTACTGGTGTATACCCCGAGTAAGTCATCCAGCGCAGGATCATGCCGCGAACTGCAATTAGAATAGTCATCCAGACAACAAGTAGTACATATATACCACTATGCCAAAGACCGATGGGACTCTGATGCTCATTTAACTGGCGGCGGATATTAGAATCTCGTCTCGTTTTTCAAACCGACTCGGTCCAGTCACTGTTCAACCATCGAAGTGCTTCTCGTCTTACGATCATTGAGACGGTCTCTGCAAGTGGCTACAATGTCGGCGCCCGCTACACGTAAGAGCGGAGAGGCGCCTGTCGATTCGATGATCGAAGCTCGTCGGACCATATCAGCTACAGATGACGCTGAGCTGAAGGGAAATCACACACATATCGACAGAGTAGATCAAGAGATTGCCAAATATGCTTCGCAGGCTCGCATCGAGATCAGCCCTGAGGAGAATGTGAGGCTTCGAAAATTGATTGACCGGCGAGTCCTGGTCGTCATGATCACCACTTACTTCCTTCAAGCCATCGACAAGGGCACACTCTCCTTCTCTTCGATTATGGGCTTGCCGAAAGACACGGGCTTGCTGACGCCCGACGGAAAAGTCAGCCAACTCTACAGCTGGTTGACGACATGCATATACATCGCCATCCTAGTTGTAGAATATCCTCAGGTATGTAAAGACTCCGGAGAGTATTGTCTCACATGGAAGAGAACAGTCTTGCTGAAACGAGCTCGATACAGAACTACATCATAGCGCGAGTCCCTCTCGCAAAGTACTTGGGATTCTCCATTGTCGCTTGGGGAGCCGTCCTGGCCAGCCATGCAGCGTGTTCGAACTTTACTGGGCTAGTTACAGTCCGTACACTTTTAGGAATTTTCGAATCGGCGTGCCAACCGGCGTTTGTCGTCCTCTCGGCTATGTGGTATCGACGCGAAGAACAAGCGGCCCGAGTGACATACTGGTATATGATGAACGGAGCACAACAGATCGTTGGCGGCCTGCTTGCATATCTCTTCACTCTGATCTCTACCGGTCCCCTCAAATCCTGGCAGTGGTTGTTCCTTTCATACGGCATTATCTCCATTTTCTTCGGAGCCTTCGTTTTCGTATACATGCCGGACTCGCCCATGCGCGCCAAGTGCTTTACCGAAGAAGACAAACGACTGATGGTTGAGCGCGTTCGTGATAACCAGACCGGTCTTCAGAACCGCAAGTTCAGAAAGGAGCAAGTATACGATGCGCTCACTGACCCGCAGACATGGTGCTATGCCTTGATCCAACTTACGACAACGTTGCCGACGAGTGGCCTCGGCGCATTCGCTAATATCATTATCTCAACCAATTTGAAATTCACCAACCTGCAAACGCAGCTCTTGGCCATTGTTCTGGGCGCATACATCATCATCGTTCTGCTGGGATCGGTCTGGCTAGTCAAGAAAACCAGCCAAAATAACCTAGTTGCGCTAGGTTTTGTGATTCCGTAAGCATCAAGCCCGACTTTGCAAGAATGCTCTTCCGCCGGCTAACTCGAACCCGTTACAGGTCATTCATTGGAACGATTCTGCTCTTGACAGTACCCAACGAGACATTTTCGCAACACATCGGCCTACTGATTGCATATTACATCACCTTGTCTTTCTGGGCGGCGCAAACGTTGGGATTGTCCCTCCTGTCTCGAAATGTAGGCGGCCAGACGAAGAAATCGATTGTCCTGGCCATCAACTTCATATTCTGGGCAACCGGTAATGCGATCGGTAAGTATTTTTCAAGCCCCAGTATCGTTCTAGCCCGTGCATCGAGGCTTATCCATTGGCATCACTAGGTCCGCAAGTGTTCCTGGCATGGGATGCGCCGAAGTATCATGTAAGTAAATCCGCTCTGTCAGGATCTTCTTTTTTTTTTATTGACGGGCGTACCACAGATCGCGTTCGCGACCCATATCGGCTGTTATACGCTCCTCGTAATAGTTCTGGTCTTCTTCCGCTGGTACCTTAAGCGAGAGAATGCGAAGCGCGATAGCTTAGCAGCTGCGGGTGTTCAGGAGGCCCAGGATACCGACCTTACTCACGCCTTCGAAGATCTGACGGACCGTGAGAACCCTAACTTCCGCTATATATACTAGGGCAGCCTGCAAGTCTTGGAAAGGCATTGTTTGTGCCAGACAACTGAATGTATCAAACGAGCCTGGCTTTGAATGGTTTCCGAACAGATGGCGCACACCAAAGATATGTAGAGAGAAATTAGTAATCAAATCAAGTCATCAGCTGCATGCAGTGGTAGGACAGAAGTAAACATCAGCCGGATCTAGATGTTGAGTGTGAGGTAAATCTGATAAGATTGCCCGTTGGTGCTGTTATGCCGGTCACTAACTAGTCAAGTCATTAAGCATAGTGGCTGAGAGTACTTCGAGACTGCTGCTCCTTTCTATAGAGCATATGTGTCGTTTCATTAACCGAGAATGGCGGCGTTGCATCCAAGCACATCCCGTGATCTGATAGACCTTCCATTTAGCCTAGCCGAATCAATCTGGTAAATTAGAGCTCAATTCATCATACAATAACACTCGGAAACGAGGAGAGCACATTGCCACGCAGAGGATGCCAGATAGTAGTCCTACCGATGGCCGGTATGCCTTCGTAGCTCTTGATGGAACCTATAACCGAAAGGGTAATTTGATCCAGTATGCGTTGGGCTATATGGAAATTTGCTGAAGTTTGGAAGCCGATAATGAAAAACCTACCTACCTACAACCCAGTAGGTACATATGTAGGTAGCCTATGTGAGTTGAGGGAAGATTAGGTAGGTAAGTACACAGAGAGAACACTCGCTCTTGCCTTGCACTCTCTACCAACAACTTGAGATACAGTGCCTTCGAGGTTTTCCATGTCAGTCTCGAGGTACCTAACCCACATACTATACGGAGTAGGTACCTAAAGGTTACATATCTATGAAGCTGACCTACATATAAGCGCATACGTATATGTATTTTTTGAGTGAAATTCCGTCTATTACTCGTTATCGAATCTACCTAAGTAGCACCTAGGCTAGTGTTTGACGTTGTTCAACTTCAAGTTGCTCTCAATCACATCAGTACGGTACCTACTCGTAGAGACGTATGGCTACTCGTACATACCTCCTGTCATATCCACATTTGCACCTGCATGGGACCCACTTACCTCCACAAGTATCCACTGTAATTCCCTGCTACGCCCAAAATTAGAGCTTTGGATTGCTTCTTCGGTCAAGCACATCCTACGGAGTACCTGCCACTCGACTCGAATTCATTTTCACTTCTTTTACATCTTCATAAGTCTTCAACGAAGCTTGAAATCCGCATACCTAAAATACCAGCCCAATTTTATCATCTCTATCTCCCGATCCATACCCGTTCGTTCACTCGTGTTACCAAAGCATCTACTGTCTCTAAGGCAATCCTGCAACGCAGAGATCACGAGGGCGTGGTGGCTCAACGCGTGACAGTCAATGCTCTCGAATCTCGCTGTAGCTTCATAGTGTTCAATCTTGCGCGACCTAGAGCCTATTTTCCATCTACGCGCCCGTTGCTATCCGATTATTCGACATGGACTACCGGTCGCCGTCTCGCGACGGCCGCAACAATTCGCGTTCGCCCACGCCGCCGTCGCGCTACTCAGCCTCGCCATCTCCCCGCCGTCGCCGCTACTCCAGCGCATCACCACCTCCCGCTCAGGCTCACGCCGACCATAATGGCAATAGCTATCGCTCTCCCGGCAGCCGAAGCCGAAGCCCAAGTCGGGGCCGTGGCGAAAGTCGCAGTCCCCTAAGAGGAAGCACTAAGGTATGCTCCCACCGCAGCCTGCTCCGTTCCAGCCCGAAGCCAGCCTGCTAACATGCCCAGATCGTGGTTGAGAAACTGTCCAAGACCATCAACGAGGAGCATCTGTATGAGATTTTCGGCCAGTATGGCGCGATCCGCGATCTTGATCTACCCATGAGTCGCCAGTGTACGTTTCCTGCTCTGTATGCCCTCAGTCTCTTCTACCACTCTGCTAATATGAACGCCACAGTTGGCACCAATCGTGGCACGGCTTATATACTCTATGTCAATGAGGCCGATGCCGATGCGGCTATTGCCTCTATGCATGAGGCCAACCTCGATGGCGCTACGATCAATGTCTCTATTGTCCTACCGCGCCGAAAATTCAACCCGTCTCCACCAACTGCCAGTCGCGGCGCAAACATTGATCCTCGAAATCCCGGGCCAGGATTCCGCGGCGGCTCTGGCAGGGGTGCAGGAGGTATGGGTGGCAGAGGAGGGGCAAGTGGTGGTGGCAACGGCGGTGGTGGACGAGGTTATGGTTTTGGCGGCGCTAGAGGCAATCGCTCACCTCCACGTCCTGGACGATCAGGCCGCGACAACTTTGACACCTACCGCCCAAGGTCTTACTCACGGTCACGTTCACCCCCTTCTCGCCGTAACCGCAGTCGCTCCGAGTCTTATGGATCTCGTTCCCGCACACCCCCTCGACACCGTGGCGGTCGAAGAGATAGCTACGACGACTACGGTGGCCATCGTGAACGGCGTCGTAGCCCTAGCTATGATAGCGGTCGCGGACGCAGCCGTTCTCGTACCCCTGAAAGGTCTTATCGGTGATCAAGGATAATACAGCTCGAAGGTGGGCTGGCTTAGAAATCATGCAGGGGCCTGTCTAGGCTCGTCAATCCACACATCAGTATCGGCTGTTGCGCGGTATACAATTTGCGGGACATAGGAATTGTGAGAACCGACGGCTCACCAAGGCAGGTTTAATGTGGACATGGAACTTCATCGGTATGGAGCAAGGGCTGATGCCCACGTTGCGTACGTGTACCCTTTTACACGTTGTGGTGTTATTGTGCTGTGAGAAGCTTTCGCCTCTGATGATTTGGAAATGGATGAGAAAACTGACTCCAATCAGTCTCGCTCCAGATCTTCATATTCATAATCGAGCGATGTGCATACGTGCCATCATCTCGGCTACAAGCTTCACACAACTCCCGAAGAGAAAAAACTATTAGAATAATATGCGGTCGGAGACGGAATGAATCGATCATTAAGCTGAGGAACCTCGCTCCTTCTACAATCAAGTTGCATCCATCAGGCAAATCTTGAACTACATGTTTGTGCAGCATGAACTCGGTCAAACGCAACGTTTCGTGAAGGTGCTCTACCGCTAGGCCGCACGTAAGGCGCTACACGTCCATAAATGTGCCACTCGTCTCATCCCCGCCCACAGGCTCCAATCTGGCCCTTGAGCCTTCTACCTAAACTACGATGCAGAGGGCATCCCTCTTCTGAGCCTCAGGGCGCATGGCTGACCGGTCGCCTATCCGAAGCCGAGCCGGCCACATCAATACTCCACCAAATCCTATTCTAGGACCGCGCTCAGGCTCGTATTGTAATACAGAAGGATACTTTCGTAAAGATGGGTTTGTACGTGCTTCTCCCTTTATGACATATCTAATGAGTTATTTTAACTCGATTCTTAAACCCCTTTTTTATTTTTACTCCTCATCACCTAGATAAAAGGCTGTGCAAGGTTTTGCGCCCCTAAGCCAAAGTGAAAGGCACGCGAGGACTTCTATCTAGCCCGGATAATTGTGAATCAGGTATTTCATTCGCTGACATTTAGTAGCCAATAGCTACCTGTGCGCCGTCGAAAAAGCCCGCCATTCTGCTATAATGGTTTTACTCTTAGCACTAGGGGAACGTCAGTATACTCTTTAAATTGGTTAGGCACAGCGACTGACCAGTCGCATAGCATCCTACGCTATGCATCGGCCATGTCATGAAGTTGCGTGCGACTCTACAGCTCCTAGCACCCCAGGATTCCTTCGGCTGAGACCGACTGCAACGAGCCGAAGGAACCGCTATATCGCCGAGTGAGGTCTCATGCCTGGCGGGCCAGAATATTTTCGCGAATCGCTATGTCATTCTTCGCAATGATATCTGTCGCACTTTTACCCGTCATATCCCGCTCGCTTTTATCTCGAAAATATAGGTCATTAAAGCACACCGAGCGTTTGGTCCGTGTTATCGCGTGCTCATTGGCCCTGCTTCCAATCAGCGCGCACAGTTCGTACGCGGCGTGACAGTAACACTAAAGTCCTAGGCAATGCTTGGCCATTTTGACCTGCCTCCGCCAAAAGCACCAATCGCCACTCGGCCTGACATTTTAATTCTCCTACACACTGCCGCTGGGGGCAAGGCTGCCTCTCGGAGGATGGTGCGAATGAAACCCCCCATGCGCGCTTAGCGCGGCTGTGAGCTTCATAGTTTGGCACTCAAGTCGGCCTAGCGACCCATTCACGCGGCTCTATGGCTGTAATAGCCGAGCAGTTAACCACTTGTCCTACCGTAGCCTAGGTAGACAATTACTGGGTGTAACGGCGCGCTTCTAAGCATCAACTTGGTTCCGTACATCTTTCAACTTCCAGCAGCTCCCTATGGCTGGCTCATCTATTATCCTTCGGTGTGGACGATCCGTCTCACCTATCTTTCTAATACACACCAACCACAAGCAGGCCAAGAATTCGTGTCCGCTAAGGCCAAACTCCACGGCAGATGCAGGTCAATCTTATTTTTTTTACTATGCTCTGTATATTATTCGCTGACAGTCCGAAAGTTACATGATAATTTGGTCTGCCGGCGAATGTGACAGAGATTAGTCTTCAAATATCAAAAGCTAATGGTATACGGAGAGTCGATATCAACCATGCTGACGAACCTGGGCTCTTCACATCCGGTACGTTTCATTTATGCTGCCGCCTCGGTCGCTCTTCTCGCAATTGCCTCGCCGCAGTACTGAGGCGCAGGTCAGCTACCGTCAATACAAGAGCCACCGATGCTTCTCATATCTAGTGATTTCCTCTTCCAATGTCTGGCGTGGCAAAAGAAAACACCTGAGGCGGTCCGGATGACAGCATGAAGGATTACCTGCGTGACGACTGTTACCTTCGTTCGAAAGTTATAGACGGATCTGTCATGTACTGCTCTAATTCCAAAATACATATTGTTCTTTGAAAAGTCGTTCCAGAAACTATATAACTGCCCAGATCCAGATTTTTGTCTTGATCCTGTCGAACTTGCTCATCACCAACTCCCATCCACTAACCCACTCTCATATACTATTCAACACACCTTCTACCGTCGCCAGCAATATCATCAAGAGAAGTCTACTCCAGCTTCGCAATATATTCATCAGAAAATGGCAGCTCAACGCTCAGGCACTCGTCACGAGGCCATCACTGGGAAGCAAATGTACTATAACATTGATCCGCATCCAGGAACAAACGGACGTCCCAGTCCACCACGACCGCCAACACCAGGGCCTCCGCGACCAAACCCCCCTATCCCTCCTACCCCCCCAGTTCCCACTCCACCACCGAGTCCCCGTCAACTTCCCTTCTGCGATCTCGGTCCGCAGGTGTCTATTCTTATCTCCCGAGCTGAGCCATCCCAGTGTCCATACCCCAACCCACCCCCAAGTCCTGGTCCCCGCCGGCCGGGCCCGCTACGCCCAAGACCAAATGTGCCATCGCCGCCCCCTAGTCCTCATAGATCTATCAACCCCTGGATTTTCTCCACTGCTTCCAGCCTTGCGGTTCTGGTTCTAGAGTATATCTCGTCGGCCACGTGGGATGCAGGCACAGCTTACGGGGAACCGAAGATGACGATGCATGATACCATGTATTCTCAATCACGCATCGATGACACAGTGGCGAAAGCAACCACTGCCCTTCCAGCACTTCCAATGGTATCATGTTAAAGGGCCGAGTCCTAGGATGTTGCCTCATTCGAGAACATATCACATGCTTCACCAGATGGGTTCCCACGGTACGGCTACAGCTGAGCAAGCTAGACGTTCCCGACATTTTACGAAAGACAGCAGCAATCTCATCCACTCGAGCTCTGTGTTATCATGTGTTGAAAACTTTGCGCCCCAATCAGATCATCGCTTCACAATCTCTGACATCATCTAAGCCCAAGGACTAAATCTGAATACGACCCCAGCCTGTAGGGCTAACTGGCCAAGTCCTTCCCGATTGGTGGATACCCCTTAATTAGGACTTGGCCCTTTCTATCCTATCAAACAGACGCATTCCAACCTCTCCCCAGCGTCAGTCCTGCCCTATTTCATTTTAGTATCTCACAACGCGGCGGGCTCGGGGCGAAGCACAGCAGGCTACATGCACTTGTCGGATTTTCAATGTTCCCATTCGCTCTTCAGCCTCCCCGTTCATCCTTCTTTTCCTTTGTTGGTATGCCTTATGATTGGTTCTGCGAAGCTAATTTTCCCCTTTCGGAAAAAAATGTCTTATTTTCCCCACCACCAAAGACACTCTCGAAATAGAATAGACGGCCCCCTTTCCTCGCGGAACATCAGACTGGGTTAGGTAAATGAGGTATAGAAATCGGCGCGGGTTTTTGGTCTTCTATGTTCTTTCACCGGATTCTTGTTTTACATTCAACAGGTTAGGCTTTCTTTCTCATCAGGTCTCTCTTTTACATAGATTACAGATGCCATCTCACGGTGGCGGGAGCAATGGCGTTTCATATAGACGGCACTGCGAAGGCTGGGGGTATTCCTACTGTTCAATTCATTTCGCTCGCTTTACAAATTCTATCACCTATCTCAAAGCCGAAGATATAGCCTTATGAAATGGTTTCATCGTATAGGTAGCTATCGTGAGCCTCGGCAACTCCGTGCTAGTTCACAGACATGTCCTCTCCAATTTTTATCTCGCGCAACTGCAACCCCTGAGCCTACGATGACGGCGAGCTGAGATAATCTTCACTATGTTTTCGGCTCCACTAACCGCCACACCCCATCCTAGAGACATGAGCTCGCAGCCTCGTACACCCCGAGCTTCTCATTCCCACGTCCGCCCACTGATCCCGGCCAACAGGATAGCTTCCTTTGACACAGCAGCCACAACACGATTTCAGACATGCATAGCCTAAACTTCAGGATCGTGAAGAAAGGACCATGCCGCAGAAACTGTTCAGACACGACACTGTGCCCGCCCAACCCCGTACCAACTACTCAGCCGCGGGGGCGCGAGCGTATTTCGCAAATTCACGCCCTCCGTTCGGCTTGACTTACCCTTCGGCCCCCGCCTATCTATTTCCCGCTTTCGGTCCTACGCCAACGTTACTCCGGCTACTGGACTATTGATACCCTGATCTTTCGCAGATTAGGGCACGGCCAAGTGCGGATTTCTAGAAGCTATTTCTAGAAATCTGGTCTGCGGCGGCGACGCCCTCGGGTCGCAACCGACCACCCCACCTGACGGGTCGCAGATGTCTCGACGGAATAGTCGATCACACCATCGTGAGTACGTTGTATGCTGCTACTAAATTGAGACTATGTTTATAGATCGTGGCTGCTTTCGCGGGGCGTTGCTTCGTCGGCTCCGCCAGCTGTGGCGCTCTAGCTTTCCCTTTTTATATCCTTCAGGTGAAATTAAGGATGTACAGTAAAGTCGTATTTAGCATGACTCAAACACAGCTAGCGATCACAGCCCCGTCGACGCCAGCTGTATATTCGAGCGCATCAGCGAAGATATGGAGACTATAAAATATCGATTCCCCGTCGAGACAATTCCTCATTCTCTCTGTTTTCTCAGAAAATACATGACTTGATCGCCATTAAATCATAGAGGCCACAGTGAGTAATTGGCTTCTTCCCCCTATTTGCGCCAATAAATCTGCTTTCATAACCGCAATATCAACTGACCTAGCCATCCCTGTCCTGTTATCCGATGGATGAGATGACTTAGAGGTTGAACACCAGGTGAGATAAGGGACCAGAGCAGTCAGAAGACGGATATACGCTTCCTTCTTTCGTATCAATCATATATAAATAACACTGACGTCAATCATGCCTGTGCTACTACGCGCTCGCGATATCCCGATAACATCCCCGTTTGCGATGCGACTCGTGTATGAACTTCGTATTGTGAAATCCCTCTGCACACCCTTGAAAATCTTGATCAACTAGTCCATCTTCCTGTCATCGACTTTTGACTTACTTGAACTTTACCTCAGGTATTCTAACAAGAAACAAGTAGTCATCGTGAGCAAACACTACGTTTACAATCAGATAGGCCTACCATGTGACCATAGAGACCCTATCATAGAGCGTCATCCCTTAAAAAAATTGCTAGTACCAGACGAAGTTATCAGGAGTAAGTAACTAAGCCAAGACTACAGATAGCCCCTTTAGAACCCCTTAGCCCGCAGTTTGACATCTAAGCTTGGGAGAAGCATGACACCAGACCACCTCAACACCAGCATTAAGATAGTCAAGTGCCAGGCTTGGAAACATTACACCCATGCGATATACACTTGTGTAGTTTCAATCACTCGAGCTCACGAGCCTTGTCTCATAAGGCCGCTGCTCCGTCCCATTGGTTACTATGAGTACATAATCAGACAAGCAATGAATGTTAGACATTCATAGAACTAGGTAGTCTCCCGGTATGTTCACGAGACTTATACAAGGTTCCGGGCCAACTGCGTAAACTTGTACATACAGATCGACGCACTACAGCAAGATCACTTGGTGAATGCCAGCGCTGCCTGGACCGCGTGAACACGCGCCCTTAGGGGGCTCTACACGCGGAGTATATTCATTATGACAACGTTTAGGTAGAGACCTTACACGACCGCCTCGGTGTCGTATGAAGCGCAACCCTTGGTAACGTGAGTGATGAGAGATGTGTTCAACTACGTCTGTTGTCTTGCAAACCTGAAACTTATCTTGGCCAGAGAGAAGTAGATATGATTATGGTTGATTAGACATACTCGCGTACACGGGACATCTTCGTGAGATAGTATGAGTTTTCCTCCTGTACAATAACGCAAAATCATATTTGTTATGATGAACTATAGCCAACCGTAGCCCCTGACACTATAGCCATACGCTACACAATAGTTACGAGGGCTAGTTTCGTGCGATCTCAGGCAACACATGGAACCAATCGCCCTGTGTGAATTATAGTGTATAGGTAGTCATAGACCAAACGGCTGAGCCCATTGTCTAGTGCTTCTTCAACCCATTCACGTAGCAGCAAGTTCCTGTATCTCACGCCTTCCGACTGCTCCAAGTAATTTCCTAGCTCGCCAGGTGAGATCTTAGCTGCATTACAATGATGTGGGAAGCTAAGCGCCACTGCTTGTTCTAGGATGGAATTCAAGGAATCGAGGGCGGCATTTACCAGATCTTGCGATACTTGTTCTACCTCGACGAGATCAAGGGAGCCCTTGGCATTGAGTTCTTCTACTCTTGGAACTGCCCTAAGAATTTGAGAGTCCTTGATGATGCCCGGCATGAGATCTTGCTCTGGTGCCCCATCATGTCAGGGGACTTATCACCGTTGGAAGACTCGCATGTGATTCACTAGTGCCACACTGGGGTGTATCTACTACTACTTGGTGTATATCAGAACTAAAACTCCCCCTCTCGCAGAATGAGGAGTTCAGGAGTCAATAAGATTGAACCCTTACCCCTGACTGTCCACACGCTACGAAGCTCCTGCTAAGACACAGTGACCCTATCTTCACTTTGGGGAAACCCTCTATGACACATTCATTCCTGGGCCTCCCAAATAGCTGGTCGGAAGTCCAATCGACCTATATATACGCAGCAGTGTGGCTATAGACACCCTCATGTGAATTTTCACATGACAGGATACCCCTTGTTCTCGTGCTTCGTCCTTGAAGCACCAAAAGAGGTCCATAGATCCATCAGATCCAAAGGATCCAAAACCGAAGCTCTCACGACCTCATTCCAATAGCCACTGCCTAGCTCTAGTCTCGAAGCCCGTACGAAAAAAATCGCACGTACGGTTCGCCGGCAGACGCAGCCCAGCTGCAATCTCAAGGCCAACCAACAGGCTCAACAGCGCCACGCCCTCCATGTTCTATCAACCGCCTTTTCCACATTACTTTAGAGTGACATAGGCGCCAGTTTCTCAGGCGTCCCCTTCCGCGTCGATCAAATTTCCCTTGTTTCAAAGCTCAAAGATGGCTGCAGGTCTTATGATCCTACGAATAGCTCCTCTCCTGGCTTCTACCGCCTGTGTGACATATACCGGGGCAGAAGACATATATTTACGCCCCTTCGGTAACTTTCGGTCAGACCTACGACGCGAGGCCAATCTCATCGTTCCAGCGTATAAGGATCGCTGGTTTCCGCCCTCGCTGGCGGTTATCTTTACCCTCTATCCTCTAGCCATCGGTACTGCCATCGCGAATGTGCTTACCGAAGGCAACTTGGAGGTACCGGGGGACTTAGGTGTCGGCCAGCAACTTACCAGCTATTTTTATCTCGCCGGGGCGTTGTTTAGCACGCTGCATTTTGCCTTTGGTCCGCGAGACCTGGCCATCGTGAAGCGAATGAATGAGAAAGAAAAAGATAATAGTAAGGCTATGGCAGACTGGGTTCGCATGAACCTCGTCCGGGGCGCCATAGCCGAAGTTCCCTCATGGCTGTGTTCTTTTGCAGGGTTCATTGCTGCTACAACAGGGTGGTAATTGTTACATAGCTTATGTATTGGTTCACGATATTTATCATTGTGGCCAATCTTTCGTTTTACATCACTAGCACTTTCCTAAAAAATTTGAACATGTAAACCGGTTGCGAAAGCTTGGGGCCCACTGGTCACCACTGGTCATTATATCAATCTCAAAAAGCTGAACGTTTTTACAGCGGCTATTTATACGGCATCAGATGCCATCAGATCTATTCTACCGCAGCTAGTCAACGGCGATTAGTTATGTCCTTTCGAAACAGGCTAGCTGTTTCTGCCGTTTTTCTGGTCACTCCTTTGTACGTTTTACGCTCTTGTGTCTCATTCACCCCTGACTAATCGGCTTCAGTGCTTGCGGCTCGGCGGCAACTTGCTTGTATTATGGGCGTGAGCTTCGAAGCCATCGTGATATTAGCTACTATTCCCGACTGGCTTGTATCTGAACCTTGCTAGAGATGAGCGGTGGAATTATCGCTGGGTCTATCCCTGAGGCAGGTCGATCTTTTTAGCAACTCATGTAAAGCAAACTGTTTCCTCACATTACTTCATTTCCCGGGGGCTTCATGCCTTAAAAGAAATCTGGCTAATGAGCAATATGACTTGGCTTATCCTGACAAGGGGCATTCTCTTGTCCATCCGAGACGAGACAACAATAAGCCAGGTGATTTAGTACCATGGGAGCACCATTCAGCCGACTTGATTCTGGTTCGGTACGTGGTCTCCTAGTGGGAGGTCACACGAGCACTTCGTTAGAGGAGGGTTTAACGGGCTGGGGCGATATGCATATCGGGGATAACTTGGTTTTTTCCGTGGACTCTCGTGAATCAAGACCTTGAAGTAATTAGAATATGATCTAATTGGGCAGCTATCTCCCGCCCTCGTAACTGTTATGCCACCCTATGATTCGATTGGTATTATATGAATAGCATGATGGACCGGGAAAACATTTAAAGAAGATGTCAATATCGTCATACATCTTTGTCTCTTTGAAATCGCCGAGCGGGAGAACAATACTTGGGTAGTAGCGGCCGTCTACTAATTATCGAATGTTGTACATTGTTTCCAGTTCTGGATTACTAGGGAATCGTACTCTTTCTGTTCGGTTCTTGGTGTTAGCTTCTGGGACGGCGCTCTTCGGCTTATTTGTGGGAGAACGGACGGGATCCCGAGTTATCTTAAGGCTATGGTCGTACGTGGAGGAACTGTGAGTTATTCACAATTACATTTTAGACGCGAGATATCGCGATAAATGAGAGTGTGACGTATAGTAAATCGAGCCTAAGCACCCTTTAGTTTACTCATTGTCACGGTTAGCAACACGAAGAGTGTACAGAGACAATATAACGAAGGAATTACTTTCTCTAAATAAAATGGGATTAAACATTCGAGTTTTCCCATATCTTCATCTGTTACTATGCTAGCTCGGTCTAATATGAGCGCGTTGGATTGTTTGATATCTTAACAACTCTTCGCTATAGTTCGATTACGGTATATCAATAATCGTGCTTTCACTAAGTTCAATGAAAAATCATATAGTATGTAAATGTACTCAAGAGATGATCTTAGTCACGAAGAGCGTCTCAGTCAACTCTGCACGATGGAAGTCATTCTTGATCTGCTCATACATGATTGGCTAACCATGCCCTCGAACTCGGGCAAGGGATAGTACCATGTAATTATCTGGTCAAAAGAGGTGTAAACGTTTGAATCACATTCATGATACCTAGGACTATGAGTATGCTGTCCCTCTAATTACCTAGCGAAGCTCGGTAACATGATCGCGTCTGTTCGCCACGTGCGATTGTGTCTAAGATCGAGGGGATAGGTGGTAGGCTATCTGACTTAGATAGCCGCCCTATTACCCCAGGTATTGCCCAGTTCGGTATTATAGGTCCAGGGCCCTGGCTATAGGATTGGCTGACCCTTGCTCTATCAACCACGATTTGGAGACTTTACACCCTTTCAATGTTGCCTTGCCTCCCGCACATTACAACGGCTTTTAGGCTACAGCGGAACTGGAGCGCGACAGTAGATAGCGGTGCTGACTTGTGCACACATGTAGGCCAACAGCTGATAAGCGTAGCGGCCGTTGAGCATCCGAGATGGATCTGAGACGCAGTCATATCATGTTGGGTATGAGATAATTATATGCGTGTCAAAGGAGGATATTGGAGTTGGTCTTACATGCATTCGTTCTTAGGTAGATAAGAATCCACGAGCCCCAACTAGACAAAATTGATCGCGTGTTTGTATCAAACACACGTGTACCAACGAGTAGTAGTGCCGGAGTGGGTAATTAGCTCTTCGACTTGCTCGATTGACGACAATGATAGAAATCGAATGGGCATCCGTAGCGACGAAACGCAATAGTATTGGGTGTCAGTGCCTATTGTATTTTTACAATGACGCGAACTGGGGGCAATGGTATCTAAAATGAACCAGGCGAGCAAACCCAAATATGCGCCAAGCACGGTCAGCGTGAACTGATGTGTTGTATGCGGGTACTCTGTATGCGTGTGGATTGGTGAGCAGCAGTAATGGGGTCTCGTATTTGGGTTATACTGCCGTTGGATATACCAGGATACAAGATCCTCCGATGCGACATTTCAATGCAGCAGTTGCATACCTGACACTCTGTTACGGTGGCAATACCACTAAGCTACACTACCTAATTACCTGCTAGCCTGTCAACTTGAAGGGCTGCACGAAGAAAATCAAGAAACCAACTCACGTAACTGATGATCTTCAGCAAAACTTGCTTACACTAGAGGAAGTCGGTCAATCAACAAGATCGTGATGGGATTCACGATACGGTAAGGTGTTTTCTAGCTCAAGTAACTAGCCTAGGATGGGAAGGCGGCAGAAGTTGCGCTAGAGGCACTTAAGTGTTGATCTTCGCTATGGGCCCCTTGACACTTAATCCTCCGATCAGCACTAACATAACTTTTTTTTCTCTTTACCACCCAGGTGGATAGGATTTTCTACACTATCACATCCGCTTCATCCGGTCTTCTTGTCAAAAACTCACAAAGGACCAGTGCAAGTGTCTTATGCTTAACGTGCAAAAATCAATTGCCCTCTAGCATGCGGCACCTCAACACTTAGATTTACGTAATTGTCGCTGGGGCTTCTGACTAAAGCAATAACCTGCCAATATACCGGTAGGTTTGTTTGACTTTACTGATGCTTGTTTCACAGGACATGGGTACTTTTCATGGTATAATCACCCCGCCTTCTCCGCAAGGTTAATATCTCAACTATTTATACCTCGTAAATAAGCATCAACCGACAACAAACGTAAGTTTCTGGTATTGAACCCGATATCGAATCAAGCAGGATCATCGAAACCTTTATGTTTTGGCATCGGCGATCTGCCATAAACATTCCTACTAGGCGTCGTAGACGGAGATTAAAGACGGATTACTGCTCTTAATCGTTGTGATAAGCCACTAATATAGTTTTGATGGCTGTTGGGAGGCTTATTCTTGGGTATGTCCAGTTGCTAAAGTCCCAAGGCGCATGAAATCCTTATCATGATATCTGAGTCAATGTCGTAGCCTGTGCGCACCAGAAGCTGCCCAGTGGCTGAAGAGAGTCATTAAATAGGGCTGCTGGTACGGTATGCTGTAGGGCTGACGGGCTCTGTAGGGCTATACCTATGTCTAACAAATACGTGGGACTATGCGTACTTGCGGGAGGAGATTCACCGAAAGCATGGAACTATAGTAACAATCTGTCGGTGTCATGCTGTCACACTCGTGCTAACAACTTGGCAGCAACACTGTTGGGATTCGATTGGATTGTATTAGTGTATCCATGAGGATTGATGTTGTAGAAGGGGCATATATCCCTGCGTGAGGGGTTGCTTGTAGGGACCGTCGCTCGTATCTGAGCAGCACCTTCTTCTGTGAGAAAAGCACATAACACCAGTATTATTCTATAATAGTTATGACTATACATTCGTACGGATTATACCGAAAATAGTTCCTGTTGAGAAAAGTATGAAGGCTGAGGTGAATATCATTCGTAGATGATAAGGATCCCACATGGGCCAGCCTAGCTTTCCTCTTCGTTATTCTCAGTCGCTATACAAATTCTTTTTTCGGGACCAGATATTGGCGACGAACACGGATGCTGCTTTGGCCGAGTCGTCAGAGACGGCGTCGTACTATTTTCGCTCAACGCTGGCTGCTTAATGCACACTACGACTTCAGCTCGCTCTCTACCTACCTAACCTAGACTGTTCACTGAGGGCAGAGGGGCTGGATTTGCCTCAATAGAACACAGCTGCCTCCGCAGAGCCAAGTAAGTACCTGGTGAAGGATGATGTATGTATGTATGTACTGCTCGGTTATGTATGTAGGTAGGTCGTATTGTGGCCATCGCGAGCCACCGCCCACTCTCGCACTTCGCCAAGCCGGGCGCCGAAGTTCTAGCTCGTGCCTGATACGAGGTACAGTACTTAGGCGCTATACTCCGCTCTATCGACTATTAATACTAGTAGATACCCTAGCAATGTACGTGCCGATCCGGCGCTATCATCCGGTAAAGTAGAAGTACAACAACCTGTTAGCGCTTGAGCTGGGTGGCTGGTGTGCCACCTACTTATCGCATTTATGAGAAGATGCAGTTGGTATCTGGGCCTCTATTGCTTCTTGTTTCCAATTATATATCTAGTAATTAGAGAATAGAATATGAGTTTTCACGGTATGAGGGCGTTCTTGCGAGTGGCATTATCAATAGATCACAATTGGCCTCTTGATTGATCTTTATCAGCGCACACACTGCATCGTTCTTCCATCCAGTGTAGCGTACTACATGGAGAAGTAGAATACTTATCCTCTCTGATAACACAGATAATTAGCACCGCGCTTAAATACATGAGCGAAGCGGACAGCGTACACGTGTATAAACCCCTGTGTGATGATCGCCGCTATGTACTGTTGTTGATGAGTTACATTTCACCGTTATTACCATCTCCGGTTAGCAAGATACATCATCTTTCAATATTTGGTCCCGATCCATGTAATCGACCCTAACCTGGTCCAAAGTGGTCGGGGTCCAGCTTCTGGCGCGAAATACTCATTAATCGCCCGCTATCCCTGTAAATCGACCTGAGCTGGGCTTGCGGGCCAGAAGGAACCAGGCTGTTGAGACCTAGACTACAGCCCTCCGAAACCCTTTTGCATCTGCGGTTCGACCTGAGAACTACTTTTTATCTTGCTGCCGCCGCCGAGACGACATCTTTTTGTCTCTCGATATTCTGTAGACTTCAACTATTACTATCATCGTTGTTTTTCGCACTGGCCTTATATACTTATCGCACATCTAATTCATTGACAACTCTTCAAGTTTCACATAGGCGGAGCTTCACTTACCTTTCCGTGGGCGACTGTTCAGTATCCCATATCATATTGGGAAAGGCGACGGCGTCATGGAGCCAGAAATGAGCAGCAGCAGCCACCATGCTACTGGAAGCTTCTCTTTGGGAGGAACACCCCTACGAGGCGGAACACCAGATACAGACAGAAATCCATTTGGGGATGAGCGTATTCAGTCTCAAGCATCTCTGCAGGCCGGTGGCCTCAACCCTTTTGCGTCGCCCGACGCCTCCCGCCCTGCATCAAGTTTTGGCAGTTCAAGCGCACTCGGTGGGCCGCCCCGTGGACAACGTTATTTCCATTCTCGAAGAGTGAAGAAAGACGAAGTCGAGAAGCCATGGTTGGATAAGGCGGACCCAAAAGAGAAGTGGGTCACTATCCTACCTGTTATCGGTATACTTGTAGGATTGGGGATTTCAGGATTCCTGATTTGGGATGGCATTCGGAGTGTCGTGAAGCATAAGTACTGCATTGTTCTGGAGGACAATTTCGACACTTTCAACACCGATGTGTGGACTAAGGAAGTGCAAGTCGGTGGCTTCGGGTAAGTAGCACCATAAATCAACCAATTAAGGTGCTATTAGTCTAATACAACTCGCAGCAACGGAGAGTTCCAACAGACGACTAACACAGACGAGAATGTCTATGTTGAAAATGGACATCTATTCATTAAACCTACTCTCCAAGATGCGTCCTTGATCAACAAGGATAACACTATCAATCTCTTGAAAGATGGAACCTGCACGTCAAAGGTCTGGTCGGATTGCGTGGCCGCAACCAATACGACTGCTGGTAATGCTACTATCGTACCACCAACTCGTTCGGGACGTATCAACACGAAGAAGGGTGCTGCTATCAAATATGGACGTGTTGAAGTAGTTGCAAAGCTTCCGGAGGGCGATTGGCTATGGCCGGCCATTTGGATGTTGCCTGTTGACGATAACTACGGACCCTGGCCAGCGAGCGGAGAGATTGATATTATGGAGAGTCGTGGTAATAACCGCACATACGCACAAGGCGGTAACAACATTGCATCATCCGCTCTTCACTGGGGACCAGATGTCGCCAATGTAAGTCATTATCTAATATGATGCCAAGTGATGCGCGAGCTAACAATTCCTAGGATGCATGGTGGCGAACTAACGTCAAGCGGGAGGCATTACACAGCACTTACTCGGCGGGTTTCAACACGTTCGGGCTTGAGTGGTCTCAGAAGTACCTTTTCACTTACATCAACTCTCGCCTTCTACAGGTCTTGTACACGAACTTCGATGAGCCCCTCTGGGATCGCGGCAACTTCCCTGCTGCCAACAGCAACGGAACACGGCTCGTGGATGTCTGGTCGCAGACAGGACGTGACAACACACCTTTCGACGAAAAATTCTACCTGATCTTGAATGTTGCAGTCGGAGGCACCAATGGGTGGTTTGAGGACTCGAAGAGTAACAAGCCGTGGCTCGATTCCAGCCCCAACGCTAAGAAAGACTTCTGGAATGCACGAGATACTTGGCTACCTACATGGAAGAACCCAGCCTTGGAAGTCAAGAAGGTTTCTATGTGGCAACAATGCGATGGGAATGAAGAGCTATAGAGGGTACGGGCTGCGTTGTTTGTCACGTTTCAAGAATTGCAGGGTCGCATAGGCGTTCACTTTTGACTAATATGGAAGTGGGAGTAATGGGTTTCAGACGATAGATGGCTTTTCAAAGGGTCACTGGATATGGCATACATACTACTTAGTATATAATGGTTCTACCTATTATGACAGATTTGTTTTGGGAGCATATAGTTACGTAGCGATATAGATCAGTCGCGGCAGGTTACAAAATACGATGCATAATGACGTTAATATCTTCACAACAAACATTTGAACTTTTGAACTTGTAATCTCTACTTTCTTCCTGTTTAGTGCGGTCTCGTTTTGGATACCGAAAGTGCTTCGCTTGCGCTCTAAGCGCGGCTCGGTTATGATGTTGCTACCTGAAGACATTAGTTGGGTACTCAGCGGCGGCGGCTTAGCAACAAGCCACAGATCAGAAAACAGGGGAGGTCTAGATCGCAGAGGGCCAGGCACGAGGCTGATGAGTCGACTACAGTAGAAGCGCTGGCTAGGCTATTGTTTTTCCCACAGCTCAGCTCGGCTCTGCGGAAGCGGCGGGCATTCGATGCGGCTGAGGTGACGGTCTCGATCATATGCAGGCCCATATAATATCATTCGTTTCGACCGTGCTTTGAGTACTTAACTCGGTGAGGCTTAAAGTACAAATAGGTATGTCTATTGGCAATTGACGGCATAAGAATAGCCCTAGCCGGGTTTATGCGCTCATGAGAAATGAATACTGTGTAGCTGTGGCATGCTTAGGCGAAAATGCGTATGAGGGCGAATAACGTCGATGCAGCGCTCACATATCTGACAGGCCCCCTTATTCCTCGCACACAATACCGGTAATACACATCACCGCACGAAAGTAATTTCAGTGACGACAGCACATACCTGGTACAGGTACATCAATATCATACCCTGAGATTATTATAATGGCTGCTGCTATTATACACCTCTCCAGCGTAATATGTTGTAAGCGATGCACATTACCCCGTGATGGTTTCTTCAACTTTGGGGTTGGTGTATTATTGATGGTACGGATAGTAGTGCGGAGTATTCGACTTGAATATAGCCGCCTGTACCTGTTTGCGAACCATGGGTCATTATTAGTCGCCAAGACACGTTGTGCATCTGTAAGTAGTATGTATGTCACGATGACGGAACCGTTTGGTTAACGCATAGCACAGAACATATAGTCCAAGGATAATGGCAACGTTGCTCCCCATAACACTACAGACAGAACCACGGACAAAGATAGTAAATATTGGCCACTTTCGATTTACACCACAATATCTTTACCACCTAAGAAAATACCAAGAGCTCGGTTAACTTTTGATCCACCCACGAACCACTTCATGGCCTTCTAGAGATTTCCCTTTCCCTCGTTCAGATCGTACGATAAAACCTAGTAGGTATCTGGCCCCTCCGAGTTTTGGGGCCAGGTCTCGATCTGCCTTCTATGTACATGTAGCCAGTCGCCTGGGATTTTAGGTAGTGTACAAGACTTAACAGACATAGGGACTCCGTACACTAATGTGTTCTATACGCATGTCATATATGCCGTGTCATTCTAGCGAGCGATGGATAGCAATAGCTTCGCCGGCGCTCCGAGCCAGCTTTCCATGTGCTGCCTTCTAGATTCAATACTGGATATGCCGAGATTGGCGTCAGCTAGCCGAGTCTGGTAAAACTGAACGAGCTACGGTGACGCTGGCGGTATCTTTTCGTTTTTTTGACCATTGAGCGGGACCCTGAATTCCTGATATGGCCTAGCGCCGGACTGTACAGTTCAGCCCAACTCCACCTCGGGAGCCTACTAGATCTAGGTGCCTTAGCGATTGCAACGCCGGGTCTTGTAGCGCCTGCGTTGACTGTTTCCTTCGTTGTCGTAGGGCGGTCGTAGGCACGGTACACTATTACAACGCCGTTCAAGTACCTAAGGTAGCTAAGTTACTGCCTATTACAGCCCAGAGGCGCCCGTACAAACTGCTGGCTTGTCGCTTTTCCGTGGCCAGACTGGCCGAGCCAAATGGATTCGGTAGAAGTATCGTACCAAGTGGCGGTGCTCCTCGCCAAAGCAGGAGTCCCAAACTACGAAGTACACCACCACCCAAGAATACTACCGAGCACTACAAAGAGTGCTATCACGGGATCTCGTGTCGCAGACTTCAATTTCAGGATCGGAACTTCGGCCGCGTTGGGAAGTTTAAGAGAGTCGATACTGTGTAAGTGAAGACAACGCTACCTATCGGTATTTGCAAAGCTGGTAAATGATTGCGAGAGTAAGACATGTCGCTTATTTCACATCACATCAATGGATTTAAGCCGACCGCTTTGACTGTCTGGATTCGGCATATGGGACCTTCTGCTGTTTTTCGATGCCCTGATATAAACTAGATCTTCTCATATCATCTCTTTCGCTATCTACATTGCGCCCGCCACTGAAAAAAATAACATTTGAACAACTGCAGCGGCGTCAACTAGTGCAGTGCCACGAGGCAGCCTAGCGATCGCCACTTTTTCCTGCATCTCGTAGGAGAAGCTTTTTTTATTATTAGACACACTTGGGCGAGGACCTTCGACCCCCACGGATCCAATACACGTCGTCTGGCATCCCACGTCCATCTGTTGTGCTGTATGGTGCGGCGCGGTTCCTACCACCACTATGGTTTTGGCACCCAATCCCATAGCCTCAGGTCCGACGATCAGTGGATTAGTAGGTAGCACAGCGGCAGTAGAGCGCATAGGCGGCGTTTATCTGCAAGGCAAAATACGAGGGCGGACGAAAAAGCCCGTATGTTCGCTCTGAGCTGTCAACTCTCGAACCCTGATCCTCGAAGAGAGGGAGTTTCCGAGACTGGGAATCGTTCATTTCAAGTTTTAACACACTACTTCGCTATTCTAGCGTATCTAACACCGTAGCATTCTCGGAATCTTGCTTATGCCACAGATAATGATCGCGAAATAACCATGGAAATGAGTTAGCCAGGTCCGGCCGCTATGACGCATAGACGGGAATCATTCGGTCGCCCCCTTTACCCTATCTAGTACCGGACCCTGCTTACAGCCTACTCGCTCGCCGGCCGCCACGCTCGGCTTCACTGACAATGATAATGCAGGTATGGACGCGCGCAGCAGCCCTGCCAATAATGTGGCTTTACAGCTCAGCTGAAGTACTTCGTGTGTAAGTAAGTGCGCCCAAGTACAGCGTACAGTAGATAATGACTCGTGTATCCAGACAGTACACTAATTCACTCAAGCAGCTATGAAGCTGGCAAGGTGACCAGGCGAAAGAAGCGATGCAGGCGTGTAGCAAAATGACACTACTGATAAGATGAAGATTCAGATCAGAATTGTAGACATATCCATAAATTTACCGTGACCAATCGCCGAGTGCGCAGTGAAGGCATACACTTGAGCATACTTCGTACGTGCCGTATATTGATACTATTTCTAGTTAGATAGATTCGGGAACAAACGGTGCCTGGTATTGGCTAGCGTAGATGACATCCTTGTCGTTCTCTTCCCTTGCCCCTGATCCCCTACCACATATCCTTGTCTCTACCCCTGTCAGCGATCTAAGTACTGTACTTCGCGGTTTAAAGCTATCTCGGCACCGCTTCCACCCTTGCTTATACGACAGTCCGCCATGCTCTATGAAGGCTAGGAGCGCTGTACGGTTTTCGAAGATACCCAATCCATTGGATACTATGGAACGGAGACTTCTTCGTTGGGACACACTTAAGCCACCTAAAAGTCTCCGTCCATGCAGTTGTAAGTAGTGTATGTATCGAGTAGCTGATCAATTCTTACCGCTCGCCTAATGCCAGCCACCTACACTAAGAGCACTTTCCCAAGCAACATAGTGACGGCTGGTAGACGCCTCTCTCGTCTTGTTCCTGGACCTAGAACCGCCTTATCTTCGTCTCATTGAGCTGGTGAGGCCCAGCTGAGGCGCCCGTACCGTTGCCTAGGCCTTTCAAGCGATGGTAGTATTGTATGAGTTGGTCAGTCTTAAGCCGCTTGCTACCTGACACCACACATCGTATCCAACCCTCACCGGTCTGCCTTTTTATCATCTCTCTTTTCTAAAGGTGACTGCTTGCCCCTCTACTCTCTTCGCCTCGGGACAATCGTTAGACTCTCCTCATACGGGTCGCTGTCATATGTGGTGGAACTCTCGCTTGTAGGAAACCATCGCAGTCCTACCATCACCCAGTCCTTCGTTGTCTTGCTTGTCGGTAAATCCACTCGTCCCTGGGCACGATCGTCTTACTGACCGTGATTCAGTACACTCTCCTCATCAAGCCCTATGATGTCTACGACTTGTTAATCTTTTACGCAACACTCTAATTTTTATTTAAAAAAAACTCAACGTTGACAGGGCGCCGGCGGCATTGTTGCAAGAGTATTTGCAACACCATTAACGCCGCGCGGGCTGCCGCTTGCTCTATCTGCACATACTAGACTTTATAGATTAATACATCATAATCATGGGGTTCTCCAGCTACTTCAAGGCGAAGAAGCCGGAGCCCAAGAAAGCAGCGGCCAGGCCACTACCGACTGGCGAAGCCGGATTATCAGAGAAACGCCCAGCGATTGCTCCTCCGGCTCACAATGACTTCGAACTCGGAGTGCCGACGCCGAACTTCGGCTCGTCGAGGAATTCGCTCTCAGGTGGGAGTTCCATGTTTCTCGACGATATCAAGCACGAGGTCATGGTCAACTATCTTTATCAGCAACAGTGCTCGCATCTTTGGGTGGGAGATGGCTCTGGCGAGGTAGAGGGCGTCTTATTACGCAAATCTCGGGGAACTTACATGGCATGCCCTCCTAGGCTGGCCGATTCGGCCTTCGCCGCAGCTTGTGCTACACTCAACGTCCAGGTGTGTAGCAATCATGTCTACCTCTGTAAGGTAAATGTCGTTTACTAATTGGCGTTCTATAGTGCGCGATGACGGTGAATTCCCGAGTCATCAAGACTTTCTTGAACTGGTCACCAGATGCCGTTGACGTGCCCCTGATGAACGGCCTGCGCGTGCAGATCCTGCCCACCATTGACGATCTGCCCCGAGCACGGAAGCACCAATTCGCAGCCTTCGTAGCTTCGGAAGCTCTGCTCGTCGTATGGGATGACGATGCGCTCCACCTGGTCCAGCGCGCTCAGGCCATCGAGTCGGAACTGATGGAGCTGGTCTGGCAGACGGGCGAGGAAGAGGAGGAAGAGACGGAGAAGAAACAGAACATCACGGTCGCCGAGGCGGAGATCGATGAGGAGAGCGGCCAGATCATACCCGAGAAGCGCCCCGTGCACATGCAGAACACGTACCTCGTCTCTATCGTCCTCGTCATCATCACCGTCTCCCTGGGCGCGGCCGCACGCCAGCTCGCCATCGAAGTTTCTGTCGACGGCAGCTATACCCGATTAGCTCTGATCGCCTTAGCCCCCGTCCAGATCTTCTTTACCTTGTTCTTTGCCCAGGTCATCGTCGGTTGCTTGGCCCAGATCTTCGGCCCTATCCGGCAGCTTACCGTTAACTCTAAATTCTATTCCGCGAAGCCTCCTCCAAGACTACAGTCCGTCATTCTGCCGCATATCACAGTGCAATGCCCTGTGTACAAAGAGGGCCTTGGCGCGGTCATTGCCCCAACGGTGCGATCTCTAAAACAGGCTATCAGCACCTACGAGCTGCAAGGCGGCTCAGCCAACGTTTTCATCAACGACGATGGTCTCCAGCTGATCCCGGAAGAGGAAAGGCGAGCCCGTATTGAGTTCTATGCCGACCACTCCATCGGCTGGGTTGCTCGCCCCAAGCATGGCGAGAACGGATTCCTGCGCCGCGGAAAGTTCAAGAAGGCCTCGAACATGAACTTCGCCCTGATGATCTCGTGCAAGGTCGAGGAGAAGCTCACTCGTTACAATCGTGGCCCCGAGTGGACCCAGGCCGATGAGGCTTTGGCGTACGAGAAGGCGCTGAAGGAGGTCCTTGAAGAGGACGGTAGAGCATGGGCCGACGGTAACATTCGTGTTGGTGACTACATCCTCATCAGTAAGCGAACTACATCCCATACCGTGCAAGACACCTCTAAAACTAACGATCATTTGCAGTTGATTCTGATACCCGTGTGCCTTCTGACTGCCTTCTTGACGCCGTCTCCGAAATGGAGCAGTCACCCGATGTTGGCATCATGCAGTTCTCGTCTGGTGTCATGCAAGTCGTTCACACGTACTTCGAGAATGGCATCACCTTCTTCACAAACCTCATCTACACGGCTATCCGATATACTGTCTCCAACGGTGACGTAGCTCCCTTTGTTGGTCACAACGCAATCCTGCGATGGAGTGCTATTCAGCAAGTCTCGTATGAGGATGAAGATGGATACGAGAAATTCTGGTCCGAGTCTCACGTGTCTGAAGACTTCGATATGTCTCTGCGTCTGCAGTGCAACGGCTACATCATTCGTCTGGCTGCATGGGCAGGCGATGGCTTCAAAGAGGGTGTCTCCTTGACGGTGTACGATGAGTTGGCGCGATGGGAGAAGTATGCATACGGCTGTAACGAACTGCTATTCCACCCGATCCGCATGTGGATCTGGAAAGGCCCGTTCACACCACTGTTCCGCCGCTTCTTGTTCTCTAATATTCGCTTCACGTCCAAGATTACCGTCATCTCGTACATCGGCACGTACTACGCGATCGGCGCGGCCTGGATCCTGACCTCGGTCAACTACTTTGTGGTGGGCTGGTTCAACGGATACCTCGATAAGTACTATGTCGATTCATGGCAAGTTTGGTTCTCTATCATCATCGTCTTCAACGGTCTCGGTAACGTCGCTTTGGCCATCATGCGATACCGTGTAGGCGAGCGAGGACTACTCTATGCCCTTTACGAAAACTTCAAGTGGACATTCCTCCTTGCCATCTTCCTGGGTGGTCTCTCTCTGCACGTCAGCCAGGCTATTCTCGCTCACATGTTCGAGATCAACATGACGTGGGGTGCTACGTCTAAGGAGGCCGAGTTCTCGAACTTCTTCATCGAAGTTCCCAAGGTCCTGAAGAGTGTAAGTTTGATTCTCATCCTCCGATAATGCATGTAGCGCGAAAAACGAAGAACAAATGCTAACTCGTCATGTTTACAGTTCAAATACTCAATAGCCTTCTCGCTATTCTTCATCGTGGCCATCATTGTCCTTGCTGTGGCGCCTTTCGTCCCCATGGACTGGCGCATCAAGGACTTTGTGGCGATCCTGCCCATGGCCACGGTGGCGACGAGTCATCTGCTGCTCCCCATTGCTCTCAACCCTGCTCTCATGACTTTCTCTTGGTAAATAACCACCGACATACTCTATCTGTGATGCAATGATAATTTATTCTCGGCTTACATCCGAGACATACCACATTGCTCTCACTCAACCGACGCTTGGATAAGTGTCCATCTATATTTAAAGTACATAAAAACCTTACGACACATAAGTACTTGCCTGCCGAATCAAGGCTATGAAGGAGTTGGGATTCTGTTTCGTGGCATTCTAGACTTTATTTTGAATGACATGTCGGGCTTAATAGACTGGGACGGAGTTCGGATAATGTCTGCTACGTATTAGCGCGGCGACTTCTGCTCAGCTCAAGGGAGCTCATTTTTAAGGGGAATATTTGGGTAACGAAGCGAACTGAATTGGTATATCTTTTTTTGTCGCAGAGGAGCTGGGAGGAGGATGGGAAGCGCCCCCAAATCACACCACTATGGAGATGTCATATCCATGCAGCACATACGTCGGATTAGATGGTATACCCACGTTCCACCTACCTAGGTAGCTTAGAAATGTAATGATGAATCACCTAACTTGAAGGATGAGATTTCGTGAGAATGATTGTCAACGCCGCTGAACAGATGGCGACCGGCGCTAAATTAGTACCTCGTTATTTAGATAGTAGTCGTATCTGCATTTCATTAAGTGCTGTTTCGCGTTCTGAAACGAGGCCGCTTCTTAGGTCTCACGAACCGGTCGCATCCGCTCATCAATCTAAGAATCCTCTTTACACACAGACGGAGCAAGTACTAGGTAGTTCGGATTTGTGAGAAAGTCGTAAGTAGTCGTGAAATCAAGCATCTTTGATAAAACACGAATGGATGACGCAAAAAGGGACCTACGTAGCAACACTTGAAGCAGGCATCTGGTGATACTGCTCATATAGACATGCTAATTGTATGTACTGGTGGTCAGTGAGACATCACTAGAGACATTGGCCAATAGCTTGCGACTGCAGTCCTCTTCACTCCGTGTCCTGCCCAGCTTCTAGCAAGATGCTACGGCAATTGCGGCAATGGCGGGTCAAGGGTAGACTGGCTGGACTGGTGATTGGCTCATCACGAGTTGAACGCTTACCCCAGATGGGAAGCGCTGCTGCCCCTTTCCACGTCTCAAATTGACAGCGACTTACGTATCTACCCGCCATGGAAAAGATGTACCTGCAGTAGCGCGCCACAGCGTCGCCCTCCTCTCTCCCATCATCTCCTTCCCTCTGCCACACAGGGACATCCTTCTCTCTCCTCCGTGTTTCGAGTCGGCTCGGGCCTGTATCGTCTATCTGCCTGTCTTGCCTGTCTCTATTCCCTCATTTTTGTCATACTTATGCGTTTACTTGTCTAGCACAGACTACTCGTCACTCATTGATTACCGAGACTAAGAGCGAGGCCGATACCGATACTACCTAGAAATAAGACTAAGACGCCGGGCCACTAAAACACCATTGCTTTGTTCAATTGAACAATCGAGCTACGCCCTCGAGCTTTGTGCTTTGTGCTGGCATCAGAGCCACAAGCGATCTGTCGTCCTCAACGCGATACCAATATCACACACATCCGCTATTATACTATAGTACAACATACTATACCCATTCCTTATCGAACGCCAACTCCCGTCACTCCTTTGCCGACGTGACAGCATCGAGTCCTTGACGGACCATCTGCACGTCGCTATTTGCCGAATAGACATACCATTGCTCGACTGTTTCCCCGGACACCGTCGAATTCCGCTCATTAGATACAGCGACAACTAGATACCAATCTTCGTCTACAGCACCGACATTCGTGTTCTAGCGTGTTTCTTAGAAGATATTCGGTTCACTAGACCTATACCTGGCCCCTTTGCAACAATGTGGTCGTATCTACGATCCGGCCCGGCGCTGGCGCTGCTGGCGTCAGCCCTCATTTCTTCCGCTACTGCTCAGCTGACCACCAAGTGTAATCCAATGGAGAAGACTTGCCCCCCCGATCCCGCTCTAGGAACCGCTCACACCTTCTACTTCAACAGCACGCCGTCCGACGATATTTTCACCCAGGAAGCGAATGGGATTGAATTTAACGAGAACAATGGCGCCTCATTTACCATCTCCGCACAGGGTGATGCGCCCACTCTCTCCTCCAATTTCTACTTCTTTTTTGGCCGGACTGAGGTCTTGATGAAGGCCGCACCTGGCCAGGGTATCATCAGCTCAATCGTATGGAAATCTGACACACTCGATGAGGTCGACTGGGAGTTCAAGGGTGGCAACCAGACCTGGGCATTCTCCAACTATTTCCGCGACGGCAACAGAAGCGATACCACCACCGGCGGAGATCACCCCGTGGCAGGCAGCATCTACGACTTGCACAACTACACATCCGTGTGGACCAAGGACAAGCTGGAGTGGCACATGGATGGACACCTCATCCGCACCCAACTTGCTAAGGACGCGCAGGGCGGAAACAACTTCCCTCAAACTCCCATGACGCTCAGACTCGGAAGTTGGATCGGTGGTGACACGAAGACCCAGCCTGTCGGAACCGTCCAATGGGCGGGCGGACCGGCTGACTACTCCAAGGGTCCTTTCACCATGTATGTTCAGAGTGCTCGTGTGGAGGATTATTCGACTGGCAAAGAATACACATACACCGATAAGTCGGGCTCATGGCAGAGCATCAAGGTCGTAGAGTAAGTCACTTCATGACATCATCCTATCTGGTGCTTCATATGAATCTAACTGGCAATCAGGGGTAATTCGACCGCCGCCGAGACCATCAATAAGCCACCGGAGAAATCCCTCTCTGAGAAATGGGCTGAGCTTCCTAACGGCACCAAGATCGGCATCTATGCAGCGGCTGGCACTGTTGGTGGTCTGCTCTTCCTCGCTCTTGCTGTTTATGCCATCAAGCAGAGACGCCGGGGTCAGAAGGAAGCAGCTTTGGCCGCTAAGATGCAAGAACAAGAGCGCGTTGAGCTCGAACAATTCAAGAAATCAGGCAGAAACCCTGATGCTCTCAACTTCGACGGTACGGAGTATGGGGGCGCCGCCGGAAAGGGGGGCATGACGAGCTCGTACTCAGCTATTGCAGACTCGCCTCCGGGAAGTTCAGCCGGTCTACCAGAAAAGGCTTGGGACCCGACCGGATCCGACGGAATGCCTCTGCTTCATAACGATGCAATGGGCGCCCCGCGTAACAATGGTCTCGCATCTCCGATTCACGCCCAGAGCCCCGGACTTCCGCCTGCGTATCCGCTACCATCCTCGCCTGTCAACCGGTCGTTCTCGGCCTCTCCACACGCGCCTTCAAGGATGGGCTCTGCCAGCTCCCATGCTAGCGGATACCCTAACAGAATGAACAGTACAGGACCAGGTTCCCCTCAAATGCGTGGTCCTGGATCACCAGCGCCACACGATATGTACGGCATGTCAAGAATAAATAGCCCCGGTCCAATGCAGCCGAACCGCGGCCCAGGCTCACCGGGTCCTCACGGCGGATACTGGAACAATGGCAACCAGAGGTGAATTTGAGTAACAGATTTATTTCCTGATCTGTGGGGCTATATTCACGAGCAGAACTCTACCAAGTCTCCATGCTGTAAAAGTATCATGTGGTTGAAATCATGTTCAACAAGGCGTTGGTTCAGATTATGAATGTTTCGCTGCCTGATTTCTAGGCTAGCCGGTTGTGTATTGGGGGCCGTGCTATTTCTGCTATTCTATTTTCTGGATAGCTGTTGTGTACAATCGTTTTGCATATAGCACTTGTCTCTTGTTTCTGAAGGTACACTGTGGTTCCATGGATATTAGACAAACTTGCTTGTTGCCAATGCTTTGATAGCTGTGCATTTAGCCACACCATGTAAGATACCCACCCACATCACTGCGCCTCTGATGGTTTATATGAATTTTAATCTATGAGTTTAAGACTTTTGACATGACAAGATAATCTATTCGTGACACGAGTAGATTAATTGTTTATAAAATTGTTTAAGGCCTGTTACATGTAGCTGAGGTCTTACCTGCGTAAAGACCTTAGCGGCCGGAACACGAAATATAATCACAAACTTGGAGGACATAAAGTGAAGTAGGCGTTACTGTAGTTTATAATTGAACAAATTGAACAGCGAATACACCGTTATATATCTGAGTCCGAAGTATCGCAAGTGAGTTTATTCGTTACCGATTAGCCGAGAACAGGTTTACGCCTCTGGCATTATAGCCAATCATACTCGGGTTTCAGGTTGTGAATGCTTGAGTCTAATTTGACTTCCGTGCGTCTTGTCTACAATCCAAATCACCCAGTTACTCCCTCAGACATAGCCATGTTCTAATGATTGGTGTAAATAAGATGAACATGCGATGAAGACCAAGTGGTTTATCTACCATCTTGTTAACCTCGCTGGGATTTCGACTCATCCTATCCATTTCTTCTTCTTACATAGTTACTTACCGCCTTAATAGCTTCTGATGCACTTGTCTCAGGCCATGGCAACAGATAGAGGCCTCTTACGTCGTCTCATGTAACGTAGCCCAAGCCTCTGTCGTCGCGCTAACGGCCGTAGACTGTGTGAAGGCAAACAAGCGAGGACGGTTGTGATACCTACAGACGCAAATAGAGAAGCACCGCCCGTGTGGGCCTGGCCGGTTCCTCCCCTCGCACCGACATATGAGCCCAAGTCCGAACTCGAGCCCAAGATGTCACGGCGGCGAGGGTTGGGATCGGCCCCGGCCGTAATGTTAGTTAATTTGGGGAGTAGACTTGTCGCGGCTCAACAATAAATATGGGCTTTCATGTTGTCTCTCGAATGATGTCGTCATATTAAGACTGATTAGTTTATGTGATGCTATTGTCGTGCTTTTATGACAAGGTACCTTGGTAGTCACCTAAGTACTCATTTGACCACCATACTGAGAACACGAGTCGCCTTTTTTTTTTTTTTTTTTTTTTCGAGAGAGAGAGAGAGAGAAAGAGAGAGAGCGCGTTTTCGTGTTTTTTCATGTGTGTGTGTAATAATAATAAGGATGCGGTGAAAATGAAATCCTTGAACCGGGGTGCCGGAGATGTGTGCGGACGAATACCTAATCTAATAAAATACGGCGTGTTTGTGTTCTTGGCAGCCAGGCTCCTGGGTGCCACGATCGTCACGCAATGAGGATTTGATATGAGCATCCGAGCATCCTCCTTAAGTATCGCTGTAGTCAATGAGTGGCTAATTGAGTATTTGATATTATTATGTGTCCGTAGTACGGAGGTAGTTATCTTTGATACTAAGTATCCGCCGCCATTAACCCCGCAGCTAAGTAGCCCATCCTTTGTAGTTACCGAGTAGCGGTAAACAATCTCAGTTGTCTCACCTTTTAAGCACATTGTACGAAGTAACCTGCGGGGTCAATCTCTGCCAATTGAGCTCTTTAAGCAGGTAGGTAGTTTGTTTGTTTAGAGTGTTTGCCTTCATAATCAGGGCATATCTACAGTGAAATGAAGTGCTTACATCTATTGACCCCTCCCGAGAAAGGCGACATGGATTCCCCAACTGTAGTCTTAACCTAGAGTCCTGGGGCATATCGAGCTTTCCCCAGGTTGGCAAAAGCTTGTATAATTCGATGGGCCCGATGGCGACGGACGTCACTTCGCAGCATCCTACAACGCCGAGCAATTTATAAGGATTTACCTATCGAAAGTGAGGTTCTATCTTTCAGCACTGCCTCGGCCTACTGTTGGTTGCAATTGAGTAAAACGGTCGCCCACGCCATTGGGCCTCCAGAAAACCGGATTTGATTCATCATTAGTGCGAATGGCGACAGATCTGCATACCGGGAGATTAATCGAGGTAGGGTAGTGCATAATAGAGCGTCTTGGCACTAGAGCTTGCCTCAAAAGAGATGAGACCTGCTTGTTTCCGCTGATACATACGGTCTCGTTCTCGTCAGCCTTACTTACGGGTACCAATTATCTGGTAGGCAACCTGCTTCATTCTCGCTACTTACCGTGTCGTGTCGTGCAAGAAAGGGCCTCATATTGATTGAATACGGGTTCTGTACGGGGCGTCGTTCTGCTGCCATGTCCTACGCTGCCCGCCGCTGCGGCATGAACATCCCACCCAGATCCACGGAAAACCGATGCTGGTCTGGATCATGGCCCATGATAACGGCCAGGGCGCCTTTACGGGTCTGTTCCTGGTAGCGATAAGTTATCACCTACCTAATTCGGGAGGAGATGGGCGCTCGGTCTTTGTCACGACAAACAGTAGAAAAAGCGGCGAGCGCACGCGTCGTAGTATTTTCATGATGTCCTCTTTCACTCTGCCCTTCTCGTATTTCTCCGCGACCGGACCATCTTGTCGTGACAGAACGCCATGAAGTCTCGTGCTACTCGCGCGGCCGCGCTCGCCGCAGCTGTGAAGATGGCGTCAGCTGCGACACCCACTGAGCCATGTGCGATCGTGAGCTCAGCCTGGGCAGCCCAGATCGCCGCCACAGCTACGCCCATTGTCGAGGCTTCGGTCGCGTACGACTGTCTCAATTCGGTCCCCATCAACAAAAAGGGAGCGCTGAAGTACATCGACTCGATGAAGCCCTATCTTGAGTGGCAATCCGACGTCGTCTTCAAGAAGAATCCTCCGAAGGACTACTTCTACCCTCCGCACGACATCTGGGGCGTTGTGGATGAGCTGAGGGCCAATATCGCAGCCAACAAGTACCCCAACGAGTATGCATGGCAACAGGACTTGTATGTCAAGCTCTTTGGACCTGCTCATGACGGTCACATGGTCAACTACCCTGATGTCTTGACAAATGCGATCGAATGGCAACGGCCATTAGCGCTCGTCTCCATCAGCGACAAACCCTACGGGTCTGCTCCCGAGATCAAGGTGTATAGCGACGTAATCAAGTCCCCCAAGAAGGCATCCGTTGTTACCAAGATCAACGGGGAGGACGCAGAGAAGTTCCTCAGCGAGTGGGTGTTTGCCGTTACTAGTAACCAGGATCCTGATGCGGCGTACAACTCGCTCTTCTATGAGAAGTCATACGCGGCCGAGCTTGCTTCGAACGGGTATTTCCAGAACGGTGGTCGAACTCGGTACGTGTTCACAGGTGTTTTTAAAACGAGACAAAAATCCACTAATACGACAATAGATATGTGTATCCCGGCAAGACAACGTCCTTTAAATTCGAAAATGGCACCTCCCTTAAGCTTGCCAACCAAGCTCGATTGAAGGGCGACTGGACTGGTGTTGTCGATGGACCTTCGTATTTTGCCAAGTTCGCCCCTGGAGCAGCCAGCAGCGCCAATGCGCCTCAGACAAGCGCCACGCCCACCCCTACTCCGGCTCCTAAGCCGGCCGCACAGACCGTGCCCGGGTACCCTAAGCCCGTAATCGTGTCCAGCGACGGCATTCTCTCCGGATACTATCTGGAAGGCAAGGGCTTTGAGGACACTGCTGTGCTCGCAGCGCTCTCATTCGGGCCTGTGGATCAAGTAGAATTCCAGCACGTTGCCCAGGATTTCTTCGCGGCTGCGAAAGCGGCTGGGAAGAAGAACCTCGTCGTCGACGTCTCTGTAAACGGCGGTGGCTACATCTTCTCGGGATACGATCTCTTCCGCCAGCTCTTCCCGGACATCGTCCAAGAGGGTTTCGGACGTTGGAGAGAGGGCCCCGGCTTCAAGGCCGTCACAGAGGTCTACTCTGCTAACTCGGCCGGCTTCAACCCGAACACTTCATCCGAAGACACCATCTACCAGTACGAGTCGGTGTACAACTGGCGCTTCGACCTCGACGAGTCGAACAAGCACTTCAAGTCGTACGCGGACAAGTTCGCGCCGCACAAGTACCTCGGCGACTCGTTCACTAACGTGATGCAGTGGGACTTCGACGACCCGCTGGATACCAGTAACACGACGTACGGCTTCGGGACCGACATCACGGGCTACGGCAGCCGCACCAACTTCACGCGGCCGTTCGCAGGGCCCGAGAACATCGTGGTGCTGCTCGACGGCTACTGCGCGTCGACGTGCACGCTGTTCTCGCAATTCATGGTGCACGACGCCGGCGTCAAGACCATCGCCATGGGCGGGCGGCCGTCGAAGAAGGGGCTGATCCAGGGCGTCGGCGGCGTCAAGGGCTCGGAGAGCTACGACTACTCTGACGTGTACGCCAACGTGCAGGAGGCCATCGCCTTCACCAACGACTCGAGCATCCTCAAGACCCTCAGCGCGTACGACACATACGTGCTTGACCGCAACCAAGTGTCCAGCCTCAACGTCAAGGACGAGATCCTGCGCTCCCACCTCGCCGATGGAACACCCGCGCAATTCGTCGCCGAGTACTCCGACTGCCGCCTGTACTGGACCGAGCCCATGATCCGCGACGTATCCGAGGTCTGGAAGGCCGCTGCGAGCGCCGCATTCAAGGGCGGGAAGTGCGCCTATGGCGGGATCGCCAAGCCGTACCCGACTGAGGCAGACACCAAGAGATCTGCGGCCCCGGCTCCGTTCGGCCGTCCGCGTCTCGCCGTTCCTCCTGTCGAGCGCACCACCGTATCCAAGCGTGATATGCCGAAGATGCGGCCCATGACCTTTGCCAACCAGTTCATGAAGGTCATCGATTAAGAACAGGAGGGAGGGGAAGAAGAGATAGACGCTGACGTGATATCAACGTGTACCTATATAATAGCGTTCTTAGATCCCCACGTGTAACTAAATATAATCGAGGATCAGGACATATAAATATATATAGTAAGAACTAAAGAGAATTAAGACTAAGAACGACTAGATGATCGTACAAAAGCTTGTCATGTCTCATCCTTGCCCTTACATAGGGCAAAACGCAGCTAAAGATTAGTTAAATGAGCATCCGCGTCATCTGACTGGCAGTTGCCGATGATTTTTCTCGTGGGAGGAAGGATGAAAGTTTCAAGCCAACACGGTTGTTACCTACTGCTTAGATGCTCGATGGGGACAACTATCAGTGTGTTTGGTTCGATTCCTGACAGTTTTATTGGTGATCGCTAGGTAGTAGCTCATCTGTTACACCAAAACGTTGCACGTTTCATTTGTGCGATTAGGTAGATAGAAGAATACACGGAAGCATGGTAGGTGCCTGTCGAAAAGAAAACTTAAAATTTCGGATGTTGCCGAATTTAGGTGACAAACAGTATCTGCGAGAAGGTACGAGGCAATAGGTAGTGCATATAGCCATTTCTCACAGATGCACGTAGCCTCTACTTTCCACCCCTCTACAACATCGTTATCCAATTCAACTCGCAACGGTATCAGCTGAATAGCAAAAGTTCACCACTATCATTGGCTGAAAATACCAGTGAGCGTATTGGGCGACAAATGTATGCTCCATGTTTGCCCAACCTGCCCCCTCTGCCTGCCGGGATGTTCCCAGGCCTGTCACTCCCTGCCCGTTCCGCCTTCTAGAAGCGTCCCACGTGCCCCGGCGATCACGCTGGCGGCTCGGCGCGCGGCGATTCGCTGTGCGGAGAGAGGGGCAAGGCAAGCTGCGTGAAGAGGTTCGTCCGCGGCGCTTAGGTGGCGTGTGTGTCTCGGGAGTGGATCACGTCGGGCTCCTTGTCTAGAAATGGCGCTGGCAAGTAGGTGTATATTGCGCAGATGACGATGGTGTCAGCATGCTCTCTTGTCCAATTTCGACTTCAGAGCCCCGACTGACATTCACAGGCGGAACACACCCGTTTCGGATACGTTGAGGAGACTTGTTTGAATAGTCTGGTCCTGCACCAGCATGAAGTTCAATCTGGTCACACCACAAGTTCAACTGGTTTCTCTTACACCGTCTTCATGAGTAGCGCTTGAGGGCTTGGACATAGAATTGGATAGCCATATGTGAACGGCATGACCCGTGGTTCTCCATCAGCGTGCCAAGCGGGGGTTTCTCGGAATCACGGCCTACCGCTTGTCATCCCTTGCTTCGAAATGCCTGTCTGTGGGTGTCGGGTATAGTCCAACCCCTCTCCACGTATGGTCATGCGAATTTCGGACCATCTAGACGCAGTTCGCCTTCGAAAGTTCAGGACGGCGGCCCCGGACCAATAGTGGCCAGTATCTGGCACTCATCACCTCCCGGAGGATTGCAGGAGAAGCGGCTACGTGAGAATTCGTCCTCAAAGAGACGCATTCCTTCGAATTCTGGGGTCAGGGGGTGCATGTGGGCACCCGTCACCGCCAAGCTGCTGTCGTAGGGCTTTCCCTAAGACTATCATTCGTTTTGCCGCCATCTTACGGCTCAGGTGCTATGCTCGTTTCGCAAGCAACTTGAGAACTTTTGTTTCCAAACGCACGTGGCCCCTCGGGTAGGGTCGGTCCGCAGAGTATGTCGAATGTACCGCAACATCCGTCGGTGTCCGAATTCGTTACAATAACGGGCAAGATCCAATGAAGATCATTGAGGCATTGGAGCTGGTGGTGTCACGGTACACAAGTTCTCAAGACTACTCTATCATAGACGTATGACGGCAGATTCCTTTCCCCTCTCGAGCATTTCGATGTTGGGTTGGCAGGCCCACAAGCCCCCTGGCTTCTAGATGCGATTCGACTACTACAATACGACATCGAAGCCTTCAGCAAGACAGTCCTCGAGCGGGACTACGCGGCTTATCCCTGTCTGATGTCGATGCTACTGTCGGTGATTGGGCTGACCGCCTCTTTGACTCCATCATGACGAATCTGAGTGTGACAGCGGGCCATGTGTGTGAATCTGTTGTGCAGAACAAGCAGCCCTGTCCGCCCCGCCCTTCGATGAAACATCATGGACAGACACGGCAAGACTCCAGAAGGAAAGAAGTGGAATCGAAGGCCGCTGCGGAGAGAGGCGTTTCCAATGAGAAGTGCGAGGCTTGAAGTCGCTTCCACCACGGATCGCCACACGTTTCCCGGCCTCGCTGGCGAAACCCGCCCAAAATCAGGATGGATAATCGATTTGTCAATAAATGTGGTGTGTAATGTATATACCATGCACCCATCTTGCACAGACGACCTTGTGACGATGTCTCTCTTTCTCCTCCAATCCAGTTGGCCAGTTCGGTTACGGATTAGACATTTGTATATCTTGGCGCTGACCTTTTACTATGTCTCATACGGCTGTTTGTTTCCCAACTAAGTGCATGCGTCTTATTGCAAGACTGCGGCGCAGCTGCTCGACCCTACCTATAGGACATGAGTAAAGTGCATCACACGACATCGACGAAGAGGGTCGGCGGCAACAACAACAATGGACACTACACACTACTTATGCTTCAACGTAGCATTCGCAGTACGACTCTTGCCTCCTGCTTGCTCTACCGATTTATTCGGTCTGGGTAATTACAACAGTTCTGGCTGTGCAACGGTGATGGCGAATGCGATGTCTTCCCCTGGACTCATTAAGGGAACTGTCTAAGTTAGGGAGCCATCGCATGTCGCAGCAACACTCGGCCGCATTGCATGGCTCGACGGCGCATTGCGTCGCATGCCGAAATAGAAATAAAAGGGATTTACTGTGCATCGAACTAGGCAAATAGCCAATGCATAGACGGGGGCCGATGTTGCTGAATAACAGGCCAGCAGCGTCACGGCCACGAGCAATGCAACCCTTCAACTCGACTGGCCATACTACGTACTATCACTGCCGGATGTCGTGCAGAAGATTTTTGGAGATCTAACCATCTCAATGCCATCCCCTCGGCCGAATAGCGGGTTACTTACTTATGCATCGGCCGCCGCCCTACCTGCACATATTCTTTGGTCCAGTCCTATTACCACGATGCTGTCTGTGTCTTTTGCCTGTCTCGGGCCCCGTCGGTCTGCCTACGCGGGCACAGAGGTATGTACGGGATACTCCGTACAATGGCCAGAAAAGGCGCGCCCGCTGCCGATTGTACGAGTAACGCAGTAACGCACACAGCAGCGCTTACTGTCGCCCCGGCCGCTAGGCACTGGCCCAACCTTGCCGGACACGTAATTCATCTACTTAGGGTAGAGCGGCCCGTGCTAGGGGAGCTTAGGGCCCGGGCTGGTGTTAGAAATAAATGCCGGGGCGAGGCCGTACCAAGAAGTTCGGGGCTAATAAGCCGAGCCAGGGCCATGGCTAGGACCCATCCAGAGTAATATGCCGCGGGTGTAGGTATTTCATGTCCATACTAACACGGCCGGTCTGGACTTGGGCTGCGTCCTGGCTTGGGCTTGAGCTTGGGCAGTTATCTTCTCTTTTTTTCTCGACATCACCTGTTGCATAAGTAAGTAACAATGCTGGTGATAATCCCGCGCTGCTGATGTTTTGTCAGCGCGTTGCCGGCAGTGAAGCTGCAGGGCCAGGGTTTCGAAACCGCTCGACAGACGCATGGGATACTACGGTAGCATTCCAATTTCCCACCATTTGTTGGTATATGCATAGTATTTGCTCGTACGGGCTGTCTTTCCCATTAGGCTTACTGAAGACGATATGATACCTAACCTACGGCAGTACTTACTTATTTACTTGCTCATGTCGCCACTTATCTAGTCTAGGGAAAACATGATCCTCGGTAGATGTTAGTCACCGCGATTGGAAACAGTTAACAGGTAAAAACAACTAGTGGGAAAAAAGAACCAGATAACCGCGCCGGAAATGGAGCGGTCACGGAGCCTGATGATACACTACCACTTACACCACACTACAGTACTTGATTTTCCTGGTCTTTTCTCTTGGCGCACAGCCGTTTATTCTATTTACCTACAGTAGTGTAGTGTCGCCTACAGACTTCCCTGGCATCTGCACACGTGCGGGAATAGGCAAAAGAACCACACCCCTACCCCTTATTACTGTAGGGCTTGGTCTAACTCGATTCTGCGGCAGCCAAGCCTACGTCCCATCCATCTCTAGCACGAACCATAAAACCTTCTCACAACCTAGGTAGCTAACAGCAGTGGTTGGCGATGACCGGCGACCACGGAGCGCACTAGGCGATTAGCTTGGGCACGTAGTAGCTGAGAGTTCGTGGTGCGTTGGGCGGCAAGCGACGTTTTTTGTTCGTTTCTGCTGGGGAGGGCGTCAAGGCGTCAGGGGCGCCAGTCAGAGCGGCAGGGTGCTTTTTTCTCCTATCCCATCCTGCCCTATCCTGTGCTATCTTGTTCTATCGTGTCCTGCCCTATCTTATGCTGCCCAGCGCAACGAAACCCCCTCCAACGTCCCCGACCCCTGTGTCGTACGTTGTTGGATGTAGATCCTCGAGTCTCGATTTCTCGATTCTTAATTCTCGCGCAACCCGCCCACGCCCACGCCCAGTCCCCGCCCTGCTCCGGGGTTCCAGGCGTCTAGTGCTAGGTTAGGGAGTCGGATCGCCGGATGCCAGGATAGGCTGCGAGGCAGCCGCAACCACAGTAGTGCAGTGTCTATGTACCTACTTACACTGCACTGGACGCACGTCTGATGCCCGTCGCAGGAAGGATCCGTCATCTGCCCACGGGGAGAGCCCAATCACGGTGCGCTTGTTGATCCCTTGCCAAGGATTTGTTCATGGTGTGCTGTGCGACTGCGATTGCCCGCATCGACGGCCACCGCCAGCAGAAAAAACCCGATTCAGCCCAATATGGATACCCCGGCGGATTGCGATTATCGTCATAGTCATTCGTAGCCAGGCCAGGCTTTGCCTCGTGGGATAGATGGGTCGTTGGTGAGAAGTACACGGCCAACCGCTGACGCTGCCGACCTTGTCCACGATAATTTCAAGTGCAGGCTGATACAACACACCTTGACCAATACAAGCCCATACACATATACTCACACTCACACTCACTCGCACGCACACACCCAGTACTTATCACTTACTTATTTAACTTACCGGCTTACTTACTTACTACGGAGGACTGACCGCTGAAACGCCATCACAGCCGCATAACACAAGCATACCAGGCAGGAATAGACGAGCACGCTCACCTGCCTACAAGCAGCAGCACAACACCGCCAAATAGAGACATATCTCCTCTCTTGCAGAGCGGCACACGCAAGTAAGACGCGCACCTAGCCAGCTGCCGCGGTCCGCTACTCGGATTTACTCTTCGGGATCGTCCTCGCTTAAAGAGCACACCCCCCAACGGCACCTTGCCTGGTCCTGTGCTGGCTTCTTCCGATACGATACAAGCCCAGCCAATGCGTGTGCCGGCGGGTCAAGGCGAACGTCAACTGAGCGAAGAGCCGGGCCTTTTCGATTTCACATAACAACAGGCAGTGATCCTCCTTCGACACCACTGCCGTTGCCGTTGGAGTAGGTGTCAGCATTTTCATGTTTCTCGATTCGGGTTATAACGGATGCATTGCCACCCAAAGCGCGAGTAAACATCAACCGACCAAAACCTCTCCAACCCGGTCTCGTGTCGATCTATCGTCCGCTATATTTACCAACTATCACTATACCTGTAATAGTTAACCAGGACGGCCGGAGAGCAGTAGCGAAGCATGAGCCCTCGGCACAGAGTGAGTACACCGACGTCAAGCCAAGATGAGGTTCCCCATTCCTAAGCGAGCACCCTTTGCAGAAAAAATCGTCTGCCCCGAAAGGCGGGAGCCAGGCCGCCGCCGGGCCCAGTTCGGCGGAAGAGGAGCCCCCCTACATCGAGGCTTTCGGGCACAAATATCACCATTCCGGCCGGATATTCACGCCATTTGACGAGAAGGAGCAACAACGCATGGAGATACAGCATCGCCTCTTCAGACACTGCTTAAATGGCGCGCTCACAGCTACACGAATTCCCCTGAACACCGAGCGCATCTTGGATCTCGGCACCGGAACCGGCGTCTGGCCTCTCGAGATGGCCGTGCGATACCCGCAGGCCCAGATTCTCGGCATCGACGTGTCCCGGATTCAGAAGACGCAGGTGGTGCCACCCAACGTGCAGTTCACCATCGGCAACATCGAGGACCCGTGGCCAGTGGCCGACGAATCGATAGATTTCTTACACGCCCGCAGTCTCGCTGGCGGTGTCACGGACTGGTCGAGCTTGTTCAAGCAAGCCTACGACAAGCTCAAGCCGGGTGGAATTCTCGAATGGACTGAGATCGCCATCCAAGTATTTGATTTCGATGGCAACTTCGGAGACGATGAAATAGTCCCTCAATTCATCACAGTGTGGCGCGATCTCTGCCAGCGCAACAATATCGAATTCACGCCATCGCCCCACGGCCCCGTCTGGCTCGTCGATGCTGGCTTCGAAAATATAGCCCAGCGAACGGAAATTCTGCCCATGACAGACTGGACGTCAGACGAAAAACTAAAGGTTCGGCAGGCGCTCATAAATCTTGTCACTACGGAACACTTTGGTACGTCTTGCATTATCGCCGCCTGTTCTCGCGGTAGAATCGATATTAAGAGTTCAATCACTAGATAACCACTGCGGACTGCTATTCACAAATTGCGGATTGACAAGAGAGTATTACGAAGAGATAGCGCCCACCTTTCTCACTGAGATACGGGCCCGATGTAGAAAACCCTATACCTTGGCGTAAGAACTGATTTTTACCCCCTTTTCCCTTCTCTTCACCCTTCACCCCTTGAACAACGCATTCTTCAACAACGCAAACTTACATAAACCTACAGGGTTTTCACCACTGCTAAGAAGCCTCGTGATGGGGCCACCTAAAGCCAGCTTAGCTGGTTCTGCAGAAATTATACCCGTAGATACGGAGAGGCGGTTTCAATGGACGAGACACAGTCCTTCCTCTCCTGCGCCCGGCGGCCTCCCTGCCCACTTAATAGTAACTCTCCCTGCAGAATTGCCTCTCGCCATCCTTGCCTGATAGGGGCCAGATCACCTGGCTATTCTGGCCCAGTTCGTCGAAACAGGAACTTTTGCTCGGCCGGGCATGCCAACACGCGCGCGCAACCACACCCTCGTGCATATCCTAACCTACATCCGACCCCCCTTTTATACACATACGGCCGGCCTACTTGTCACCCGCCTCCTCGACTGAGATCGTGGCCAGTCTGCCACTTAGCGCTCGTTAGCGGCATGGCGATGCGCTCCGAGGCCAATAACCAACCGTGCTGTGGGCTCCGGATGCATCGCATCAGCTCGCGTTGCATTAGTGGCGTGGAAAATGATCATTCTTCAGCCTCTCTGGACCGTTATCATGGCCCGCCGAGTCCCCAGATCTATGCGTATCTATCTACACGTCAAGAATTACGAGAACAGTAACCTATAGATAGCACTTAAACCCATTTATTGTAACCTCGACGTGCCCGCGTACATGACAACAAAGCCCTGGACTTTCTTTTTTTTCCCTGTTCTAGTCCTTGTTTTGCCCGTGTTGTGTCATCTCCGTATATGCTATGCAGACGACCAAGGCTCTCAGCAGCCAAACAAAGGGCCCCCCTTTTGAGGTTACCATCGGTGATAAGACATACATACAGATGCAATTTCAACATACCGACATCTCATATCCAACCAGCCGACAAGGCCCGTCGCCAAGCCCACAGCGCCACAAACTTTCTCGCTGTCACCATGCCCTTCTGGCCCCCTCTCTATATGCAGAGCAAGAGAAAAAAAGGTGAAAACAGGCTGCAGATGAGTGGCGATGGTCTTCTGGCTATGCCTGCCTATTCCATGCAAAACTCGAACGCGGCAGTGGACGATTGTATCTGGTTGAACCCCACGCCCGCCACCTGTCACGTAGCTGTAAGCCGCTCACTCTCTCTCGCTCATTTGTTCTAACCCTAAACTAATTATGTATGTTCTGACACTACCTTGACCTAAATCTCCTGCTCCTCCCACGTCGCCACTCGCGAATTTACTCCCTTTGTCTTCCCCCCCGCGCGCGGCCGCAGCCAACCCGTCTAGATCTCACAAAATGCCCTACGTAGATAGGCTCCACACGCAACCTTGCAGTTAGCTGCTACTTCGAAAGCAAGCGGCAGAAGTCCACAGCAGCAGCAGCAGCGGCAACATTGTCACAATCTCGAAGATCCGCATTACCGCAACCAACAGTGATGCGATGCGATCTTTTCCATCAATCACACAATTTCCCTCTTCTCCTCTTTCTAACATCCCGGCCCCTCCCACCTCTTTCTCGCTAGTACCATGATTCTCCCGCAAAAGAGCTGTTCGTTAGCTGCGAAGCTCCTGACAGACTTGCATACGGTATCCGGGCCGTCTTCTTGCTCCGGGGAGAACCAATAACAACAATAAAGACTAAGCAATTAAAAGATTAGTCTCCGTCACAGGTGTACCGCATATGCACGCATGTATGTCCGTAGGTACACATGCGCCTAACATTTTTTTTCATGTGTTCTATCGAAACGCCTGCAACCTTCATTAGTAACACAGCGCACTGCATACACACACATTACTTAAGTTATATATATATAAATATAGACACCGGAAGACATGTAGGTGCGGCGCTAATGTAGGTATGTCTGTATGTATGTATCGGACGATATCCATCCACAATTGCACGCCAGATGGTACGTAAAAGTAAATAGATACCTGTGTGCCAAGAACGAGGTTTTAAAATTACGTACATTTTCAATATAGCTACATTAAACCATGCCATTTAAGCACTTGCGTACATATGTTGATTATACACATATACTACCCGACACTATATAAGTATACGAACACAATATACATACATATATATGTAGGTATACATATCCGTAGTCGAACGTGCGGAAGCGCCGTCTCGAAACCGGCTGACCGGAGCGGAGACCAGCCGAACCACGGCGCGCGAGAGGATGGTACTGCAACTGCGTATTTACCGCCGTGCTACAACAACGATGCGAACGGGCTAGAAGATGAACGAACGAATGCATGAACAGATAGAACCTCTACTTACCTACTTGCCTAGAACCCACTTACCTACTGCACGAATTGGCCTACGTGTAAGCTAGATGTCTTGAAAATTCATCAAAATCGATAATAATACTCCTTTTATGATAGGTTAACGAATCAAAATTCTAAGACATACTAGACGGGTATGCACGGCACGGGAGAGCTAGCTTTCCGCTTTCTGAAAACCAACAACGAAAACAAAAGTACGCAGGTTACATTTTCTATTCGCATCTAATCTTAATCTGCTGCTTCTCAAGCAGCGTTCATCCATGTAGAAACGAAAACCAACGTGCACACATCACCAAATCAATTAATATTGAAGAGTGAGTAAAGAAGATGATTGGTCTCTTAAAATTCGAAATAAAAGAGGGACAGAAAATCTTTTTGTGACTTCAGGTTTAATTAAAATGACTGGCTCGCTTAGTTAGTTGAGATTTCGGAATATTACAAGCGAGAGCGCGTATGCGAGTGATGTTATATTCATTGGACAATACTGTCTCAACTCGGCCGACGCCTCATCCACTAGAATCTGGGTTACGCGCCGCTCCGTTGACAACTCGCAAATAAGGTTAATTAAATTAAGTATGTGTAAACAATTGGTAGTTTTTTCCACAATTCATTACATAGATGCCTCTCTACATAAACTAAGTACTTATGTTAGCTGTTCCAACATGCGGTCCAAGAGGGCCATCTCGGGTTGTACGGTGCATCAGCCGCCGGCTCATCCCGCCTGCACTGGAGCAGGACCATATTCGCATCCGACCTGACGGCACTAAGGTTTGATTGTGACAGCAATTATCCAAGATCTACGTGTGCAACTAACAAGTCAGGACTTAGAAGTGAATAACTTCACAAGCAAGTTGACTGTATGGTTCCCGCCCGCCACCCAGCTGCAAAGCGAAGCATGGCAGGGCGGTGTAACGTAGAGGCATGAAGCCTAGAGAACGCCCAGGCGCCAATCGATAAATCGAATCCGTAGTGCTATTCTTTATCATCATTTGTAGATTTCGCTTACTCCTGATTGATCTTTAGCGAGAAGTCCACGTGTGGCGTGCCCTGGTGGATAGAGCTCGTGGAGATGATATCAATATCTAGAAACGAAGACGGAATCAGCCAGCGGAAGCCACGAGTCGCTTACCCCAAAGTAGTAGTATAGTGCTGGACGCAGGTACACGATTGAAACTCACCGTTATTCGCATAGTCGAAGACGTTGTCCTCGCGCAAGCCACCGCTGACCTCGATCAGAAACTCGCGTTTGCCGCGCCACTTCTCACGTAGGCTCTTGGCAGCGATCTTGACGCCGTCGGCGGTGAAGTTGTCAAGCATGACGACGTCGGCGCCAGCGCCAATAGCCTTGTCAGCTTCGGCCTCGCTCTGGACCTCAACCTCAACCTTCAGCGCAAAGCCGCCGACAAGCTTGGCAGCGCGCACGGCCTCGGGGATACTACCACGGCTCCAGACATGGTTATCCTTGAGCATGATCATGGCACTCAGATCCATGCGGTGGGTATCTGCGCCGCCGACAAGCATACCGTACTTTTCAACGAGGCGAAAGCCGGGGGTAGTCTTGCGGGTGCCGGCGAGGACGCCGCGGTAGCCGGCGCTGCGCAGGCTCAGCAGCAAGTTGCGGCTGACGGTGGCGATGCCGGAGCAGCGGGCAAGGAGGTTGAGGCCGACGCGCTCGGCCAGCAGCAAGCCCCTTGCGGGCCCTGTAACCGTGGCCACCTTGAACTTGTGGGAGCCGTCGCGCGGCCGCTCGATGTAGCTGCCCTCGGCGGCGTGCCACTCGACCGCACACCCGCACTGCGCGAAGATCTCCGTGAAGAACGGCACCCCCGCGATGATACCCGCGCTCTTCCCCCACAGCGTCGCCGTGCGCGCGTGCTCGCCCACCACGAACCCCGCGTAGTCGAACGACGGCGTGTCTTCGGCTAACCATGCTGTGATCTGCGCCTTCCAGCTCGGCGGCAGTAGGTGCTCTAGCGAGCCGTGGTGGATGGCCTGCTCACCAGCCATCGTGGATCGCGAGAACGAGATGCTTCGGTTCGGTTCGGTCTGGTTTGGCTCGACTTCGGATGGGCGCGTTTTCTTGCGATCACTGATTATCGAGGATGCGATGCGAAGATGGATCGGCGTCGAATGGATTGACTCGGTTTGTTCGATTACACGTCGCAGCGACAACAAGCGGATACAAGCGGTATCGGGGAGTGGTGAAAATAGTTGTAATAATAATGACTACGATAGTGAAGTTGGTAAAATAAAGTAATGAAACAGTAGTAGTCTTGAACAACAAGAACTATCGGATGACAATGGCAGTCCCATTCTTTAGACTGGACACTTCCTTCCCCCCTTGAGCCGTTTCCACCCGTCGCGCCGCGGTAAAAGAGCTTAAAGCGCATGGTCGGGTAGTGCAGAGCAGAGCAAGAGCTATGAGGGAGGAACGGGAGGGGCAATGCCGATGAAGGAGCGAGCCCCTCCAGGCGCTCTGCCAGCTGCAAGTTTTTCGGTGACACTTGAATAAAATAGGTATCTTTCATGACGTGGGTATCAGGGTCCCGATTCTTCCACCTTCATTCATTACTTTACGTGTTCAAAGGTGGTTGCCCAGAATCATCTCTTTTTTCGCATCATTAGTTCATTGACCTATAATCAGATTCCTATCATCCTCAGCTCCAGCTTCCCATTGCAATACGAATTCTCCTCATCGTATAGAAATCCGACCCTTGACCCTACTGTGCATGGTAGACCATCTAACCTGGCGACCGCCAAGATGGGATCCTAACATCTCCGTATCTACCAAGCCTCTGCACATTTTTTTTTTCGCTAATATTCATCATCCGCTGATCCTTAAGTATTGGTTGTCTGTGCTTCGGTGACCCCGGGATATGCAAAGGCCTCGCGTCTAAGCTCGTCCATGGCTGGGAGGCTGGGCTCGGGTAGCGAGTTGGCCCGACGCTGCGCGCATTGGGTATTAGTACGGAGTATCAACTCCGACTTCATGAAATTCCGTAGGTAGCAAGTTAACGTACACGTTGTATCCGATGCGGTAGCGCTTCGTCCCTAGCATCCGGTGGTGGTTGACAAGATAACGATGCCACACTGCCTGTATCATCCGCCGGGACCTCAGAGTCGCCTGCCGTCGTTGCCGTTGTCGTCGTGCGCGAGCCATCGCTCGTAACGGAACCAGTCCTGTCCTTGTTATCCTTGTGCCGGACACGTTGAACTATGATCAACGAGGATTTTTGGGCGTCGCGTCCAGGCGGGCCGAATGTGAGGCGGCACTCGGTGCCAAGCGCCATGTACTTGGACACCCAGATGGCGCGGATCTGGTCGAGGAAGCCTATCATGTGGCCCGGAACGCGCATGACGAGTTTATTCCTGCTTTCGAGAAGTACGCGCCCGTATTGCGCGAGGTTCACTGGGAACGTGCCTGGCGCGAGTGGGAGAGCTAAGAACCGGCAGGTGATGGTCCCCGCGCTTACAGGTGGTCCGTTGAGAAGCCGCGGAATGAAATAAGGGTCATCAAGATCGTATACGACATCAGTGTCGATTTGATTGCTGTTTTGAATATGCGCCGGACCAGAGCCATCAGCTTGACTTGTTTCACACGGATCCGCCATCACGAGGTTTCGTATTGTCTGGTTGAGAGTGCGTAGTGGAAGAGAAGCTTAGAGGCAAGTATCAAATTGCTTAACCTTGACTAATGTGCGTTGCTCAGGTTGCCAACCAGAACCAGGAAGGTGAAGAATTTAGGATAGGGCATTCTGATGAAAGAGTGCTGGTAACCTGAAATTTTGGTTTCAAATCGTGAAATATGGTAGTCGTGTGTAACGAGTGACTGCCAGACCGAAACGCAGAGTACACTGATTTTGTCCTGCGCCATCGCCGACGAGACACAAACACTCACGAGTGCCTTCCATGGGAAGGAGCAAGAACTACCAGCCCCAGTTCTAAAAACTCTGCACCAACTTCATTGTCGTAGGCGGTCTTCTATATATTATGACGGTACTACACCACACATCATCGTGGGACATTATTACTGAAGACAATAGGTGGACCGTGTATTCTGTCAGACACCCTGCCGCCGCCGTAACCAACCAAAGGAATGTATACATACATATAAGCCGTCTAAGTCTACAACCCAGTCTAACCAGCCAGTTACACGTCTAAATTTCTTTCTTTGCAGCCAAAGTCCCCGACCACCTTCCTGTGTTGAAACCCAAAGACCAAAACCCAGAGACCAAAAAAAAAAAGAAAAGTTGAAAAGATAAAAGAAAAATGCAATACCAAAAAATCACCATGCCCTCCCACCAGAACCCTCCATCCTGATTAGTCAACGAGAAAGCCCAGCCAGCCGGGGCCAAGCGGGGGAAATGGGTACAGGTCCCATCAGCATAATGCCCTCAGTACCAGACAGGAGCCGAGCGCCAGTGCCGGAGCATCTTATCGACGGCCTGGCTCCACTCGTACACAAAGCACCGGGTAAGCTGCTCAGCTTCCTCCAGGGACGGATACCGCCCACCCCACATCTCCGGCTTATGCGCTTCGGTTTGCGCGCACGTCAATATCAGGCCGCTGTCATCTCACACTGCAGGTCAGCAAGCCATACATAATAATATTAACAATACTGGTTGGTGTATTCAAAGCCCGTGTGATTCGATGATAAGTAATCAAATGACGACAGAGAATATAACAAAAAGCAGCGAAAAGAAACGAGAGCGCGAAGGAGGGGAAGGATCTCATCAAGACAGACGTACGTATCCCGGATTTTGCACAGACACAGCCAGGCGAGGTTCCAGCTGCCGCTGGAGGTCGGGTCCTCGCCGACCAGGCGCCTGGCCTCCTCGACCAGGGAGCTGGAGGCGGGGTAGTTGCGGGTGAGGCCCCTCAGCTCGAGCAGCAGCTGGTTGCTGTTGACGTAGTAGTCCCAGGCGGCGGCCAGGGGCTCCTGGAAGGCCTGCATCTCCTCCTCGCTCTCGGCGGTCACCGCGACCCGCTCGATCCGGCACAGCTCGGTCAGGGTGTTCACCGTGTGGTTGCGCAGGGACTCGATCATCTGCTTCGTCGAGGCCTATATGATTTGATTATAAACGGTTAGTATATAGGTTAGGTAGGTAGTTATGTATCAGCCACGTCTGGAAACGCGTCCACGTGGATTGCACGTGTAATGCAACAACCTTGATATCCCGAACACGAAAAGTAGTAGTGCAAAAATTAAACGAATGATATGATATAAGAGATAGGATGGAGCCGGGGAAAATAAAAACACATGCCTGTCCTCTGCCGCCCCGGGAGCTTCGGCTGCTGGAACCCATGATGGATGATAAGATAATTATAGTAGGTAGGCGTGGTGGTCTGTTCTCAACCAGTCCGTATTGGGAATCCGGGGTGTATTAGTGAAATGCCAGTAGCAATCATTCAATAGTATTCTTTCTTTCTTCGGCCTTCGGAAAGAGTTAGTTAGTTTCTCTCTCATGTGCCGAAGACTACCGTGGGGGGACTCCATACCTTGCGAATCTTATACTCGTCGATGCTGAATTTCTAAGATTGCGTAACGTGTTTATGCGTGCGTGTATGAGTGTATGTCTGCTGTTCGCTCTTCCCAAAAACTCGCGAGGCACGACGTCTTCTTTATAATAACTTCCAACCCGGCCGTTTGTTGCCCACGGGAATCTTCGGCAAAGCTATTGCGTCACTCCGGTCAGACGAAACGCCGCGGGATGCTCAAACAACGAACTCGGAAATAGTATATCCAACGGCTTAGTCGAGACTGAGAGGCTGCTGCTTTCTTTCACGCAAGGGCGTGCGGTTGAACCGATGACTTTCAACTATAGGTTGCTTTTAGATGCTGCTGCTCGATAATATGAAGAGCGGTCAACGTTCCGTTGTAGTCTAGATGATAGGCAGGCAGTGACTCAACGAGGAAGGCAAAAAATATGTGATTATAAACGTTTATGCAGCGGAGAGACCGGTTTGCCTATACAATGCGGATTCCATAGCAGAACTCGATTTACAACGCGTTATATATACATATGTAAACATCACCAACCAACCGGCGAAGGATCACGGTCACGCACTTGGAACAAGGTGTACTTAGCTGTAAAGGAAACATATCATGGGATACGGAGTTGACTCTTAGTGTATAACTCGACTTGATTACTTGGGTACGAAATATCAACGACATTGATTTGAGCGCGTGATTGGTTGGGACGATGAACGAGGTCCTGGTCGTGCAAATTCAAACTGACGTCTTGACGGGGTTGGCTTAGCAATAGCCAGGACTCGTTCTTCGAATCAAACGGCGAAGACGAGATATGCTCAAGAATAGAGGCACCAGGTGAAGCTTGTTGACACCGGCAGTCGGCAGTCAAAAAAACAAGAATAGACATATTTATTTCCACAAGCAGAAGTCGAGCCCATGACGAGGCGCCTGTGTTCCGCCTAAGCAACACCATGATCACGGCCCGTTGCTAGTGCCACTACGCAATTATAGTTGCCCTATGGATATCTCGATATGACGGCCGTATATGTTGGACGGATGAATGGAGACTGAAAATGGGATATGGTGTTTTCGATATGGGTTCTGGACTGGATGGTACAGCCTACCAAGCTACCGGGGCTAGAGCTAGACTTACATGCGAAGTACCTCATCCTAGTGTAAGTACTTCGGCGATGGTGGTGCGGCATTGAGCCGCCGGCCGGACACACGCCCTTTCCTGGGTAAGGGCCTGACCCGAGATTATTGACCTGTTATTGACCTAGGTCTGCTGGGTCTTCTGGGTCTGCTACCTACTGGGTCTGCTAAGGTTAGGTGCTCAAGTGGGAAGGATCAAGGGTGATAACACGGGGTGCAGTACGGTGCAGCGTAGGTGGTTGTTGCCTACTGCCCATGTTAGTGTGTCTATAAGGCTGGAAGATGGACGGCGCTAGGTTGACGCTAGGCGGCCGGGTCTTGCTCCGCTGCTGTCAAGCATCTTATTATAGTGGGTTTTGAAACGGGAATACAATAATGATTATGCTGGGTGACGTAGGCTGCCTTAGGCTGCCTCTGAGAAGGCAGGAGGGATGGCTGGATTCAGGCTGGACTTTCAGCACATGCACTTGCACATGGCCTGAACCAGGACCCGACTAAGGTAGCTCGACCGTTCTGACGGGTACGCTAAGACGGCCGTCGGGGACCAAGACGGCAACACAGGCAGGATATCGCTGCGCGCTGCCAAACGCGAGCCAATCATCGAGGTTCCAGCCGTGCCGGACACCTGCCAGGTCTGGACCAGGTTATGCGTGTAATGCGTGTCATCGTCGCATTGTTACCTAAGGAACCACCTGTGGCCCTGTCGCGTGGACTTAATTTTGCTTTTTGCCGGAGGCAAGCGCATGGCTGTGTTCGTCGAGCAGCATGAAGCTCCCGCGCGGAGTTGGATGTGTATGTGAAATATGACACTATTCACAAGGTGAGAATTGGGGGGAGACCTGGTGAGATTTGTCAGCGCAGTGCAGCAAACGGCCATCGAACAAAAATTGCTGATCAATAATTTTAAGGGATAAGGGGGATGAGTCAACCGATCGAGCACTGTTTGGTGTTGATGCATGATTTGCATTGCTCCAGTACTCCAGCAAGTGCTCCAGCAGCGTCGCGAGGTCCGGCTCAGCCCTCTTCGCTCCCAGCTGTCGCCGACTCCGCGTGACGCGGCGCGACGAACCAAGCCGCCACCGGCATTCCGCGCTAGGACTGGATGTTCGTATTTGGTGAGCAGACGCCGAGATTCGACCAGACCCAAAGCCATGGGCGGGGGTCGGGAAACGTCAAAAGGTAAAGGGGGTGCGGCCCGTGCGGGTAATCATCGTATGGTGGTATGGTAATACGACAGCAATCATAGGATAATACAGATACGCCCTACCTGAATCATGGATGTCGATAAGATGTGTTTAGAGAGAGACACCGTGAAAGTGGTTCAGGGTCTGGATCCTACTTGCGCGCTTTCTACCGGCTCAGGCCAGAATATATCAAAATGATACTAGTCCCCGGGCTAGAGCAGTCATGTGGTCCATGCTTGCTGAAGCAATCATATGCAGAATTAGGTAATTGTGGCCCGATCTACATAATAAAAGGGCGGCTAACGAACGGAGTTCAAAAGTCTAAATTAAACCATCTACTAAACATCTCCCTCAAACTCTGAATCTAAGACTTTTTAAACTTCACTACGTTTCACGATGTAATGCCGTTGCCACCAAGTTCCATATATAGATTGAATCCCGTCGGATATCCCGATCCCCAGTTACACTGCCAAGCATGAGGCCTTATTGTAACTGCCGGTACGGGGTACCTAATTCGGGGTATGCGAACTCTCACCTTTCACTTGAAAGGTTGTTCTACTACTACAGCATGAGGGGCGTTGTACAGCAGCCTCTTGCATTTCAAATGGTCAATATGGCAATCATGCAAATCAACCCGTTTCAGCGCACTGTCTAGTTGTGAGGGGTTCTGAGAAAGACAAGTTACTGGCTTCAATATACGGAGTACTGTAGCTAACAGACCCGCGACATTTCTTGGCCTTCTGCTGAGATAGCATGTTAATAATCTAGGGAAATAAAACATCCGATCGTAGAACGAATACATATTACATAGGATGGTAACCCAGTCCATATAAACGATCGAGTTAGGAAGCAGCCCTATCTTCCCAACCATCTTAAACGTCGGTAGACGTGTAAATATCCTGGCCGTTGATCATGCCCACGTGCTTATTGAGATGCAACACTACTTCTAGGTTGGTTAGGTAGGTGTTCGATATGCGATGCAGGAATGTCACTAAACCCTACCAAGTCGCCCTGTTGAGCCGGGGCAAGACACAGAGCCCGATAATATTCCCGTTGTTGGATAGAGCTAAATCCGACATCTTAGCGCCTTTCAGCTAAATCCGTCAGTGTAGGCCGACTGCTACGGTCGTACAGAATGCTCAATCTGGAGCCCCAGCAAATTGCTCTAATACCGTAGGTATGCATGCCCATTCATTGGAAGCTGCGCTCCCCACACTTGTATTTACGGCAAGTCCCTGCTGTAGGTATTCCTCAGCACCTACCTTAGTGTAGCAGTGGTAAGCTTAGAAGTTATACCTGGCTCCACAGGCGTTCGTCGCGCCCTATCTCGACCAACTCACGCATCTGCTCGGGTAGGATTTTAACACTTACAAAGGATTAAACACTCGCATTAGATTCGTGCAGATGAACTCGAGCGATTTACCAATCTTACTACGGAGTATACCGTACTCGGATTGCTACCATGAGACCCTGAATCGCCGTGTAATTATTGGAAGGACCCTTCTACACTACCCTAGACACCTACGAAGTAGACCACCCATTATCACATCTCGCTTAGCAGTTTCCGCCAACGTGCGGGCCCAGTCACCTCAATTCTGGTTCCGATGATGCCATCGCAAAATGTTCAATCTCGTTGGCCACCGCCCGTTTCCCGCATTCTCTAGCAAGGCTAGTTCGTGCGAGGTCTTTCAATCGTTCGGCCTCTAAGTCCCAATGCAGACAAAACCGTCAATAGAGCAGCAGTGCACCCAGGAGCCTGGTCCTGGCCTGCAGCTGCAACGCTCCCCCATTCAACGGGGGCGATGATGTGCTTGCTTGGAGTCTGTAGTAATAAGATCCGCTTGGAGACTGTGCTGTGGTTGGGGAAACTGGAGCCAATGCGAAAATTCCGCAGATCTCGTACGCGTCCAGCCGTCGACGGTTCTGAAAGCTGTCTGCTTTCCCTGTAGCCTCATTTCCTGGGCTCCATATCCGCGAGTCGCGACTTTCATCTAGACTGTTATATAGCTGGGACACCCCCTTACGAACTGTACCGTCCATTCTCTCGCCCTGTTGCTGTCGCCGTGTATAATAGTACGATCAGAAATATGGCGCCGCGCAACCCTCTGGACGCCGCCGAGACGGCCGCACAACATGATCACGGATCATCGGATCAGATCACTACGGCTTCGAATGACTTGGACGACAATTACGAGTTTTTCAAGGGCCGAGACGAAATCGAAGCAACCGAGGACGAAGTCAAGAAGGTCATCCGCAAGATCGATTATCGTGTTGTCCCCGTGCTTTTCACGATCTATTTCCTACAATACCTTGATAAGAACGCGATCAATTATGCAAATTCTTTCGGACTTAAGGAAGGGACTCATCTGCAAGGACAGGATTTCTCCTGGTTGGGTATACACATATTCTATCTTTTGTGCATGGCTCATCAATGAGCTAACCATGGATAGGCTCGATATTCTACTTTGGTTACCTAGCCAGCCAATTCCCTTCTGGGTACTTGATCCAAAGGCTACCGGTTGGCCGTGTTGTATCTATCACGGTCATCATCTGGGGAAGTATCGTTTTAACCGTGAGTGAATTTATAGCCTTCAGCTTCGGACGATCTCCATGTGCCGGTCATTAGCGTCTTTGCACAAGTGCGTCATTGACGGGATAGCGACCGGCTCTGTATTTCAAAGGCTTAGCTAAAACTGACATGAAATTCACTCAGACTCCAGCATGTAAATCATTCGCTGGTATTGCGACAAACCGCTTCTTTCTAGGGTTGACGGAGGCTACGGTATGGAATCACTATCGAACGGAGTGGGGAACTTCGTATTAATAGTATCAGGTCAACCCTGCCTTCGTATTGATTATGTCCATCTGGTACACCAACGATGAGCAGCCGCTACGTCTCGAGGCATATTATTGCACAAATGGCCTGGCCACCAGTACGCACCCCGCGTTTCTTATTCCCAATCCTGAGTCAGATTGTAGTCATCCACAGCATTTTCTGACGATTGAATCCTCACAGTGTTCGGCGGTCTTATTGGATACGCTGTGGGTCACATCACCACCGGTCTTCCACGATGGACCTATGTGTTTTTCATCTTCGGCGGTATCAGTGTAGTCTCGGGTATTGTCAGTCTCTTCGTCCTACCCGACGCGCCCTCGACAGCAAGATTTTTGAATCAAAGAGAACGAACGATTGCAGTAGAACGTGTATGTTGTTTCAATCGCTCCTCCGGCGGCGGCCAACCGGCCTATGCACTTTCTTCATACTGAGTTTATAGCTAATACGATTGATTTATCTTAGGTTGCGAGGAATCGAGCAGGAGTAAAGAATCATCACTTTAAAAAGAACCAGGCCATTCAGTGTGCCAAGGATCCTAGTACGTCTATACGAAGCTTGGCATTTGGGCGGCTCAAACAGTATCAAAATTCAAACTGACATCAAACTACGCAGAAACATGGATTCTTTTTATCATGGCCATCGGCGCTCAGGTGCCGAATTCAGCCATCACCACATTCACAAGCGAAATTATCTCGAGTTTCGGCTTCGACACGCTAGGCTCGCAGTACCTGCAGATCCCCGGCGGCGCCGTGCAGTTTTTCTCGCTCATCTTGGGTGGCTGGCTGTGCACGAAATGGCCCCGCGGTTCGCGGTGTCCGACTAGTGAGTACCTAGTTTTCGGAGCTATTTCTTTCTTGAGACGACTTTGTGGACTGTGCTCAGAATGAGATGGGGATGACTAACTCCGGGGACCACAGTGATTGCTGCTAACACGATATGTATCATTGGTGCGGCGCTGCTTGTGACGCTGCCTGACGAGAATAAGGTATGTGGTTCACTATCAAAGTCCTACCCTCATCACTCATCGCCAGTCGAATCAACCCTTACTATTCCAATTCTAATTACGACGAAACGGAATTAACTTGCTATTTGCAAACAGTGGGGCCGACTCGTAGCACTGTGGCTATGTTTCTTCCAAGGCCTAGGCTTCAGCATGTCCTTGACCATGGTATCGTCGAATATCGCAGGGTCAACTAAGAAACAGCTGACGGCCGTTATTCTATTCACGGGGTATTGTATCGGAAAGTATGTATCCTCTCTCTCCTAAGCTCTGTTCCTTCTCTCTTTCATTAACTGTCTGGTGACTTGGCCGTCACCCATTCTTCTCCATGGTCTAGAAGCTATATCCACACTCCACAACTATCAGGCCTCCCAGATCACCTTACTAATAACACAATAGTATCATTGGCCCACAAACGTTCCTCGAGCGCGAAGCACGTAAGTTCCCTTCTCCTCTCCTTCCCCTTTTCTCTTCCTTTTCTCCTTTCTCTCCTCTTTTACCTCTCTCTCCTCTTTTACCTTTCTCTCCTCTTTTACCTTTCTCTCCCTCTTACCCTCTCCCCTCGCTTCCGGTCCCCTCTCCCCAATTCCCTCAACCCCATCAACCTCATCCTCCCCAACCCAGATAACTCCTCCCATTCTCTATATATCAGCAAGACCCCAACCTCTAACGCGAAAACACCAACAGCGCACTACCGCAGCGCCTACGTCGCCATGCTGGTGGGCTACACGGTGAAGCTGGTGAGCGTCCTCGTGCTGTACCTGTACATGTGGCGCGTCAACGCGGCGCGGGACGCCGCCGGCCCCATGGACGAGAAAGCAGCCGTCGAGGCCGGCATGCACGACCAGACCGAGCTTGATAATAAGGGCTTTCGGTACTCTCTCTAATCTGGAATGCGTATATATAAGAAGAGGGGAATCCAAACAGATACTGAATATAAATCATTTTGGTACTGTGCTCTGTTTGATTGTGTGTAACGTACTTAAGCTTATCTCAACTTGGTCTGTTGTCTTTGGGGTTCAGCAATTAAGCTTGTTATAAGCTTGTTATATTACCCTGATTATCTCCGAGGAACAGGGACGGTAATAGTACAACCTTAAGCGACGGGATGACCCGGGTCTGGATAATTCTGTAGTTGGATACTCAATCGCACGTGGCAGAAGCATCAATACCTACTTATAATAGACAAACAGCCTACAAACAAACAAAACTCAAGATCGCTCCCCTATGTATGGTGTCCTTGGGACTGATTGAGTTGAAACGTTATGTTTGCTTGGAGAATCCTAATAAATGAAAATCATAATAAGAATAATATAAGAATAAGTGAAGACATTACCGCAGGGTATATAGTATATCCTATAAGAACGCAGTCACAACAACCACAACAACAGGCGGTCTTACATGCTGTTGACTCGCCGCCTTTAAACGAAAAGCCCCTCTCCAAGGAAACCATCCCCTCCCCTCCCCTCCCTTTCCTTTCCTTCTGTGTTTCCCCGTTTTCATCTACTGTACCTCCAAAAAAAAGAACCAAAGCTCTCATCTAAAAATCTATACCGTCTCCATATACCGCTTTAACTCCCAATCCGTAACGGACTCGTCCCAGAGGCGAATCTCATGCAATCTGGAGCCACCAAAGTGGTCTACAAAATCATCGCCAAAGACCTCGCGGGCTATACTATCCTTGCCCATGAACTTATCCGTAGCCTCTTTTAAGCTCTTCGCCAGCCTCGCGCCCTTATCATCAGCACCACCGGTATCCTGCCCTTTACCCAGCGGGGGCACGGGGATGTCGAGCTTCTTCTCGACGCCGCGCCACCCGAGCGCGAGGATGGCCGCCATGACCAGGTGCGGGTTCACGTCGGCGCCGGGCACGCGCACCTCGAACCGCGTGGCGCCGGGCTTGGATGTCGGCGGCGCGATCAGCCGGATCGACGCCGCGCGGTGCTCGAGGCCCCAGGACACGGTCACGGGCGCCCAGAAGTTCTCGACCAGCCGCTTGTAGCTGTTGACGTTGGGCGCGAGGAGAGGCATGATGTCTGGTAGACCCTCCAGCAGGCCGGCGAGGAAGTGGCGCCCGAGGTCGCTGAGGTGGGCGATGTCGGGATACTTTGCGTTCTCGTCCTTCGTCTCCCTGTAGAGAAGGTTCTTGCCGTCCTTATCTACGACGGAGACGTGCGTGTGCCCACTACAGCCGGGCAGGCCTTGTTTCGGCTTGGCCATGAATGTAGGTGTAATTCCATATTTGTTCGCGACAGACTTGACGGCGTATTTGAACAAGGATGCTCTGTCCGCCATCTCGGATATCTGCCCGAATTCCAACGCTGCCTCGTAAACGCCTGGGCCACTTTCCGTGTGCCACCCTTCCAGGTCACACTTGAATTTGGCACACGTGTCAAATACGTCGTAATAGTAATCTTTATTGAGTGTGGGGCGTGTGATACTGTAGCCGAACATGCCTTCGGTGAGGGGAGGAATATTATGTGGGATGTTGTTGCGCATGTAGGTAGCGGCTGGGGAGCTCGAATCAGCGGGTGCTTTGAACTGGAAGAACTCGAATTCGACTAGGAGACGATATGTTAGCGGCAAGTTTACTTCCGTGGGTTAAAGGAATAGTGTGCATACCTCCCGCCATCGCGTTATAGCCCTTCTCCTTGAGCTTGTCAACCGTCGTCTTGATCAGTCCGCGCGGGTCGGCGCACACGGGATCCATAGAGTCCGGGTCGAAGAAGCTGACAAGGAAAAAGGGGATGTCATCTTCCCAGGGTATGCGGCGGAAGCTACCCAGGTCTGGTACTGCAATCAAATCACGGTACCCATTCTGCTTGTTGCTGATCTTGAGCTCTTTCATATAGAGCAAATCATGCATGTCCCAGCCGAAGATCACACTGCAGAATCCGAAGCCTTCTTTGGCGACAGACAGGAATTTGCTCTTGGAGACGACTTTCCCACGCAGCATACCGTCGACATCGATGCCAGCCAGTTTGACTTTGTTGTCATTCTGAAGGAGTTCGGGTAGCACTTCGGCCGTTATGGGCCCAGAGGGAACAGCCATTTCGAAGCGAATGAGGGAACAAGCAACGAGATTGAATGTATCTTAATTATGCAATTCGGCACGGAGTTGTTTTAGGACGTAAAATTCAGCAGCGCAAGGTATATGTTATGGAAATATAAACAAGGAAGCTGAAGAATTGACAAGCTAAAGATGGCGGTTTGGTTTCGACTCTCAACTTTGCAAAAGAGTGATGACGATAGAGGCAGGACGGAAATAGAACCGCAGTGGCAGAGCCGGGCAGCTGGGGGGATTAAGTAAGTACCTGCTAGGGCAGATAAGATCCGCTATCTCACGATAACTCGCTAAACGCTAAGACTCGGCTCTGTCCTCTCGACCGCTACCGAAGAAACCACTACCAACAGTCCCGACCGCTGGTTGTGACGATGTCAAGGCGGATTGCGGGCTTGCATGCGTCATTACCCAGACCTGCAAGCCCCACGTGCCGCGGGGCTGCTCTGGGCGGCAGCTTAAGTGCGGAATAGGCGATATAGCGATGTGGGCCAGCTAGAGCTAGCTAGAGCCCTATAGAGCCCTAGCCCCGGGGGCTAGCGAGTAGCGCCCAGCTCGCTGATCTCTTCCAAAACCATGGTCTGGGGACAGAAAGTTACCCAACAACAGCAGCAATGGCACGAGAATAGCCTATCTGGGAGAAGGCGATAAGTCAGGCAAGCGTGCCTTGTTGTCAAGGTGTCTATTACCGAGGAGGCAGTATGCGATGACTTCACAATCCAAACTTAGAAGCTTGTATGCACGTACCTGTCTGTCCGGTGTGTTGGCTTACGACCTGCGGTGCTTCCTCGCGAGCGGTGCCGAGAAGTCAGGGTGGTTCGCCTTATGACTGACCAGCTGCAAGCTGCACGCCTGAGTAAGATTGATAGTCCGCTCTTCGCTGAGGAGTCGTATCGGTGACGTTTAGCCCAATCACCAACAAGCAGCGTCGCGACAACAAGTCGATTATCAAGAACATTCTCTCGCGCACAACTTCCCCGATCATACGAGTTTGGGTGATGGCATGTTGGAGCCTGCCCTTCTCGAGAGCCCACACCGAGTCTGTTTGAGACCGGGCGAATCGGCGGCTCGGTGATAGCCGGATCATGGCAGCCCAACGAATCACCGCCGTGAATTTTTACATGTTCTTCCCGAACATAAAACGCATAACGGCGCATTGGAAATGGAGAACATCAATTGCTGACCGCCTTTTCCTTCTAGAAGAAAGACTCCTCGGGCGGCATGCCGTATAGGGGATATCTGTAAGCAGAGATGACGATGAACTGTGACGCGTAACATCAAAGGAAAAGGAAGAAGCGGGAGGATTCTGGCGATTTCTGCATCTTGCTAGGCAGCCTGCTCACCGTGCTTCTGGCGTCTCATCTCATCTCTCGTCGTCGCCGGGTCACGGCTCAGCTGACACAAGGCTTGCCGGCATCCCCAGGCTTTGCTCTCGGCTGCTCCGAGAAGAGCAGAAAGGAGGCGTGAGAGCAGTCAGCACACATAGTATAACAAGGTATATACTATGGTATGGATCGTGCGCCCACGAGCGACGTGTTATATCCAGCCCTAGCCGCATCACGCTCTCGGAGGTTCGGAGTGATCGCTCGCAAGACACATCCTATGATGCTATCTATCGCTCCTAGTTACCACCTACGGTTTCGCCAGATGCCGAAGAGCACCTGGCGTTGGGCCGAGAGCTCGCGGAACGGCGGCAGGATTCGGTCTACACTAGAGCAGAAGTGCCTAAGTGACGGGAATACCGTGGGGTGGCATTGGGCAAGGGTTCCTTGATATATTAAATTTGCCTTGTTTCGGTAAGTAGTTGCCGAGATAGAATCAACTGACGACGACATGACAGTTGCACAGCCTGGCGGAAGAGCATGAAATCACCCCGGAAGAAGGAGACGAGGTCGATAGGTCGAAGACGTGGACGGAAGAACGGCACATCAGCGGATCAGTGCCCATTAAAAGCATAATCCGGTCGAGTTGCATGAATTCCATTAAACACTGCAACCAAACCTTGGGAGGTTTCATCGTTGCAAAGAAGCATTGGGTACTTGACCAGAGAGAGCTGTCTAATTGACTGGACTTGATTTCGGACAGCTGGTCATGGGTTTCTCCGGCTGGTCCCATTGGGTGTTCAAGATTGACATGACCAAAGCACTTCTACGACACCTAACAGGGGATGTCGAGTTGCTGGCAATAGCGATCGCCAGACAGGCCAAACACATGGCACCTGCACCCGCAGGCGCTATACCTACACTAGGTAGCTTTAGCTGGTGATAGCGAGCTTCCATTGCGCTAAATTCCGGCCCGTCCTTATCTCCCTGCAGTCCCGGGTAGGTGCAGGTGCCTTATCAAAATACCTCTCTATGATGCTGCCCCGCGTTGGCTGGCCGTTGTCGGAAGTCGATACAATATCAATGCTCTGCCTTCACTCATTCTTCACGAACACCGCGTTTGTGTAACCTTTATACTGAACGACAAATTACTACTCCGAGATCAACGGACGGTCATACCTTGAAACCGTCTAAAAACTGAACTTTTAACAACTATCATCAAATTCACTTGCTGAACAGCAAACAAGAGCTTCGAGACAGCCCCTCATTTCCTACTACTGATCCCTGTTGTAATTGCTTATACTTAATTATTTCTCAACCAACAACGAAGCGAGCAAACAAATCAACGAAGAAACCGAAAATGGCTACAGAATCCAAGGGTCGTCTTGCCGGCAAGAACGCCATTATTACCGGAGGTGCTGGGTACGTTCCCGCTGGTTTCGTATCATTGAATACTGCACTCGCATTCTTCATATACCTACGAGACGGATAATCTACAAAATACTAACATGATATTAATAGTGGTATCGGCCTGGAGACAAGCATTCTATTCGCAAAAGAGGGCGCAAAAGTGCTGATGGCCGACATCTCGGCCCCAGCTCTCGAGAAAGCCAAGGCCAAACTCCTCCAGCTCGTGCCCAACGCCCCGCGAGTTGAGACCTACGTACGTAACCGCGTCCCCAGCGCAACCAGGCTCATATATCATATAAAACCAAACACACCTCTAACCTGCTAACAACTCACAGGTCTGCGACGTATCCAAAGAGGACCAAGTCCAAGCAATGGTAGAATCACTCGACGCCTGGGGCGGGCTAGACGTGATCTTCAACAACGCGGGGATCATGCACGCCCGGGACGACGACGCCGTGAGCACGCCCAACGAGATCTGGGACCTGACGATGTCGATCAACGTCAAGGGGGTATGGTACGGGTGCAAGCACGCAGTGCTCTCCCTGCGGCGTCACAAAAAATCTCGGGGGAGCATCATCAACACGGCCTCCGTAGTAGCGCTCGTCGGGTCCGCGACCCCGCAGCTCGCGTACACGGCCTCGAAAGGCGCCGTGCTGGCGCTGACGCGCGAGCTCGCCATCGTGCACGCGCGCGAAGGCTTCCGCTTCAACAGCCTGTGCCCGGCGCCCCTGAACACCCCGCTATTACAGGACTGGCTGGGCGACGACGTCCCCAAGCGTCTGCGCCGCACCGTGCATTTCCCCGGCGGCCGCTTTGGCGAGGCCGTCGAGCAGGCCCAGGCTGTGGTCTTCTTGGCCTCTGACGAGGCGAGCTTTGTGAATGGCCATGATATGGTGGTTGATGGCGGTATGACTAAGGCGTATGTCACGCCTGAGGGCGAACCTCTTGCTGCGCCGACGAATAATGCGCTTAAGACGGAGCTTTGAATGAGGAGAAGGAGGTCGATCGATCGAGTCGACCCCTAGGCGAGTTACGTTATCGCGGAGTTGCGGTGTCTCCGCCGCGGGCATTGTGCATTTCGAATGGATTCGGAGTTCCGGGTTATGATGTCCTTCTGGCCATCCAGTGCTGTTCACCTGGATGGCAAATACAATAACGATCAATAGAATGCTTTGGATAGATATAGGTCACATCATCTGGGAAGGCTCATGATTATGACCGCGCCTTGCATCCGACGGGACAGCATCAGGCAGCATAAGATACGTTAAGTAGGTTTAGTTAGGTATCCTACGCAAGGGAAGACAGTCAGTAATTTCATGAATTCAAACCCAAGACGATATGACCTAGATGAGATGAATTAACATGAGTGAACACGACCCGTAAAATGCAGTAGATTCACAACGCCGCGAGATGCACATGCTATGTACCTCATCATACTCATGACACAGATGAACAAACCATCAAGTAGAAGACAATATACCTACCCTCAAACACCAAAACTCCTCGATAACCCATTTCCTTCTCTATCGAGAAAGCTTCAAACACAATCAATCAAACTGCCCCTCCGTGCTCCCCTCACCCATACTCTTACTCCCACTACTCCCGCTCTGGATCGCGCCCAGTATCCCATCAATATAGCTCGCGCCGCTCCACTTCTGATGCGTGAGGACATCACATCCCAACTCCTTCTCCTTTCTCTGCACGAGGTTAACATAAGCCAACATACCATCCGTCTTGAACCCCTTGGCGAGCTCCATCGTCGCGGCCGCGGTGCTGTGTAACCCAGCCAGGGAGATGAGTTGCAGGACGAACCCCTCGCGCGCAATGTCCCAGACAAACGACTTCAGCGACTCGTCGGTGAAGCCGTGCGCCATCCAGTTGAAGGATGGCGAGAGGTTGTATACTAATCCTTTTCCCGGGAAGACGCCGCGCACGGCGCGGCCGAGATCGCGCGCGACGCTGACGTCCGGGTCGCCGGTCTCGACCCATAACAAGTCGGCGTAGGGCGCGAAGGCCAGCGCGCGCTTGGTCGCGGCCTGCATGCCGGCGCGGTAGTGGTAGAAGCCCTCGCGGGTGCGGGGCACGTCCCAGCTCCAGGCGACCGGGTTCTGCGGGGGAAGGAGCGCGTTGGCGAGGCGGCGGCGCTGGGCCAAGCCGACATCGCCGTCGCGGGACGCCACGGCCGCCTTGTAGCCGTCGATGGCCGACGCCTCGACGCCGTGCTTCCGCATCTGCGCCTCCGCCGCCTCGTCGAAGGTCACGAGCTTGTGCGATTTCACCCACTTGGCCTCGAAGGCGTCGATCTCGGCGCCCGGCACGCCGTGGGCTTCCATCTCCTGCAGCTGCTCGGCGAGAGGCGCTACGCTGCCTTCGTCTTCGGCCACGCCCAGGATGAACTCGTGGTCGCGCGTGTCGATGGCGCTGGAGATGAGCTTGCCGCTCTCCGAGTCCGTGCGCGCGAGAACCAGGTTCTCCGTGCCCATGACGTCCCACTGGAACCGCGCGGCCACGAGCCGGTTGATGTGCTCGCCTACGGGCACTAGCACCTTGCCGGCCAGGTGCCCGCACTTCTTGCCGCCGTGCAGCTGGTCCTCGAAGTGCACGGCCGCGGCGCCGTTCTCGGCGAACAGCTTTGCCAGCTTTAGAACGGCGCCGAGCCCGCCGTGGCCGGTGTCGCCGTCGGCCACGATAGGGCGGAGATAATCGACGTAGGGTGTTTTCGCGCGCTCGTCAGCGGTCATCTTGCGGCGCAAGTCCCACTGCTTGCGGTCGTGCATGGACTGGGCTTTGGCCATGCGCTGCACCTGGTTGGGCACGGTGTTATAGGGGTAGTCGCCGAAATCGGGCGACACCTCGTTCGTAGTAGTGAGCGTACTGGAGCAGGCCCAGCCCGAGAGGTAGAGCACTTCCTGGTGCGGCGCCTGTTGTGTCATCTGCACCGGATCGATCGCGCCCACTGTATGGTAGAAGCGCATGTTAATAATGTTGTAGTGTTATCTCATGGTTGTCCATCCATGCCTATCACGTACTGGTATGTATGGGTTCCCCTGCTGCCTCTCTCTCCTTGATCAGGTTGAAAAGCTTCCGGGCCATGACGGAGCTTGGATAGCTCTGCATCTGCGAGCCACGCTTGGACACGACATCGGCGGCGGTGTAGGGCCGCTTGATGCCGGCGAATCTGGGAGTAGACCACCACGCCTCCACCTCTTTAATCTGGCTTTCATACAGCGCATCCTCTGCGGCGCCTGCTTTCTGCGCTTCGGGCAGTAGCTGGAACGAGTCGGAGGCTAGAACTGTGGACAAAGGTGGCTCGACGGGAGGCAGCGGTGATTTTGCGACTTTCGAAGACGCAGATCGAGCGAGTGTTATACCCGGGGATATTCGAGGTGAAGCCATCCCGAGCCTTCGAGGGACTCGAGGGGACCGGGTGAGTGCGCGACGCAACATGATAGACGAGAAAGGATAAAGAGGGACAATGGCAGTCGAGATCAATAGATAAAGTGTCTAGCGCTCACAAAATCCCCAAAGCGCACGCCCTAACAAATCCCCAGAATGTGTGGACGGTGCCATGGATAGAAGTTGAAACTCTCTAAGATTAGAACGGCGGACTAGTGGGAAGAAATAACAACGTCACGAGCCCACGGAAATGCCATAAAATCGGGGGGCTCCGAGCCGGGTCGGACAGGCGCCGTGGGCTGCTCTGCCATAATACTGCCAATAGGGCCGCTTTACAGATGCTGTTCCACAGCGCTATGGGCACAGTAGGCTAGTGACTATAGCGGGCTCGGGTTCGTTCGGTAACCAAGCTCTAGGGAGTACAGGCACTTGAAAGCTACCCCTGCAATGAATTATCTTGAATCTTTGGCTCGCTTTAGTAAGTTCACAGCTACCAGGCAGTCGTGTAGAAATTTGTCTTGTAATTACAATTACTATTCCCATAGTGTCGCTTTCTTGTTTGCTTCGGGGATTTTTTTTTGCCTACGTCACCGTGAAAATATTCCAAACAATAAGGTACATATTCAGGGAATGGGCGAATGGATATACGGCGATTGGTCAATGGCCGATGGACAGGGGCTTTGGAGACCACTCGGGCGCCTGGAGATTTGCTGCTGAGAAGGACCGGTTTCCCTCGGCTCATGCGGGGCATACGAGACCAGTGGAGGGGCACCCCACGGCCCTGTCTCCAGTATCTCCATCTTGTATCGTCCTACACACCGCTAGCTGCAGAGTGACATGCTATGAGACACCTACCCTGCATGCTGCATGTGCAACGGTCTTTTGTACGGTACTCTTACTAGTCCTGTATTTTTTCGTAGAATGTATCAAGCTCTGCTTCCTCTCTTCTCAAAACTTTCCCATTGACACGTTTCATAAGCTTTGACTGGTCTCTATTTATTGAAATTGTCAAGGCTCAGGTCACGAAGGACCTCTCATAGGGATATACTCGTGCTCATAACGCACCAATTGAGTAACAAAACGGGCAGCCCTTGTTTTACTTGCCGTCCGACCCGCGCCGACCATGTCCATGAGCATTCGAGCGCCCGCGAGGGCACTGACTGCCCTGAGAGTAAGCCACCCGTTCCCAGTCTTTCACTTATTGTGCCGCTACACATCTGCCTTGCTAGGATACGACTTGAGACTAACACTGTCTTTGATTCTTAGCAACATGCGGCATCCGTCGCCGTCGCACGAAGAAGCTACTCGGCCTCCTCGGAGCCAGATCTCAAGGAGACCTTGAAGGAGGTGATCCCTGCGAAGAGAGAACTTTTCAAGAAAGTCAAGGCCCATGGCTCCACCGTCATCGGCGAGGTCAAGGTTGAAAATACCATCGGTGGTATGAGGTACGGCGCCTCGATCATGCAAACGCTCGCTTACTCGCTCGACCGCGCCAATTGGTCTGCACAATGTCATAGACACTGATTTAAGGCTATAGAGGACTCAAAGCTATGGTATGGGAAGGAAGCGTCTTAGACGCCAATGAGGGTATTCGGTTCCATGGCCGCACCATAAAGGACTGCCAGAAAGAGCTCCCTAAGGGCAAGACGGGCACGGAGATGCTGCCCGAAGCCATGTTCTGGCTTCTCTTGACTGGACAGGTGCCGTCGGTGTCCCAAGTTCGCCAGTTCTCTAGGGAATTGGCCGAGCAGGCCCAACTACCCGATTTTGTCAACAAGATGCTTGACAACTTCCCGCGAGACCTCCACCCCATGACTCAGTTTGCCATCGCCGTGAGCGCCCTGAATTACACGTCCAAATTCGCCAAGGCCTACGAGAATGGTTTGAACAAGGCCGACTACTGGGAGCCTACCTTCGATGATTGTATCAGCTTGTTGGCCAAGCTGCCCACTATCGCCGCTAAGATCTATCAAAACTCCTACCGTGGTGGCGGTGCCTTACCCGCCGATGTCGATATCGAGCAAGATTGGTCCTACAACTTTGCTGCTATGCTCGGGAAAGGCGGCAAAGAGAACGAGAACTTCCAGGACCTCCTGAGACTGTACCTCGCTCTCCATGGCGATCATGAAGGTGGTAACGTCTCGGCCCACACTACCCACCTTGTGGGCAGCGCTCTTAGCGACCCATTCCTTAGCTATAGCGCAGGTCTCCAAGGGTTAGCTGGTCCACTGCACGGGTATGTCTTCTCGAGGCCGTCTCTTGAAACTCGCGATACGTACTAACTGTCTCCGTAGTCTTGCTGCGCAAGAAGTATTGCGCTGGATCATTCAAATGAAGGAAAACATCCCCTCGAGCTATACCGAGAAAGACGTCCAGGACTACCTCTGGACTACACTGAACAGCGGACGCGTCGTCCCTGGATATGGGCATGCGGTTCTTCGCAAGCCCGACCCTCGCTTCGAAGCTTTGATGGACTATGCGGCCGCCCGCCCCGAGATCGCCAAAGACCCGGTTTTCCAGCTTGTCAAGATCAACAGCGAAGTGGCTCCTGAGGTCCTGAAGAAGCATGGAAAGACAAAGAACCCCTACCCCAACGTCGACTCGAGCAGCGGTGTGTTGTTCCACCACTACGGCTTCCACGAGACTCTGTACTATACCGCAACCTTCGGCGTCAGCCGCGGGCTGGGTCCTCTTGCCCAATTGATCTGGGATCGTGCAATTGGTCTGCCCATTGAACGGCCTAAGAGCATCAACCTAGAGGGCATCCTCAAGCAGATCGGAGCATAATCACCAATCGACCGCATACGTAGGAGCGCATGTTACCGGCGTTGTGTTGGATATATTCAATCAAGTAGACTTTCAATATGTCTCAGTTTTCGATAGAATCAATGCCATGATGTCCGACTTATCTTTTCTCTTTCGTGCCGAAAATGAATTATTCCAGCTATATTCGAGAACCGATGCCCTTCCGGACGAAAAGTCCTCGGCTTCTTCGGACAGCGATCATATTGACCTTCTGATTCTCGAAATGTCTAACAATATCGTGAAACTTATCATAATCGCGTTGTATTTCCCACAATAAAACGATGCTCGCTTTCAAATAGAGATTTGGCAAAGTTTTGAGACGTCGAGACCCCCAATTTCGACATCTTCTACCCCTCGGTGGGGTTGTCAATACCATACGTCAGGTACACGAGCTACCCTGTCTTCCAGAGTAGGTATCCAGAAACGGAAATGAGCTTGTAATCTGCCGGCAATCTGGAGTCACCGAGCACTCAAGAATGTTCCCCTGTCTTCCCCAGACTTGGTGTTCCAAAACCCCTGGTAGCCTAGAACCCCGTGTACAAATTGCATCCACCTGAAAGGGTATTTCCGATCAAAACATCCGTATTGCTATAGCTTCTCGGTCTTCATCACGTGGGCGGGGTTGTTACATTCGGCTTTCGGAGGGCACTACGCTGTAAGCTACCATTCAGGGTCTTCGAGTCGTCTGCGATGCAACAACCCGACATATCAACCCAGAGTCAAGAGAAGATGCCAATCTGGGCTCACCGCTTATGCGAGCCAAATAAGCATGTATGCAAGGCTCTCGATCTAAGCGGTGTCATAGCCCCTGTTTCTGACACTCCTATAAACACGGCTAAAGAGGCTAAAGGGAGAACCGATTCATGAGATAGGCCGCCCTAGTGCTCTGGACCGTCCCGGCGGATATTATTTCCACTAGACTCGATCGGAGACAAACGACTGGATATGGTATGACAAGGTCGCAGTGGCCTAGGCCTCGGGCCCAGTTGGACGGCTTGTCTTTACCTCATGCCTCAGACGGCGCCCCGGCTTGACTGTTGGATCCTACCACTCACTCATGCCCTCTGGTATTACCAACCCAGGTTTCTACTATTACGTGGCTTAGCTTCTACTCTCTGAGTGGCTACAGTCTGAGCGCAATCCGTCTCTTAATCTCACGGCAGCATCTCTCATAGGTGAATCCAGGGGTACACGTTAGACGTACGCTAAACGCAATATCTATTCAGTCATCAGGTATAAACTCGCGCCGACGAGTCAATTAAGCTTAATATATTCTATCGAGGGATTATTCAAAAATAGCATCTGGTCGACGCCATATATCCAGCATACTAGCTTACGGTCCCCCGCCGGCTCATATCTGTGTCATGACCTAGATCTCATTTCGGGCGGTCTATTGCGAGTCGTCATCGAGCCATATTATACGACGAACTTCTGTGCCCCACCAACGAAACCAGCGCTTTGATGGTCGGTGAAGGGTCGAGATGCTCCTCGTTGCCGTCTTAGTTGCAACTGGCTTCCGGCCTTGAGCTCGCGTCATTGTTTCTCTTGGTAATAGGTTACTATTAAAAGATGACTCCCCACATGATATCTATGATATCTACGGAACGTGGGAAGCTGGACAGCGCTCTTTAATATGAATTCATCTATGAAGCCTTGGTCTTCAATTCACCCGAAAATTCGCGAGACGGGCTGGAACGGTCATCGTCAGTAATACGCCCGAGGCTGAAGGCGATGTCTCGCGGTTGCCGCTGTTGGGAACACGAGCAATCGTTACTCACGATGTCGCCAACATCCCGGAGGCCTCTAGTGGAACAACAACGACCGCGTACTCGGAGCATGAAGATATGGGTATAGCTTCAAAAGCGGGATAATAGAGGATGTCTATGAGTATAAATACCCAACCTCTGACAAGTTTGTCGATCCTTTCCTTCATCAGCACTCATCAGCACACTCAAGCAAATCAGCCCGACTCACAAAAGCCACAGGCAGCTCAAGCACTCTTTCACAGCTTTGATCTACACAGAACAATATTCCGAAATCGGCAACATGATTTCCTTCCTCACCCTCTTCGGCGCTGCCCTGGTTGCCGCTAACCCCGTCATCCTCCCCGGGCCTGTCAGTGGCACCGCCCCTGACCCGACCACCATTCTGATCTCGAGCGTCTCTGCGAGTGGCAACGGCTGCCCTCAGGGTTCCGTCACTACCGAGCTGTCTCCTGATCGCCAGGTAATTCAAGTCCATGAACTTTCATCTCGCACATTTGTACTAAACATGGTCAGGTCGTCACTTTCGGTTTCGATAAGTTCCAGACCTACATTGGACCCGGCACTGGGCCAGCCGACAGGACCAAGAACTGCCAACTTCACTTGAACCTCAAGTACCCCGGTGGTTTCCAATTCGCCGTTGTGAGTACTCATACCTACATTAATGAGTAATGACACAGTATACCAGTTTGTCTTAACACGTTTTGACAGGTCGAGTCTACCTACCACGGCTACGCGCAACTTGAGAAGGGTGTCACTGGAACTTTCTACTCGACATACTACTTCAGCCAGTCTCCGGCAGACACCGTAAGTGACATGTCCACCAACAGATAAAAGGGTAACACAAGCTAACATAAAGTCAGACCACGACTGAAACCTCTATTTCCGGCGGTGCCGACTGGGAATTTGGCAATGTGAGCATACCCCCTACCACTCTCATTTCAAACCAACAATCAATCATACCATCTTATCATTCAACAAACGAAATGAGCAAAAAGGAGTGCCGCTAACACCAGTTCCTTTCTCCCACTTAGGTCTACACCAAGCAGGATCTCGTCCCCACCGCCTCCATCATCTGGTCCCCCTGCGGCGCCACCGGCATTCTCAACGTGAACAACCGCATCGCGCTCGTGTCGACTAACACGACCGCCTACGGCACCATCTCCGACGACGACGCCACCGTCGCGCTGACGCAGCAGGTCCATGTTGCTTGGCAAGCGTGCAAGTAAGCGAGCAAGTCGGCAGTTGCAAAACTGTCTGCTCGCTTCGGGAGAAGATGTGGGGATTAGTTGCGAGTGAGAGGAGGGGTTGAGATTCCAGATTTTGATGTTCTAGTTTTGCCTGTTTATCTGTTTGTCCTTATGTTAGTGAGTTCATACTTGCATCGCGTTATGATAGCGGAAGGGAAAAGGACCTGTTCGTGTGCACTCTCTTCGTCGACACGAAAATCACCGCAGCATATCGTTTAGCGCTCTCCTTTTTGAAGTTGAAAGCATATTTCGTCTCTATCTATCTAGTTTCAATCGCGTCTTAAGTGAATGAAATGGTGCCTTGTCTGCTTGGCGAAAAGCCAATCTGCCGAGTAGCGAATGATAGAACTCTCATGGGTACATGTTAGATATCTTCATAAGTTGTAGAATCAACGCGGCAAATACAATCCAAATGAAGAATATTCATTCGCAAAATTTAACTCATATATCAATATCAAACTTAAATATTCATCTTTCTACACTACCACAAGCTGTAACCTCTTGCGGCTTCTACCGACTTACCTGCCCACCCACCACCTACATCGGCACTTCTCCAACCTCAAAACTCCACACACACCATATAATGTCAGCCCCATGCTTTCCCCCAGAGCTAGGAAAACTACTGTATTTTCCGTCGGGTGCGATCGCTAGTGGGGAAGATGGGGGGAGGTGGTAGTTCTCGATACCGGATGCTACAGTACCTACTGAGATCTAATGGCAGGCAACTGCATACTTGGTAGCTGGGCGATGGATGTAGGTATGGGTGTTCGGGAGAGGAGTGTTCCTGGCGATCGGCGCTGTGGATTTTCAATGCGCTCTAGAACCCAATAATCTGAGATGTATGATAAGCTTCTGGAGGTATTTATGGGATGCTGTAGATATTAATTGTTCATGATATACCTTCCTGTCAGAAACTCAGCCCAGCAACTTTTTCAAATATACTGTTTTGGTATGATTATTCTTCACCAGCGTACTGTATACCAGATTTGTTCTACGCATAACAAAACGTAGAACACTATCCTAACTATCCGCTTAACAACTCCCAACTAACTTTTAGCAACCTCACCTCCCAGACCTATTATATAAACACTATGACGTCATATTTCAAGAATATTCATCATATGCTAGCAACACTTGTTCTTATACTATGCACCCCTAGAATTCGAGATAACTTTTGCGAACAAGAAATGAACGAGAAGCGGCCAGACGCTATGAATATAGTACAATTTTACCGGCGCATTTCTTTCGGCGTGCTACACCAGTGAAGTTCTCTACCCAAAAGATCCAGCCAATCAGGACGCAGCAGGACACCCCGAATTGGCAATCCGATTCTCTCTAAGTTGCGATGAGATATTTTCTTAACTTTAACTCACCTCAAACTCCAGCCAAACAAAGAACCGCATTTCTGGTCAAATCTTCATCTCACTAAACAGAAGAAATAACAAAATAAAACAATCTGTTAAAGAAGATGAGCCCTCCATCCTCATTATCCTTACTGCTCGGCGACGCAACAGGCTCAGCCTACCCATCCCTCACAACCTCCGTGCTCCCATCTCTTCTCCGCGCCATCGCGCGCACAGCAGGTTCCCTGCGCGGCGCGCAGCGCGTCGAGAGCGCGGGGTCGGACAACGTGTTCGGGGACGCGCAGCTCAACGTCGACGTCCTGGCCGAGGGCCACTTCCGCGAGGAAATCGCCGGGTGCGGGGCGATTGTTGCGGCGAGCAGTGAGGAGGATCCCGTCGAAACATCCAGCAGCAGTGCGAGGAAGAGTAAAAGCGGCAAGGAAGGAGAAGATGAGGGTGGAAAAAGGGAGGGGGGAGAGAAAGAGGAGGATGAGGAAGACGTCTACGCAATAGCCTTCGACCCGCTCGACGGCTCGTCCATCATCGCGCCCAACTGGGCCGTAGGCAGCATCGTGGGGATCTGGGCCGGGAAAACCGCAATAAACCAGGATCCGCGGAAGCGGCAGATCGCTGCTATATTAGCCGTGCACGGCCCGCGGACGACGGCTGTCATCGCCGTGCGTGTGCCCGGGCGCGAGGATCAGGCTGTTTGTGTGGAGGTGCATATCGATCCTGAGAATCCTGACGCTGATGCGATTGTTGTGCGGCCGGCGCTACGGCTGGAAGATGTTACAACTACCGGTACTGGGGCTGGAGGTGTAGAGGGGGGCAAGGTTAGGACGCGTTACTTCGCCCCAGCGAACCTACGCTCCGCAGCCGAGGACCCGCGGTACATGTCCCTGATCACGCGGTTCATCACGCAACGCTACACACTGCGATATAGCGGGGGCCTGGTCCCGGACATTATCCACGCGTTGGTGAAGGGGCACGGGGTGTACGTCTCGCCTGTCACGGAGCGAAGTACGGCGAAGCTGCGCCGCGCGTTCGAACTACTGCCCGTGGCGCTCGTGGTCGAGTGTGCTGGGGGTAGGGCTGTGGATCCGGTGACGGGGAGAGATGTGTTGGACACGATGTTGCGGGGACTGGATGAGAAGGGGGGATTGGTGTGTGGGAATAGGGGGGAGGTGGAGGGGGTTGTTGAGGTTTTGTTGGGGTGAGGGATATACGTTATGATGGGTGAAATAAAGGGAAAAGGGGGGCAGGAAGGGGAAAGAATAAAAAGGAAATATGTGGATAAAAATAAATAATTGTTAATCGTTCTGTAGATAAAATACATCGTCACTCTCAAGATGAATGTTAAGTGTGTACTCATCTACGAATAGTCGACTGTTGATTGAAATAGCATGGATAAGTAAGTAAATATACAGTATAATAGTCCCGGCCATCATGCCGCCACCTCGCCGAATCTATACATAGCCCAGCCCATGCTGCCCTCGTGATGAGTCCAGATCTGCTTTCCTGTGTCTTCACCAGCTGCACCGGCGGCGATATAAGCTGGCATTAAGTGGTCAAAGCGCTGTCAACAAAATAAGATCGAATCAGTAGCTATTCTGGTCTCTATTTCCTTCTTCTACTAGTGTTGGTAGAGGGAGAAAAGGAAAGGAAAAAGTGGAAGGATACTTAAAGTCGAAATGTGGAAGACTTACAGGATGAGCCTGCCGCGCATCAGGTCTCTTCGCGACCTCAGCCATCCGAGCCTGCCGCTCACTAGGAGATGCCTCCATAGCGGGCTTAAGAGCCTCATCGAAGGACGCAACGTACGGCAGGGGCTGCGGCGAATTGAAGGCGAGGCGCATGTGCTGCAGGTTGTGCACCGACATGCCGGCGCCGATGACGACGATGTTCTCGTCGCGCAGGGCCGCGACGGCTTGCCCGAGGCGGTAGTGCAGGTCGACGTCTTGGCTGTTGTACTGGCTTACTTGCACGATGGGGATGTTTAGGGGGTTCTTGGCGGGGTCGAAGGCTGGGATGGTTGTTAGATTTAGTTTTGATTCATACTTGGAACATTTGTTTCCTAGGCAATTCAGAGCAATGAAATACTCACCAACAGAAAACCCGACAAAGACGCCATGGTCTAGCCCCCTCTTGACGCCCTCAGCCTTGATGCCTGCGTTTCGTAGCAATTCGATGACTTTGGACGCTAGCTCAGGACTACCTTTGTTCGGATATTGGACTTTGTAGTATTCCGGTGGGAATCCGTAGTAACTACGAACTCACGATTACAAGATTAGTGACTTCTTAATCCTACTTATGCAAGTTAAGGGGCAGAAGGGGAGACTAACTCAAAGATCAGATCAGTCGAGGTAGCAGTATTGACTTGTATATCACGCGGCCCGGCCTCCCAGTGTGCAGAGAAGATTACAATTGCTTTGGGCTTAACTTTCTGCGTGATCTCCAGGCCGATGTTCTGCAGGATCGGATAGACTGGATGTTGAGTGTCGAACATGGTACTTGGCTGATTACTGATTATTAGACACACCCCGTGCCAGAACAAGGGTCATGTAACACAATCTACCGGTAATACAGAACAAGGAGGGCACTTACGCCACCATGGCTCATGAAATAAGCAGGGGCTCGGGCAGGCATTTTCGTGAAATAATTGCTAAATAACCTTGCTGATATCGTGGGTGTTGACGCTGACAGCGGCAGGACTGAGCGTAGTGTGGGGGGTAGCCTGTTTGACAGGAGACAAGCCACGATGCCTATAATAACAGAAAAGACAAGTGTCAAAGCTTTCGTACACAGCTTTATTTCCATATAAGTGGTGCGATGAAGCGTTATAACGAGATAGGCGATCTAGGGACAGTGATGCTGCAACCGGGTGAATTAATATCCTGGTGTTTGAATCGGCCGTTTTTGCCTCAAGCACGACAATTTCGGTCCAGCAGTTTGTATTTCTAAGGATATGTCAGCAGTTATCAAATAGATTTACGGCTCTGTAGTACGACCGTCACACGGCCGAACTCATTGAATAAAGAGATTTGGGCAACCTATCTCTTCAATTTGCTAAGATATTGCTCTTACTTTCTATATTTCCAGAGAGGTAATCAGGTTGCAGTTCTAGTTTGCTGTAGACCTCGATTGTGGAGAGATCTGGAGCTGGGAGCTTACACCCCACGATGGCACCCTAGATTGGGCGATTACCTAAATGTGTTGTAGTCACGTTACCCGCATGTTGCACAAGTCACCATGCTACCACTCTGCTCTTAAAAGGTATGGATACTGGCATAGCATCTCATGGGAGTCTGTTTGGAAGTTGAACAGAGCTGCAGATGGAAAAGAGACTTTATCACAAGTCAGATCTGACACATTCGTGAGGTTCTGAGGATGTGATACCGCGCAGATTCGTGTAACATGGACTGTAGCCTGGTAACAGTGAGGGTGGGTCCGTAGTGCTTGCCTTTTCGGGGTTCATACAGAACAGAGTGCCGAACTCGACATCGAAGGTTATTCAACCACTCAACATTCATGTGACTTTCAGCTCATCACCTAACAGTGCAAGTGAATGATTCTACGCCTTCACTCGCTCAAAGACACATCGTACTCTCACCTATCTCACTGTCTTTTCATCCTTGTCACAATCTTCGTTGGCATCTTGACCCCGATCTGCGCAAGTGAGGTCTTCTCCGAATCCATCAAGATGGCGCAACGAGCAAGGCCGCTGTTCTTTTCGGCGTCCGCAAAGCACACAGCTACTGTCATCTTCTTACATGGCCTTGGCGACACTGGATTTGGGTGGGCGCCGGCCGTTGAGGGTTGGATCCGTGGCAGCAAGCTCGACCAGGTCAAATGGGTGCTGCCTAATGCGCCCAGCGTGCGCATCACCGCTGTATGTCATCAAATTCATCGAGAGCCTAAGGGCAGGTGCTTTAGAGAACGAAACTGATGATACGTCTAGGCTGGAGGTATGCCGATGCCGGGTTGGTTCGATATCGTAAGCTAAAGCCCTTCTTATCTACAGCATGAGATTACGTGAGGCCACGAGATGTCACAGCACCTGTAGCACAGCGGCGGCGAACTAGCTGCGGTCGATAGTATCTTACTTGATTTCCAGGCTGCTTTAAATGGAGGGATCGACGACATTCGGGCTAATCAAGATGAACCCGGCCTGCTACGAACGCGGGACTACGTCCACAGCCTCATCCAATCCGAGATCGATGCCGGCATACCCGCCAACCGTATCGTCGTGGGAGGTTTCTCGCAAGGCGGCGCCAGCGCGCTGCTTTCGGGGCTGACGGCCAAGGTCAAACTTGGAGGTGTCGTGGGCCTGTCCTGTTGGCTTCCCCTCGACAGCAAATTCGCGAGCCTCGTTCAAGAGAGTGATCTCAACCACGAGACACCCATATTCATGGCCCATGGCTCCGCGGACCACGTTGTACCTACCGGGTTCGGCCAGCTGTCGTTCGAGGTCTTGAAGAAGCAGAACTTCTCTGTCACGATGAAGATGTACCCGTAAGTCTTCAGCTCTTACCATCATTCTTGTTGCCCATCTTTACAACATACGCTATAAAAGTATCGTTCTAACTAATGCATGTGAAGTGGCATGGCCCACTCAGCTTGTGCGGAAGAATTGGCTGAAGTCGAAGCCTTCCTTCAATCCCGTCTACCGCCCCAAGAAGAGAAGAAGACGGAGCTATGAACCAGGCGGCTATGGCGGCTCGGATAAATATGTTCCTACAAGTGATTTAACCTAGACGGATCATTTCAGAAACAGGGAGGCAGAGTACTGGCGATACACTCAACAGACGGATATAGCATGTCATGGCCTGGCAAGAGAACATGTCATAAAGCCAACATTAGAGTTAGAGAGATGGAAGACTCAATTGAATGAAATTTCTTATAAAATGCGAAAGTGACCTCAATGCGAGGCTCACACCTAGCCACACCCGTCCCCTGGAATATATAAAGACGATCTACAAGTAGTGTTGATTCTGACGTACTTCAAATCTTCTGATTAGGAAAATGTGTGTATTTATACTTCGTATAACAGGCAAAAAAAAAAAAAAAAAAGGGAAAAAAGATTCGAGGTCTTACATAGGACGTCAGGCGCTTTAGGACAGAGCGAGTCAAATGCCTTTAGGACAGAGCGAGTCAAATGCCCCAGCTGCAAAGCAAAGTTTTTGCTTTTACCTGGCCTCGAACGGAAAACCCTTGGTAAACTTTAAGGAGTTATTCCTGGCGACTACTTTACCACTAGACCATTGAGGTCTACTGGGAACGTCTGTTAGAAGGGACAGCGTTCTAATAACTTATATCTTCCTCACTGTACCTGCCAAGTACCTAGGTAGGCCTGACATGTGGCGGATGCCGTATCAGGACGTAGGGCGTTGTGACAGCCGCCAAGCACCGCTTAAGCAGCTCCCTTTAGCGCAGAACCCTTAGCGCAGATAGTTAGCCCAATTAGCGCGGGACATCGCCTACGGCCACCTTCTTTATCATCAGCTGGTCAACGCCTCACATGTCTCCTCATGACACGCAAGGTCTAATTCTCGCGTGTAAGAACTAATACCTATCCAGGCGTGCGTCATCTCGCCATCCCCCTCTCTTCCTCATCGAGGCCATACCAGGCCAAATTATCGTAACATCACGGTACCGTCTTATAATATTCAGTCGTACAGCAGCTACCTAGCACGGGAAATTTTAGCCCGAGCTTCATCCGTATGAGGAAGTAAACAAATCCAGCAAGTCACACCACCGCTACTTACATCGTACTACCCGAGCTCAACTAGTCGTGATCCATTATCGATATCCCAGCACACGCTCGCAGGTGTCACACACTACCCATCATGGCAGCAAGGGCACCGGAGCGGGCGCACACGCCGTCGCCATCGCGACTCCCGCTGCCCGGGTCGCCCACGTATTCGTATGCCTCGACAGCGAACCAGCTGTCGACCTTCAACCTGCCTGTGCCACCTCCACCACGGCCTGCACACACGGTGCTGACCAAAGCCGACCTCGAGCAGTCGCAGTTAGCATATACGGACCTTCTCGCAACAGCAAAATCGTACCGCGTAGCCCTAGCGTCTCTATCCACCGCGGCCTCGGCCTTCGGCTGCGCCCTCGAAGCCTGCGCGCGACTAAAAGAATCGCGCGCCGAATCACTACTACTCAACATCCCCGCGGGCGGCGCGTCCGCGATGTCCAACAGCTACACGGCGAAGGCGAGTTCGTGCACGGCGGACACCTTGCTCAGCGCCAGCGGCGTGCACCACCTGATCGCGAACCACCAGCAGATCCTCAGCGAGACGGTGTACCGGTCGTTCGAGGTGCCGCTGCTCCACGACCTCGACAAGTGGCGGCGCGACATCGACGACGCCGACGAGGCCTACCAGAAAGAAGTCGCTCAGCGCAGCCGCGAGATCCGCCGACTGGAGAAAGATGGCTTGAAATTGCACAAGCAGCGCCGTCGCGACTTGTCAAAGTTCCGCGAGCATTTGGTGCAGCTGACTGGTAAGTTGGATGGGTTGTCGGCCCTGCATGGCGAACATGCCCAGGGCTTGCTGCGCGAGAGCCAGGAGGCGAGTACCAAGATCCTCGAGGCTGGGTGCTCGCTCGTGCGCGCCGAGGTTGATATCTTTGAGGGCTTGGCGCGGAAGGGCTGGAGTGGAGGCGGGCTCGACGACTTGTTAGAGCGGGGCCGGGATCTCTTCGCTGCCGACGAAGATATGGTTACCGCGACAGGGGGCACGGGGTCCGCGGTCGGTGGTGAGGGGACAAAGCTGTTTAGTATATTGCCGCCCAAGAGCATCCTAGCAGCCGACACGGCCTCAGACGCGGGTGTAAGGGGCAGGCCACGCGGACACCCGCGGTCCGACAGCCTGCTCGTCGAGCCGGAGCGGTACCAGAGTCTGGCAGGCGCTTTTACTGACCGCGCGGACACCGAGAGCATATTCTCCGAATTCAACCACAGTCGCGGCGTGCGGCCGTTCAGTCCGCAGCCTATACGCAGACAGACGACCGACGTGGTCATGGACCCGGAGTCGCTGCTGCAGAGCGATGACGAATTTCGAGATATGCGGAGGGATATCGGCGCAGCGGCGTCATCAACGGACGGAGATCGTACGCAGGAGAGGAGAGGTGGCGAAGGACATACCGCGGAAGACGAGGAAGAAGAGGATGATAATGATAGTGACGATGATGGGCACGCGACTCTAAGGCCGAGGAAATCTACTTCCCGGCAGGGCTTACTACAACAACAATCCAGCGAAGAAGACGACGACAGGCGAGCAACAGACAGACCTTCTTCTTCTTCATATGCAAGAGATGATACTAGTATTTCCGAAGACCCGTGGGAAAATGAGGGGACAACATTACCATTACGCGCAGCCGCCCCACCCCTGCCGTCGGCGATATCTACGGAAAATACCTAGGCGCGAATCCGTGGATGGAGCTTTCCTAATACCGCTGCTGGTGATGGTGGTGGTAATGGTGGTAGTGGGGGATATACATCTCTTCCGGAGTTTGGTCTGGACATGGAGATGGAACATTTGATGCCTGATGAGGGTACGGGCCGGGAGGAGCGCGGATCGGACTTGTGTCGTCTGGGTGAGGATACGAGAGAGTCAGGTCCAGATGTGGAAGAGGAGAAGGATGAGGAGAGAAAAGGGAGAGTGTGAGGCTTTGGATAAAGAGGCATGCTGCAAGCCAAGTAGAGCGGCAAGGCTACGCGAGATTGAGAACAAGAGACTCTACATCTTGCATGGTACGTCCCGCGATGTTGGATTCGCTGGGGCTGTAATGCTGTGCTATGCATCAATGTCAGATCTTGCACTCCCACCTAGTCAGTACTCACTCAATCCAGGTGTGACGAAGAGCCGCATACTGCATATAGACTTGCACCAGGCGTATAGTTTGTGCCCGCTGTTGGTAGTAAATAAATATGTTTGTACGGATTGAATCTACAGTACATGCCACCTACCTGATATCGAAACATTAGTAAATATTGAACCTATACCTATTGTTCTGTATGCTTTGTCTAAGCACTCAATCCGTGAGGAAGACTGGATTACTACTATCCGTGACAAAGTACAGAGGGTGTGTTGTCTGTGCCCAGATAGATGGATAGACAAGCAGACAGGCAAAGAGGCAAAGAGGGAGGCAGGAAATCAAGAAGCAAGAGAGCAAGCAAAACAATCAGGATGAAGACGAACAGGCCGTAATCATAGCAAACTGGGATCTGTGAAAACGTCTCTTTATCAGCCTCATATATCTGGGGTACATAACGATACAAGTAACTCATGTATGTACACCTACAGAACCATAGACAGGCAGGCAGTCAAATCATATCTACGACAAATATATATATATAGCATATTGTCACGATCACAGAAGACCAAAGCCGCACTTATACGGCAGTCTTAGATGCAACTCCGAGAAGATAGAGAAGCAGAGAACTTTTTATTGTACTCTAACAACGGGAGATATCTCTCTCTCTGGTCTCTCCACGCGGAGCAGGTATGTCCTTCTGCCCGGATACACCGACACGAATATAAACCGAATCAAGCAATAGCTCATGAATACCGCCCAGGCACGCCATTTTTTAACTCCAAGCAAGCCAAACTCACTGGGCTGGTATTGTGCAGAAAAGCAAAAGCAATAGCAGCGAAAGCAATGGTAGCAAAAGCAATGGCTATGCATCAAATCAGTCAATCCCGGGCTCGTAGCCCTTCAACACCGACGCCAATATCATCACCAGCCCAGCCGCCTACTCCTCCCATCTTCCCATAACAAACAGCTTCCAACTGGGTAAGACAAATCAGCCTCTTCCTTAATCCTCTTTATCGCCGCTAACGAGCTCGTGACCGAAAAGGCGGAACCACAAATCCAACCAATACATGATCTTCCAATAAAGGCTGGCGCGGCCCATGTCAAACTCGCCAGCCTCGGTACGCGGAACCTCGTTGCCAATCATTGCGCCGCTGAACCAGCCTAGCAGAGGGATCAACGTGAGCAGGCTCTCAGCGAAGGTGGGGCTCTTTCGTAGGGCTGCCTCGGCAGGTAGGAGTGTGATTCTTCGAGCGCCGGGGATGCGTCGGCTCGCGGTCGTTGGATGGGCCTCGTCAGGTCTATGCGCGATCTCCTCGTGGCCAGTATTGAGACTCGTCACCGTAGCCGTAGAGATGGTGGCAGATGATGCTGATACGGTCGCCGAGTCATTGCTTGCCGTGGAGGGTGGCGAGTCAGAAGGCCATGCGCCGAGCCGAGATCCTGCACGGCCAGTACGCTCCTCGTTGGGCAGGTGGGTGAGCTCAGACTGGGATCGGCTGGCACGGTGACGGGGCTGCGAGGGTCTTGGGCGGTCTCGGAATGGGTTGGGCTGAATGTCGTCGAGCATGCCCACATCACCGACAACATCGAGAACAGCGGCGTCCTCCATAGGCGGCAGGCCCAGATATGGCTCTGCATATATAAGGTGCCCGAGAATCGTCTGTGGGGAGGCGAACAGGGCGGCACTGGCGGCTTCCTGCGATTCAAATGTGACCTTGACCCAATGCTCTCCGCCGGCCGTCTTGTTGACTTTTACTCGCTCAGCCATCGTCATGGGTTGCCGGCGCGTCAGACCGGGATCACGTAGATCTGACTTCCAACGTCGCGCCTCCATGGGCGGCTCTCTAGTGTAATCCTCGCAAATTCTGCCTGCGAGCTGCTCGTAATGATTTATCGCCGCGTACTGCTGCGCTGGCGATGCGTAACCTCGGAGAATAATCTCGATAGGTTCTTTGTGGGCGACCTGGGCCTGGCTAGCCGGCGCGGCTTCATCCCGTCCCGCGTTTCGCTGCGAGGGCTCTGTGTTGGCGGCCTGCTGTTTGGCGAGGTAGTTCGTGAATACACGGTCGGCATACTGCATGTTCGCATCCTCGCGCTTAGGAGCGGCGCTACCAGTCCTCGAGCGCGATCGTCTCATCGACTTGCCGAAGGAACCCGTCTCGTTCAGCTCTCGGGCGCGTGTACGTGGCACATTGCGCTGGCGGTCATTGCTGTGCAATCGCATGGTTAGTAGACGGAGGGGTGAGGGCTGAATGCAAACTTACTCTGGCCAAATCATAGCATATGGCCGTTGGATGCCATCCTCACCGGTGTACCGCTCCTCATCCGGCACATTATGGAGGATAAGAGGCGGCATCATCAACGTCCTGATACGCGACCTTGTTATTGCTCTTTGGTGTGAATACGGAGATAGTAAACACTGATAAATCTTCGGCAGATGGTTGTGACTCGAGTGATTCAAATCGTGCGGTATGGAGTAATAGCAGAAAAGGATGCGTGTTGGTAAGTTGGATGAAAGTGAGACAGTCTGTGAAAAGAAATTATGTAGGAAGCTCAGAAAATATAGCTTGGGTCAGGAAGTGTTGCGCCTACTGGTTGCTAGGCGGGAACGCACGTTTAGGTGGGTATCATAGAGCAGCTGCTGGTCAGTACCTAGGTACCTAGGTACTCTGGGCCACGCAGGTTCTCTGTACTGTACGTACCAGCATATGTGGGGCAGCTAGAACACCAGCCAATAGCGTTAGGAACCGACCCAGAGGTCCCTGCATTCAAGGTGCCAGTACGAAGTACTTCGGTACTTAAGTCACTACAATTTCTCTCTAGCTCTTTTCTCGTCACCTGACGTAATGGACGAGCTCTCATCGCGACTTCCAATCACAGCTGCAGCTCCCGACGGCATACTTCAAATTATTGACGTTCGCCCATCATTGATGACCTAAAGCTGTACAATTCAGGACTCATACTATATACCGTTCATAGAGATATTTGACTCTCACCATGTTTCGATTCGTAAGTTCGAGTACCACATCGAAATACCCACCAACAAGCTCATATGCTCATACACCCGACAATAGCGCAAAACTCTCGATACCATCACCCTCTTTCACAAGGCCAGTTCGCCTGCCTCAATCAGGGCTGCTACTGTGCTAAAGCAGGCCTCGGCCAATGCTGCAGAGGCTGCTACTGAAGATCAAGCTAGCGACCATACCGCCCAGACAAATACCCGCCGCCCTGAGTTTGAGTTGAACATTACTGAGGAGCCTCCCACTCCTGACCAACTCCAAACTATCTTGGAATATGTGGGCAAGAAGAACATCAGCTCCATTGTTCAAGGTGCAGCGTCAGAAAATGAAGCTCTCAAGAAGTTCAAGGAGAACGCTGAGAGTTTCAAGCGTCCCGTGGTATGTTTTTTCTCCCATGCCATTCTTATCTGGTCATCGATATGCTTATCTATACACAGGTTGTGGATTGGAATAATGGAAGAGCCATCGCCTCAGATAAAGAGTCGGAGATACTCCAGATGATAAACAAGCTCAATGGACAAAAGTAGCTTTTGCTTGTAAATTTATTCCACTCAACTGCCTAAATAGTATGCTCCCCCTTGTGTTCCGCTATTTTATGTTACTGGTTGGCTGAGAAACAATTTGAATCAGCATTCAAAATGAAGGCCTGTACAGAATGGGAATAGGACGGAAAGGGGCGCTTAAGTTGCGGCCACGATAATCTTGAGAATCAAGCCTGCGTCCACCACTCAGCTCTATAGACTCATCTTCCGGATTAGGTTGTACAATGTTAATAAGTCGAGATTGTTTATTACGTTTGGCTTGTCTTGTGCCCACTGATATCATATTTACATTCAACATACCGCCATTGTAGTTCCATAGTAACCCCGCCGCTGGCATATAGCAGGTGCCCTTGCCGCCCCCACCAACCGCGTCAAGTCCCATTAGTGAAGAGACCGTCGTACAAGGTCAGTGAATTTCTAGATAAGTCGAGTAGGTTTTTTACTAAGGCTGAAGAGTTGATTTGGACATCGTTGTCCGGCTCAGCCATTCAGTCAGTTTGTATATATACATCTACTAAAGTAAACATTTGTTTGATATTATTAACCACATGTGCCTTCCATACCTGCCTGTTATCATCTTGTAATCGATTATTTAAAACTACAAGTTGCTTAAGTACTTGTCAACTCACATAGCGTTTATTACCCCTATTCACCTGTAGCAAGGCCAACTTCGATCTACTTAAGTGTACAAAACCCTCTTCTCTCTCGAGTCTCGCCGCAACTCCTGCTGCTATATCACCTTCTTTCCACATACCTTCTCTATTTCACATACCTGCTCCATTTCACATGCTTTCTCTGTTCCATATACCTTATTGCCGCCCCACACCACCCGATTCCCATACCATCCTGCCCTCCAGTCCACCACCCCTATTCACCTGAGGCAAGCACTTCGATCTACCTAGGTGTAAAAAACACTCTCCTTCCCTCTCGAGCCTCACAACAACTCATGCTGCTGTACCCTCCTCTTTCCACATACCTTTTTGCCGCCTCACACCACCTGATCCCCAAGTCCACTGCCTCTATTCTCAGGAGGATAAATAGGCAGTTGCTCCCACTCTCATTCCCTTCAACTTCTTCACACATACCATCATTTTTCTACGGATCTTCTCACTGCTATTGACCACCAAGGTTCCCAAGTCCACCGCCTCTATTCCCAGGAGGATAAATAGCCAGTTTCTCCCACTCTCATCCCCATCAACTTCTTCACACATACCATCTTTTTTTCTACAGATCGTCTCAGTGCTATACACTATCCGATTCTTTTGTCCACCACTGCTATCACTTGAGTCCTCACTTAAGTCAAGGTGAACTTCGATCTACGTCAGTGTATCAAGCACTCTTCTTCTCTCTCTCATCCCGCAACCGGTTCGTCACACATATTATCTTACTGCTGTCCGCTATCTGGTGCCCCAGTCCGCCGTCTCTATTCACCTGATCAAGGCACACTTCGGTTCACCTAAGTGTATGATACCCTCTCCTCCTCTCCTGATCCCACTCCAACATCTTCACGCTTACTATCTTCTCTCCACGTACTACCTTCTGCCAGATATCTTCTTACTGCCCTTTACTATCCGGTTCCCTAGTCTACCACCATCTTCCATCCTTCAGTACCGTCACTACGTGTCTGGCCCTTCATCGTCTACCTTAGTCACCGCGCTCTAGTCCGTCATCTTCTACCACAGTCACTGAGATCTCTAGATCTCTTTCGAACTGTGTACTGATTTCTAGTTTCAGCTGCGTCGCTTTGTGTATATCAACACATTGCCCTGAGCCCTCTCGTTCTCGTCAATACAAACGGTATGTTACATCTGACCCAAACCTTTCTATGTTTTTCCTCGGCTCCTTGTATTCCTATCTAGCATTTACTCCTGCACATCCCAGCCCCTTTCTTGCACTGTTAAACATGCCCGCTATCAATCCATTCTGGCATATCCTAACCCCTTTCTTGTGCTGTTAAGCATACTCGCCATTCACTCACTCTTGCATATCCTAACCCCTTTTTTGTAGTGTTCAGCATACTCACCATACGCAATGGCGCCGAACTACGCTCGTTACGGTGGCTTCACCCTTGCCGACACTTTCAACGCCGCTGGAGCGCCGCCTAGTGACAAGGAGTACCGCAAGCTACCCATCACCTTCTTCACTCAAGCACCCCAGAATGCCCCCGCCTTGTTTTCCACTTACGGTCAGAGACCTTTCCGCCGCGTTGACAATCCCACGGCTGAGCACCACGTTCCCTTGTGGTGGGCGGCAGAGATCAATCGTGCTTGTGACGAGATTCGACGCAATCATCCAGTGGCTTGTAGCCAGATCCAGATTCCCGAGTGCTACTTTGACCTGTATCGGTTTTTTGACGCCTACGACCTCTATCACCGTGGTGCTCAGAACCTATGGAACGTCATTCAGACGCTGATTCACGAGAATTACTACGCTCATAGCCGCGTTCAAGATGTGGTGAACGAGCAGGCCGAGTACTACAGCCCTGTGTTCAATTCTCTCGCAGTCGACTTCCTGAATACTCCGGGTATGCAGCACAAACTCTTGACTTGGGACCCTGGCTTCCATAATTCCATTCTCGATGCCTTCACGCGTGAAGACCTACAGATCTTCAACGGCTACAACAAGTACCCTTGGCAATTCCTGAACGCGATCTGCCTCATCCTCGAGAAACATTACAGTGAGCTCCATATGGGTCGCGGCATCACCAACCGCTCTCCCCATGAGATCGATGACAGCACCAAAGCGGCCTTGCTTAGTAAGTGCATATATATATATATCTTCTTTCTTCAGACAAAGCCCCTATATGCCCATACTCAATGACATCTGTGCATCCGCCGTTCCGTCTACTAACTGAGTGGTGCAGTCGCCCTTGAGAATTACGTGGACAGCTTCAACTACTGGAAGGCCTTCGCCAATATCTTCGATGATTACAAGGCTGATGAAGGAATCGTCATTGCCGATGGCACAATTGCAACAGCAGCTCGTTATGCCGCGGATCAAGAGGCTTGCCGCACTGCTGTCAAAGCTACCCAGAAAGGTCTGAAACTGGTGCCCAATATTTCCTAATTTGCTTACATTAAATGTTTCTTATCAACATGTACATAAACGTATGAGCTAACCGCTAGAGTTATAATAGATCGAGAATTTCCTCAGAAAAAAGGCCACCATAAGTCAAAGCCAAGTTGGGACGGCAACTCGTCCCGAAAAGCCACTCCTACGGAGGTTCTGAACGGGACGTTGAACCCAGCAGCACCGAGCTTTATCCCTCGACACAGCCCCGCTACGATTGGCCCCGCGCCAGCAAACATTCCTCAACCGATCCAGACCAGTCTTAACAATACTGGCACGAAGGCACCCGTGGGTATGAGGCTGGAGTACGTCAAGGCGAATGGGGAAATTATTGTTGCCCCCCGTGCCATTACCGAAGGCAACCTGCCCACTGCTGGGGAGGCAACGTCTACTCTCGCGGTCGCCGGTGGTTCACAGCCCACGGCCGGGGTGGGGAGGAATAATGGCAGCCACCAGCCAGGCGCCAACAGCACGGACAATAATCAAGGGGGATATAATAAACGTGAGACCTCGTCCCAGAGGCTCACCCGCAGCCAACGCCGTAAGGCAAAGCGGGAAGCCAAGCGCCAGGCCCAGCAAGCCGAACCCGCCCGTCCGACTCCCCGAACCCCATCCCCATCCCCGCCACCGCTAACCGCCGCCGAGTACCCGCCACTCCCCGCATCGGCACCGCCCAAGATGGAGGGAACTGTACGAAAGTTCCCTTCCATCTCCGTCGCCTTCCTCGCAAAGCGTGCCAGAGACAAGCTTCAAGCCCAGGCCGCTAGGGCCGCTGTTCTCGGCACTGACAAGGCGACTCAATCTGGGACCGCCACTGCCCGGAACGACAAGGGCAAGCAGGCTGATGCCGGTGCGGGCAAACGCCCAGGGGATCGCCCTGGGTGGGACAAGAGATATCCCGGCGGGCAGCTAACCGGCGGTTAGTGGTGACGGCCAGACACCCTTTGGGTGGTCTGTATTGGTGGATAGGTGGTAGCTGTAGCAGTGGCTAGCAGTGGTGGTTGTGGCTAGCGGTGATGGTTGTGATTGTTGTGGCTAGTGGGGGGATTATTGTCGCTTTGGCAATACTGTGGTGTACGAAGTACGTGGCTGTTTGATGGTGAGCTTATGTAACTTATTACCTGTCAGCCATGGTGGGAATAAATACCTAGGTCGACCGCAGCTAGCAGATTCGCCCCCCTTGCTCGTCCCATCCCCTCTACCTGGGCAACATAGATGCGGAGGCTGAGGAAGCGTTTTCATGGCAACTTGGGCACGACGCTTCTTTCAGACACCTTTCCGAATGCCCGCAGCCCGCCACCACCACTGGACACGAGACTGGACCGTTCCCTATCGATGGAGACCAATCGTATTCGAATCACAGCCCTTATAGCCACTACTATCAGAACCAGGCGCAATGCTGGTCGGGATATACAGGCCCTGGCGTCATCAGTGAGACGACCACTCTCCACGACTCGTCGGGAGTGAACACCAGACGCCTGAACCCTGCAGCCCGGAGCTTTGTCCCCAAGCATAGCTCCGCTACGATCGGCGCCGCGCCAGCGAACATTCCTCAGCCGATCAAGACAAGCCTCCAGATTGCCGGCACAAATGCACCTGTTGGTGGCACCGGTGAGCCGGGCGCCCAGGGCACGGACAATGCTTCAGGGGATTATCATAAACGTGAGACCTCCTACCAGAGGCTCACCCACCGACAACGCCGCAAGGCAAAGCGGCAAGCCAAGCGCCAGGCCAAGCAAGCCGAACCCGCCCGTCCGACTCCCCGAACACCTTCCCCGCCACCGCTGACCGTCGCCGAGTACCCGCCTCTCCCCCCCGCAACGGCACCGCCAAAGATGGAGAAGACCGCTCGAAAATTTCCGTCTATTCCCATTTCCTTCCTAGAGAAGCGGGTCGCTGATATAGCCAAGAAGCGGCAGGCCAAGCGTGCCGCCCTTCAAAACAGCAATGGGCAGGCGGCTACGATTGACGCGGTTCCTCAGAACAAGCAGGCGACGCAGGCCACGACTGCTACTCCGCAAGACAACGGAGCGAAGCCGGGTGGTGGCGTGGGCAAGGGCAAGCGCCCAGGTCATCGGCCTGGGTGGGACACCAAGTATGCGGTCCCTGGCGGGCAGCTGAGGGGAGGTTAGTGTGACGGCCTGACACCCTTTGGGTGGTCAGGTCGTCACCACAGCTGTGGCGGGATGTTTTGCTTGCACGGAGAGGTCCATGGGGCTGTTCTGATCCTGTCACCTCCCGGATTCGTTCCCTCACACCCCTGCGATCGAACACTTTTTCTTTGGGCATGTGGATCATCAGTGTCAGGAATGGTTTTAGAGGAACAATCCGAAATGTTTCATCTTCAACGATTTGTTTTCGCTTGATTTCTGTCTTGCCCTTCTTTTCTATCACACGGGGAGATATTGTCATAGCATGTCATCAGTGGAGTGTGAGTTGTAAATTCCACGGTTCCCCTCTCGGTGATGGACGGGTGTAACTTAGCTTGTCCCTCCTTTCGGCTTGGATCCTCAGGTGGGATTCGATATAAGTACTCGACGAACTTTGCTTTGCTCTGAAATACCTTTTCGTTAAGTAGGTCATCGTCTGATATCTAGTCACCCTTGACCCGGATTTTCCATGTTCCTGATCTTCTGTCTAAATCCTCCTGGACCACTAGCGGTGGTAGGTTGTTGTGACTAGCGATAGTTGTTGTGGCTTGGCAATAGTGTGACAGTACCTACTCCCGCGGTGGCAGGTGGTCCATCAGCAGGGGCGTTGTCGAAGAACGTCAAGCCCAACGGCAATGGCGGTGGCTCACAGCCCGCGACCAAAGCGGGTGACAATAACGACAGCCATAAGCTAGACGGCAAAGGCACGGAGAATGCTTCAGGGGATAATAATAAACGTGAGACCTTGTACCAGAGGCTCATCCGCCGCCAACGCCGAAAGGCAAACCGACAAGCAGAGCGCCAAGGCCAGCGCGAGGCCGAACCCGCCGGTCCCAGAACCCCGTCCCCGTCCCCGCCCCCGCTACAGATCCAAGAGCAGTTGGGATGGAAATTCATCCCGGAAGCCATCTCCTACAGAGGTTCTAAAGTTGAACCCAACTGCACCGAGCTTTATACCTCGACACAGCTCTGCCACGTTCGGCGCCGAGACAAGTACACCCGCCGGCATGAGCCTGGAGATCGTCAAGATCAATGGCGACATTGTTCTTGCGCATCACGCTACTGCGGCCAGCAACTCTCCGAATGCGGCCCAGACAACCTCTTCTCCCGCAGTCGCTAGTGGTCTATCATCAGCTCCGGCGCTGCCCAATAATTTCAACTCGACGCCTTTCCCGAATAATGCCAACCAGGGCAACGGCAATGGCAGCCACAAGCCAGGCGCCGAAGGAACGGAGAATGGGCCGATTGTCAACATTAAACGTGAGACCTCCGGTGGGAGGCTCACCTACCACCAACGCCGCAAGGCAAGACGCGAGGCCCAGCGCGAGGCCGAACCACCGAAGACGCCGTCACCGCCCCGTTTAACCGCCGCCGAGCACCCGCCGGTCCCCGCATCGGCACCGCCCAAAATGGAGGGAACTGTACGAAAGTTCCCATCCATCCCGATGTCGTTCCTTAAAGAGCGTGCCGCAGAGAAAGCCAAAAAGCGACAGGCCAAGATTGCTACTCTCGGCACGCAAGCTGCTCTCGCTACCGCCCAGAACGACAAGGGCGGGCAGCAGACCGAGCCCAGCGAGCCTCAGAACGACAAGGCAAAGCAGAGCCGTAGCACGGGCAACCGCCCAGGGGATCGCCCTGGGTGGGACAAGAGCTGAGGTATCCCGGCGGGCAGCTACCGGGTGGTTAGTGGTGACGGCTGGACACCCTTTGGGTGGTCACTTGGTCACCCACAGCTGTGGCTGTGGCTGTGGCTAGCGGTGGTGGTTGTGGCTAGCGATGATTGTTGTGGCTAGTGAGGGGGTTGTTGTGGCTTTGGCAATAGTGTACGAAGTACGTGGCTGTTTGATGGTTAGCTTATGTAATTTATTTGTCAGCCATGATGGGGATACATAGGTCGACGGCAGCCAGCTTCACGGCTCCGTCTCTTGCTTTCTTCCCCACCTTATAATTCACATACGTTCCCAGAATTCGTTGTACGCCCACTAAGCCACTCGCCGTGACAGGGAGATTGATCCCTTAGATTGCCGAGGAGATTTAGAGTGGTAGTGATGGGGTTGGAGCTATATATCTTGGTTCTCTTGGCTCGTTCTGGCTATGCCCAGTTGGACTTCATTGGCATTTGAGAAAGGGACAGGATGAGTGTTATAATATTGCGATGATTTGACGGAATGACGCAATCGGTCTGGTGTCCTGGATTTCTGTTGTCGTTTGTATAAGAAGGGAGATATCTAGTTGTGTATGAAAAAAAGGTGATGTTTTTGTTGTCGTTTATATAGAAAGGAGATATAGTTGTGTACTAATACTGCTCTGATCAAGTCGATAATAATTGAGAATTCCGTTGCCTTATATAGACTTTTCTTCTTCTGCTTGTCTCGCTGAATGTGCTTGCTTCTCATTTCTAAGCTTGATACAATCTCACAATCTACACTGCAAGCACAGGTCAAACACTCTCACGATGGGCTCGGTGGGCTTCTGGAATATGCTCAGTAGGTAGGCGTGATTCTGATGCTTTGCCAATATCTTTGTCTAACTGTTTGATATCAAACTGTATAGTCTCACTGTCGCTGTCTTGTTTCATGCTGATTTAACTGCGTACGTAGTTTGAAGACTCATCTTAGTTTTCGACATTCGTAAACACGCCTACTGATAGTTTTGTTGAAATCGCGATGCGTTTGGGACATAGCAAGACATATCACTTTGGCAAAAGCTGCAGTTCCCTGTGCGCATTCATACAGTCATAAAACATAGAGCAATTGCGTGCTGATGCAAGACATCAAACTATATCCCCGCGCGGAAAGACTCATCTTAGTTTTTGACATTCGTAAACATGGCTACTAGAAGCCTATTCTGATTGTGCTGCAAGGTTCATACACTGGGATTGCTCGAAAACCTCACACATCATTGTGAGCACTCATAAGGTCATAAAACATAGAGCATTTGCGTTCTGGAGCAGGGTACTGAGGCAGACCTCAACTTGGAAGTCTTCCGACCGTTCCATGTAGTTCCGAAGGCTCTCTATTCGTGTAGGTATATGTATTAGGTATAGTTAAAATTCCATGGATCATGGATCCGGTTTGACGAGCGTTCCTACGACGTCTTCAATCTGCTTGTCGGATAGTCCTGTAGGAGCCGGGTTAGTTTTTTGAATTATGCGATGTACGCACATCCGGCAAGTAGATGTGGTGTATGGCGTTGCCTTGTTTCAACGTACCTTCTAATGACTGGCTTCTCTCTCTCCCGAATTCTGTTCAGTCCACAGTCAGCATTGGCACGTATTTCTCTGCATTGCTGCGCCAAGATATTCCTCGCGTCCTGCCGCCACATGCGCGACGCGACCCCCTGCCGCAATAGGGTGTGTAGATGTCATGTCATATCGGGGTCTTTAGACGAACCGTATCGGGCGAAGACTTTAGGAATGGTGCCGGCTGCTTCGCGCATGAGGATGGGCGTGTGGGGGTTGTTCTTCTTCATAGTAGGGTAGGCGCGCGTGAGGAATGTTCTGTGCATTGCATGATATATCAGCCCCCCAGTTGACTTCCACCACTCCTCAACCGAGCTGTCGAGAAGCTGAGTGATAATCGCGCCATCGGAATGGAACGCACCTCGTGGCAGCGCTGGTTTCGCCCTGGCAGAACAGGAAGCGGACCTCCTTCAGGGTCTTGGCGAAGGCGTATTTGCCCGACATCTTCGTAGTACCACCAGCGAGAGGTGGGATGCAGGCGGTCTGGGTGTTGGTTGATAGCAGACGTCGCTAAGAATGAGGCGGCGGCCTTATGCAGGCAGGTAGCTTCGAGATCGCCGTTGGAGGGTCCAATGCAGGTGAATTGGCCAATTGACGTCAAACAGCGCTAAAGGTGTCAATTGTTTCATAAGCTCTACTTCGCTCTACAAGCATGAAACAGCCTTGACATGCTTATAGACCATATGCGATTATCGGGAGCGCCACGCCGATCGCCGCAGGGAATGTGCAGCAAGGGTGTCCCCGATTATATCCGGAGTTCCCAACAACACTTCCGATGGCTTTTCTTAGATTTCACAAACACCATCAGACAACTCTCCCCTCTTCGCTCATTCGCCCCGCCGCCTCGCGTATCCGCTCTCATTACCGCGATCGATTTGCACTCGCCGCTAACAGTAAGATCGACCACGTTTAAGAAAAATAATCACAATGCCGCCCACAACGACGATGTTCCGCGCCGCCAGGCCCATCCTCAACCAGACCTCACGTGCGGCCTTCCGCAGCCAATTCGCCCGCACAACCGGACGCCGCTTCCAGAGTTCTTCAGCCGCCGGTGAAGGTTCCTCTGCCCAGCAGCAGGGCTGGTTCAAGCGCATGTGGGATTCGCCTATCGGTTTCAAGACGGTACATTTCTGGTGAGTCAGTCTGGTCCCTTCCTGCCCAGTGCAATCAATTCATACGACACACTTCGTCGCATCTTTCGCAGACTAGCTCTCTCCCTTCGCCACCTATTTCGTCGCATTCCACCAGCCATCCATGACTATCTACACATACCAAAGCCCAGAAAACTAATCCCACGACTCCTCGACTTCTAGGGCGCCCGTGATGAAATGGGCCCTAGTCATCGCCGGCATCGGCGACTTCGCGCGCCCGGCCGAGAAGCTGTCGGTGACGCAGAACGCCGCGCTGACCGCCACCGGCGCCATCTGGACGCGGTGGTGCTTCGTCATCACGCCGCAGAACTACCTGCTCGCCGCCGTCAACTTCTTCCTCGGGTGCGTGGGTATCGCCCAGCTGACCCGCATCGCCATGTACAACGCCGCCCAGAAGAAGCTCGACGCGCCCGCGTCTGTGGAGAAGGAGGCCAAGGCGTAGATCCGTCTGTGTCAATAATATGACGCTCAGGTGTCACACGACATCGGACAACAGGGACCGCTATCGGTAATTATATCGTGGCATAGGGGTGGTACGTGCGAGGGAGGAGTGTGACCAATATCTGGTTTGTGGCGCATGGGATCGAGATGGTCCTACGCTACTCGATACTTAAAACTTAAGACGATGGAAATCGAGTATGACGACGACGACGGGGTATCCGCGCACTGTATTTTTCTCGGTGGTTCGTTTCACGACAGAATATACGAGAACGTTTTCGGAATCATGCACACGCACACACATGTATAGAATACGGAGAACACAACACGACTGGCAATGGTGGCGCGGGATTCGTTTCACAACGAGAGATCTCGTCTTCCCATCGGAGAGGGATGGTTTCGTTCTGGTCATTTCGAGGCCGGGGTGGATCATGCATTAGAGAGGACGAGAGAAAAAGAGAGAGAGAGCTGCGGTGTATTTAACTACATCACCTACAATAATAGGCTATAGGCTCGGACGGTTGCATATACGTGCCACCTGGGGTCTTTGTAGCTCTACAATTCATCATTTCATTATTGGTTCCAGAAATGGTAGATATCCTACGAAGTATGACCACTAGTAATTTGTTAAAATTTTGGGACCATATGTAAGCGATTTGTGGTCCAGCCTCGTAAACTGACTTATTTAATACGTAAATATAGGACTATGAGCAGTAAGTAGATAGGGTACCTTGGTTTCGTATACATTCCACAGATAATTAAATACGACTATGCAACCCCTAAGTGCAGTATCTCCGGTAAGAGAATGATAGAATGGATGTCGGTCTAGGATAAATCGAGCTGTATTACTTTCATTCATATTCCTTGCTGTGGGAATATGAGCTGCTATCGAAAGAACACCAAACGTGCTGTATTCACCGCGCGTTGCTGTTTCCGTCATCATCGTCATCTTTCCGCGGCTCGAAATTCAGCTAGGGCAGTCGTTAGCTATGTTAATCCAACGGGATCCATAGGTAGAAGATCGGAAAGGAAAGAAAAAAGGGGAAAAGAAACATGGAAATACGCAGCATAGACCGAAAGAAAGTTTCAAACCACATACCGAATTCCCATTATACAACTGATTATCCCTCCTCCTCCTCAGATTCTCCATAGGAATATCATCACGTCCGTGCCCACCATCCCCCCTAGCAGTCCCACCACCACCACCGAAAAACAACGCCAACCACCCACCCACAGACGCAATAATCGCGCCGCAGATCCTCTCCACGGCTCCCAGAACCGGACTCAGTATCCCACCCCCTCTCGCGTACGCGAGGCTATGGCGCGCCGGGACGAGGACCAAAGTCGCAGAGGGCGCGAGCCCGAGCGTTTGCAGAGTCTCTGCTTCTTCCCCAGGAGAAATGGCGCGGTTCGGTAGGGGTGCTAACATGACTCTGAAGCTGTACGGTGTATCGCCGTCGGTGCGCTCAGAGTCGATCCAGTTGCGCACGCCGGAGGAGAGGGTTGTTGAGGAGGCCGGGAAGCGCGTGCGCATGGTCGAGCCGTCGAGCAGGCGGATTTGTAGGTTGCAGTGCGTGTGCGTGCTATCATTACCAGTGCCACCACTAGAAGTCGCTTTGGACAGGTGTGTAGAGAGTGGAATACTCTCGGTCTCGCCGGTAGCTTCCATGCCAGTGCCAGTGTTCGCATCCGGATCGGCACTGAGCAGAGCCCGGGCCCGGCGCTCGGCGGCGTCGCGCTCTTTCCGCGCCCGCTTGTCGTCTTCGATGCGCTTGAGGATGCGCCGGCGCTCTTCGTTGGCTTGTTGCTTGCGGAGCTTGATCTCATTCGCGTGCGCTTGTTCTGGGTTGGGAGGGCCGTCTGGCCTTCGATGGGGATCTCCCGCTTCGGTGCTGGCGTCGGTAGTAGTAGCTTTTGCTTTGCCCTTCTGTTCGGCTGTGAATCTCTTGTCTTCTTCTGTTGCTGTCGCTGCTGTTACTGATTGGTTGTTGCCTCGCGCGGGTGCCGATGAGTTGGTTGGTGCTACCGCAGTCGCAGCCTCGTCATATAGGGCATCGTTACTTTGTGATGGTTGAGTTATAGTGTTCTGGTTGCTCTGAGACGTGTTTCCTGATGGTGTAATTGTAGCTGCTGGAGATGAAGAAGGCTGGTTCGAGTTTGTCCTTGGTTGATTTGCCTGACCGAGCCTCCTGATGAATTCTGCCTTAGTCGTTCCCGCTGCAATATACTCTTTAAGTTGCCCGTTTCTGTATCATATGAGCTGACATTCTTCTCTGAGTTTGGCATAGCTTGGTCAAAGACCATCTACGCTCCGAGAGCTGAAGAAAAGGGACATTTCATACTGTATCACAACAACCGTAGGCTTCTTGGGTATAGGGAAAAGAGCCTCAAGATAGCCGGCTTCTTCCGTTCCCGCCACTAATCTCAGGAGCACAGACTGGCTCTCTAATTCAGGCCGTATCTATGAAAGTTAGCTGGAATATCCATCATAAGTTCTGGAATGAATGAGCATACCGAGTCGTCTTTGAGAAACTCGTTCTCCCATTGCTGACTTTCAGTCCCATCGTCTGCGTATACTCATTAGCAATGCCTTATTTTATAGGAGTATTCAGTAGCACAGGGAGAAGATGACAATAATAAAAACATGGTAAATGTCCGGGCGCAGTAGAATTCCAAACATTCGTTACCAGGAGATATATAACGTATGGTGATATGGAAGTAGTTGGCTTACCGGTGACAAAGCAGACGACCTGCTTCGCCTGTTGCAGCGCGGTCGATATGCCATCTTGCAACGTGCCCTCGAAGAACATGGTGATCTGCGGTCCTCGACACCTTAGGTAGGTAGTATTATTGTTGGAGTAATGTGGTTTCTTTTCAGATACTCCTAACTCCCGATGCTGTTTGTATAAACTTAAGTGTCTTAAGGTGCATGTTACTTTGTCGGCCAGATATACAGTATTTAGTGGACGGTCTGATCTTTGAGTTTCATTCCGGCAGAACCCTTATGCGTGCCGTACCTCGAATAATTTCGAATCTAGTTACATATGTTTAGAAGGTGATAGAAATTATTAAAATAAGTCCGCTTGATAGTGTCGATTCACTATATCAAGAGATCAGAATTCAGGCCACGACCACGCAAGATGTCAGGAACACTGAACAGGCACCTGCGCAATCACGTAGGTACCTATGTACCTGTCTACACCACACGCTTACCTCAGCAATCCAAATGGACCAATCAAGCTCACTGCTTGTGAGATCCACGTTCAATTTCGTTTATTGCAGTGTGTCTGCAGCCAATCTCAATCGCAAATATTTATTTAAGCCATATATCGATAATTGAAGCTCTAGAAATCGTCATCGGCCTCAACGAGCTTCGCAATGCCAACGCCGTAAATCGGCACAACCAACCCCAATCCCAGCGCCATGAAGCCGCCCATCATTCAATTACCGCGACATAGTCTCGCGCGCCAGCTCACACAACAAATCACCCACAAACCCGCATCCCTACGACCTCAGTTCCACCGTCCGAAATACCACCACCCCTCCTCCTCCCCACGCCTCTTCACCCAAACCGCCCGCCGCCCCTCCCAACCCCCGGCCCCCCAACCCGGCGACGACCCCAACTTCAAATCGATCCTCGACCAGCCCGCACAACTCGTGCGCTCAGGACGTCGACACCACATCCCGGGCCTTTTATTCCTCGCCCTAATCCCCGTAACTGCCTTCGTGCTCGGGACCTGGCAAGTGCAGCGACTGGGCTGGAAAACCGAACTGATAGCGCGGTTCGAGGACCGGCTGGTCCAACAACCGCTCCCGTTACCGCCGCGCGTGGACCCAGATGCGATCCACGATTTCGATTACCGGAGGGTTGTGGCTAGGGGCAGGTATAGACATGATAGGGAGATGCTCGTGGGGCCGCGGATACGTGATGGTGAGGATGGGTTTATGGTCGTGACGCCGTTGGAGAGGGAGTCTAGTCCTGGTCATGGGGGTACGGCGACAGTTCTCGTGAATCGCGGCTGGATCCCGAAGAGACTGCGGCGGCAGCGTGATCGCCCCGAGGGGCTGCCGATGGGGGAGGTCGTTATTGAGGGTCTGTTGAGAGAGCCCTGGAAGAAGAATATGTTCACGCCTGAGAACCGCCCGGATAAGGGCGAGTTCTACTTCCCTGACGTGAAGCAGATGGCCGAGCTGGCGGGCAGTCAGGCGGTTTGGGTTGAGCAGACCATGGGTACGTTTTTACACGGTTAATTATACCTGCACTTGCTGCCTCTTCGCACGAGCTCATTTACTTTGTAATTTGTTTGTCTTACTATCGTGACCTATCTGCTGACATCGGCCTCTGCCGCAGAGCCCGACCTGTTACAGACTCTTGACATGCAAGCCAAGGGCATCCCCATTGGTCGACCGGCCGAGGTCAACCTGCGGAATAATCATGCTCAGTACATTTTTACCTGGTGAGCAAAATGCACCCTAATTCCTTCTCCCTAGTAACGCAGTGCTAAAGCCCTGCCATCAGGTATGGGTTGGCCGTCGCCACATCCATAATGTTCTACATGGTGGTGAAGAAACCGCCGAGAGATATAAGCCGCCGTGCACGGCTGAGCAAGGAATGGTCATAATCCTTCGCGCCTAAGATGATCGAATGAAGTGCAAGTTTCAGTGAAATCCTTGCTTCACGTCACTTCTTCCTGCTCCTCTATATCTGGGTCTACACGCCTCGCCTTCTTGCGCGGGGCCTTAATCGGTCCTGGCACGGGCATGCGCAGCTCTTGTAAAAGCTCTCTGGGTAGATGGCGCTGGGCTAGCGCAAATGGCGTCGTGGAAGCGTTCGTTTGCCGCTGTCTGTATCATAGTTAGTGGCTGTCAAAATACATGTACAGTAGTTACCAAAGAACAGCAATGTCGTTGAGCCAGGCTAGTGTATAGATAGAAACATACCTTCGCATGAGAGTGATCATATCGCTCTCATCGATCGTCTTACGGCCGGCGTGCTTGGCATATGCCGATAGGTCGTCTCCAAGTTGCTCGAAGAACCATTCCGAGGCCTGCATGATGGCATCTAGTGTATCGGGACTGATTTTGCCCTTGGATCCCGCCGTCTTCGCGCAGGTTGTAGCCAGTCGCTTGACCATGTTCCTTGGTAGCGAGGGATACTCTATGCCGTATCTCGATATATTCTTGCCCTTCTTTCTCTTAATACCTCGGTTCCGTGCCAGGTCGGTGATACGTGAGAGTGTCGTTTCTTCTACTGAACTGATGTTATTGTTGTTCTCGGCCGCATCCTCCGCGTCAGTTTCTTCTTCTTGTTCTTCTACGTCATCAAAATCCGGCATGTCCATTGGCTCGTTCACATGATCGTCGTCATCATCATTATCCATACCCAGCGGGCCATCATCACTGCCCAAGCCCTCCAAGTCTTCTATATCTGCAGTTGCTGTAGGGTCTCGTATGGGTGACTGAGCCGGTGCCATAACGAAGGTCGTTTCGTTTCCAATATCCGGGATCTCGATAGCCCCAAACACGCTATCACCTCCGAGTGTCTGCCGTCTCGCCTCATCGCCCTCCAGACTATGCAAGTTAGCTCTGCAGGACTTTCCATTATGGTTAGAAAGGAGACGGGGTTGAACACGAACCGTTCAATCACAGCAGGCTCCTCCATGATCATCTCCCCACTATCATCCAGCGGCGGCGGGAAGAACGCAGGGTCAATCCCATCGTCGTCGCTCCGCACATCCGGGCCCATATAGTCGCTGTATCGCATGCTGCCCAGACTACTCCGTATGTTGTTATCAAGGATGGCCCGGCGCGGCAGCTCAATCGACTGCATGGTATAATTGTCCTCCTCGAACCCACTAAGTCTGGGAGGCTTCAAGTCGTCATCATCGTCCTCCTCCTCCGGCCCAAGCGGCAGCGAGAAGCGCGGACGCTCGATCGGGAAGTCGTCCTCGTCATCATCAAACTCATCGGCCTCCGCGAGCGGCGGCAGCGTCGCATCGTTGTCGGCGTTGGCAGCGGATTCGGGCGACGATGATGTGGACACGACTTGTGATGACGGCGCTAAAACACGACTAAGGTTGCGCAGTAGGTCTCGCGGCGTCTCGCGCTGCTCGCGCCCGCTGCGCCGACGGGTTCGTCCGGGTGTGAATAGCGCCGCGCGCCGCTGGTCCATGGCCCGGATGGCGGCGCGCGCGTGAGGTGTGGCGTTAACTCCTGCATTGTGTCGTCGAGCTGAGGCTGAGGGCCGTCCTGATGCTGGCTCGCCGCTGATGCCTCGTCGAGTCGGGGTCGCAATGGCGCGAGGTGTGCTTACTGAGGGACCTGCGCTATTGGGCCTGCTCGGCCCTGGGTTGAGTCTGGCCATGATGCGATTTTGATGTCGATGTCGGTGTTCGTTTATCGCACAAGCTGGCAGCCAGGCTGTGACCTGTGATTATGATAGGCGCCTGAGGATCTGTCGCTCATTCTTAATTGTTGTTTTCCGATACGGGTTTAGTGCTGTCGCTGCTGTGATAGGGCCAAAGTATGACGTTGGGGCTGACACGTTCTATTCAACTTCATGAACAATTAGTAGTTGAGGTGGGTTTGAATCAAAGACGCGTCGGCGCGTCTGCGTCAACTGCATGCCAGTGCTGTACTGCGGTGCCCAGTAGGTACGCTAAAAGCGATACCGGCCCCACACGTAGTAGCACTAGGTGCTCTGTAGGGCAAGTGCGCCCAGCTACTTAATACTCTAACGGCAGGTGGGGTCAGCTCCTCCTGGCCATCTCGTGTACCGGCGTCAGCTTTACGGCAGAGAGTTGTTGCATACCCCCCAACTCTGCCCCAAGCTGCCAACTTGTTTCAATACGATGTTTCAAGAATGGTTATCTTATGCATACTCCCACCCATAACGGGGGCCACTTAAGCATAGCCCGCCTGCAGGCAATGCTCTATGTCACCAAATCACAGTCCTAACCAAGCTAGGCCATCACATGCATGCAATGGATCGTGCTGTTAGGCTGACCGTTGTTCTGTGCTGTGCTACGGTACTAGGTTAGGTACTATGATAGCAAACACGACATACCCATGTGGGCATTAAGGATAAGAGGTAATTGGTAGGTATGTTGGCGGGATCTTAATCTGGTAAAAGGTACGAAGTACGTGACGTGGGGAATTATTTGGTGAGCTGAATCCGATCACCGAAGGCATGATTTCTTCCCATTGAGTGGCTCAATAATTTGAAATATACGGAGTACGCGCCGCCAGATATATATATCCCTCTCTCTCTCTCTTAAAGACCAGCAAACAAGTTAAGGTATGGTACCGGGGCACGATGCCACCACATTTGTTGTTGGTTGTTCTTTTCGGCTCGTCCCGAGGTGTGCTTTGGCGCCTATATGCCCAAGGTTGCATGATACCATGTAGGTATTTCAGTAATCGTCCCAATGTGTGTGGCTTTGTAGTGACATCACCAACCCCAATGAACCCCTTGGTCGTAGCCTCATACCTTGATAATGTTTCTTACCTAGCACCAAAAGATTACCCTGGCGAGCTGTTGATCCACATCTAAGGCAGGATGATCACGGGGACTTTTGGATCTTCGACGCTGAGGTGAACCTAGCCATCGCTTTGAACCCATGTAACTATCCATCGTGGTCGTGTGCTTCCATGGCTTGCGATGTGAGCCTACCCTCTCTTTATATAAATCCTACGCATACTCTTGATATCAGGATAGAATAATAGTTCGTAAGTTAGCTTGAGAGAATCTATAACGTTTCCAAACTAGTTCTTTCAGCCCCTTATCGAAGAACTCCAACCTGTTTCTAGTGGCGACATGCTGGCGAATCAAAACAGACCCTGGTCCCTATTGGCTTCTAAGGAAACATTGCTGATACAGATGCGGAACAGCGCCTGTCACAAGCTTTGCTTGGTGTAACGCCGCAGCTATATAAGCTTCTATCTCAGTGGATACTGTACAATGGCTTTCGTGCGTCCCCAGACTAATATATTTCTTTGATGATACTAATTGCCTAGAGACAGAAGCTAGGGATAATTCAAGGGATCAAGGATAACACACGTGCATGTATCATTGCTCCATGCTACGAGGCTACACCATTCCAAACATTCGTACTGCGTAGGGACCACCCCAACTAACCACCCCTTCTAGTCCTTGGGTAGGCGTTGAACTACGGTGACTCGCCTCCCACATGAAGCACCTGCTGTGAGAAACAATACCCATCTGTAATCGAAGAAAGCCAACAGGCCAATGGACGTACTATGTACTTCTTATAGGAGACAAGGCACGCTCTATCCCGATAGGACGGTGCTAATAATTCCATTGGCATATGTTAATTATGCCGGTTTACTAAAGAGCTGCCTGCCCGCTAGCACATGCACCACACTCCTAGGGTTCTACATTACCGGACGAGATACAAAGTAAGAGCGGCCAGATAAATAGGTAGACTTATAACAAGCAGGTACATCGCCCGTAGGCTCAGAGTCCGCAGAAATACTTCGGGATCCCAAGAAGAGTTACGACTCGGTCTGAGCAACTACCATTCAACTTTGCTCAGTACAAAGTACTTCGTACAGATACAGTACATACATATCCAGTGCAGATGCCCATGCTATTTCTAAAGTACATGCAGCATTAAGAGAAATACTTACAATAGAGTTATCTTATACGACCACAAGATGTATAAGTCAAGTACCTACTCCGTAAGTTACCTGCATGTATGCGCGCTTTGCAGTGGAGGATTCCCTCTTTGATTTCTTAAAAGGACTCCAATCAATTGACACAGGCACGTTATGTTCTTGATCAGCCAATCAAGACAGGCTGCCAGCTTTAATCCACCAGCCAGCCAGCCGCTGTCTCTGTCAATCCACCAATACAGGTCAAGTAGGGAATCTCAGATTCTTAGGCACTGCCCGCACTTTAAGTCCATGCCCGCCAATCCATCATCGCAATCCGCACATTGCCCTCCACATATATCACGGCGGCTACGACTTACCTACTTCGGATTTGCTTTGATTTGGAGAGTGTTATAGAGTAAGTTCCGTGCGTGTGGGTGCTTGTGCCTCTGCATTCCTCTTCTCCTTCTTCCCGTTTTCTTCTTCTGTCAATGATCACCTGGCCGCGATCCGAGCGTTACACCTAATTCGAGCCTGTTCGTCGTGCGTTCCATTGCCACCATAATACCTACACTGTCCCTCTGTCTGTTCGACCGTCCGTTCTCGAGACCTGCCGATACAGGCGCCACCGAGCCAGCCGTGTTCCCACGAGCTTAAAACACCGTGCCGTGCCTTTTGCCCCAGGTTCAGGTTTGTAGGTCATCCATCCATCCTATCACCCTTGGTGCCTTGCCTTGTGTTTCCTTCCCTGGCCGCAGCATCTCGCCTCCATAGCTATCTAGACAAAGCTATCTAGGTAGGTTCGCTCCCTTAGCTGCTTATGCTATGCGCTACACGATCACAGCATACTTAACGTCTCCCTGTTCCATTTCACCACTGCCTAGTTCCCCAGATCTGCCGCTGCATTGCAACTCCAAACCCAATCATACTGCTGCTGTTGCACTCTCATCTCATATTCATTGATTGCTCCCTATTCTTTGTCCTCCGGCACCTGTTGATGACTTCTAGCCACAACATCCAAAGAGTAAGGCGAACAATACCTTCTAGCGCGCATCTTTTTGTGCATCGGCGGCCCCTTCTGCATGATATCCACGCCACCTTTCTCACAGGCGCTATACCCATACACTGAGCCGGTCATTACCAAATTCAAACCTGCTTTACATGCTTTACCTCGTCTGTCAGGGCTAGCTATCTATACTATAGTGGTGGTGTTAGGTACCTATCTAGCCTACTGCATAGTTGTGTAGTAGGCACAGGCTATGGCCTGTTCAGTGTCGGGCGACCTACAAAGTACCCAACCTACTACACATATCCACTTACACCCGCCCCCAAAAGGCAAAGCGCCTCTTGTGCACACGCCCCCTTTATCCTTCTGTCATTTTGTGCTGCCCGACTCCTACACGCTGCGGCATGCCATGCCAGTACTAGCAGGCTGTAGCTAACTTGCATCAAGACATCTTCGACTTGGCCTGACCTGACCTTCGTTGCATCCAACAACACTCACTTCGAACGAACCTTCTTTCGGACCAAGCTGTTGACGCCGACTGCACTCTGTAATTAGTCCTTCACTCTCGCCGAGTCTTTCCGACCTTCGCCGACGCACTGGTGCTCCCAACCCGATAAGCAACTTGGCAACCGCAATCGTCCAACAAACCACAGATCATCGTGTTTGCTCGGTTCCCGGAATTAGCAAATCATGGCAGCCCCGGGCGTCCAGTCTTTGAAGGTGCGCATAGCCATACCAGTCTGGATGAGGTTCGCTATCTGGCACAACGCTGACCAACTTCTTATAGTGTGTTGTCACTGGTGACGGAGCTGTGGGCAAGGTAGGGGCTTCATTTACATAGCATTGACCGCCGGCTTTCGCTCCGCTAATCTTGTTTCTCAGACGTGCCTTCTTATATCATATACCACAAATGCATTTCCCGGCGAATACATTCCCACAGTGTAAGTTGCTCGCACTGCCCCCCTTGTAACTTGCTCGTCAGCATCGCATACTAATTCCCATCCCAACCCCTAGGTTCGACAATTATTCTGCAAGTGTTATGGTCGACGGGAAACCCATTAGCCTTGGACTATGGGATACCGCCGGACAGGAGGATTACGATCGCTTGCGCCCACTATCGTACCCGCAGACGGACGTGTTCCTGATTTGCTTCAGCATCGTCTCCCCACCCTCGTTCGATAACGTCAAGGCCAAGGTATGCGCTGCTCTAGAGCATCTACATCGCCGATTTACTAATCTCATTCCCCCTAGTGGTATCCCGAAATTGATCACCATGCCCCCAACATCCCCATCATTCTCGTCGGCACCAAATTAGATCTCCGCGAGGACCCAGCCACGCTAGAGAGCCTCCGCTCTAAGAGAATGGAGCCCGTCTCTTATGACCAAGCCTTGGTTTGTGCCAAGGAGATTAAAGCTCACAAATATTTAGAATGCTCCGCCCTAACCCAACGGAACTTGAAGAGCGTATTTGACGAAGCCATCCGGTATGTGCTGCCCAGTTATGCGAAGAGCCCGAGGAATTCACTAACATGCTGCCTAGTGCTGTCTTGAACCCTCGACCTGTCACCACCAAGCAGAGGAAATCAGGAAAATGTATGATCCTGTAGATACCCACACCACCCGCCAGCATAATGTTTCACCCCGAAGGGAAGAGCAAGTAACAGGAAATACCGGCGTTTTGGGTTTTCATATAGGAGCGACGCTTCTCGATAGGGAATCGGCGTGCTATGGCTACTACTTTGCCTCGATCATTGACGTCGGGCTGACACCCCCCTCCTCGCACACGTCACATACTCAACCATTCCGATCCGCCGTCAGTTTGATGGCCAGAGCTCATACGACAGATTTCAATTTGGGAGACGGAGAGCAAATCGCGGCTTGAAGCAACAGGTTTGAGACACGTCAGCTGTTTCTTGCAAAGAATTTGTTTTTGTTCGGGAAGTTTGATACCCAGATCCATCTGGTGTTTTGACTCCGCGATCTTGGTTCTAGTCGAGTTGGGAGGGGGGACTAGATATCAAAGACACATGAGCTAGGTGTTGTTTCGTTCTTCCTGATTTCGATAGAATGTGTTGAGCTCTACAGCTGAGAATTTGGGACTGCTTGAAAAGCATCCGGCAATACCGTAAATAACATCAGCCCATAATGGAAATGGGGAGTTCTGCCGTATGATCTTTGCTGTTGTCACCATCCAGGCATACAGTGCATGTGTGGAATTATGTATTGTATCTGCTCGGGTTGTATGAATTTCACTCTTTTCTGTACAATTACTCACTATTCGGGGTTGAGTAAATACTACGAAGAGTGGCACCATGCAAGTAGTCCGGTCCATCAACTCTCCAATATTAAATTCCTCCCTATTACTCAGGGGAGCCTCATTTAAACGGTAGTGCATGCCTTCAAGCCGAGCTAGGAACCCTTCTCCTACGACTCGGATGCACAGCATTGGTATCCTTCCCCTCATCATCTCCTCCATCTTTCTTTCCCCCATTCTTCTCCCGCTCCTTCTTATCACGCACCTTCGCCTCCTCCTGGGCGCGACGCGCGCGCTCCTCATTAAGCTTCTCGTTCTTGGCGCGGATGCGCTCCTTTCGGTACTCGGTGTTGCCCCCGCCGCCGGCCGTCAGCTCGACGTTGATCTTGCGCTCCTCCATCCCACCCGCTTCCACATTTTCCCCTGCATATCCGTTCGCGTCCCCGCGTCCCCTAGCATTCTTCCCCCTACCCTTAAATTTCCCAGAAGTAGATGTAGAGGTGTTGGAGGTGGAAGTGGGACATTTAAAAGTACTGTGGTGAAACAGCTTCAGCGCCGTCTTCATGTGGTCGTAGCGCGCGAACTCGACGAACGCGATCCCGCGCGACCGCGACGGGACCTGCTTCTGGTGCAATAGGCGCACGGAGGTCGGGTGCACCGACGCGAAGTGCGCGCTGATCTGCTCCGGCGTCGCGCTGTAGGGCAGGTTGCCGACGAATACGATGAACCGCTTCTTGGCCCCTTCTCCTTCTTCTGCGTTCGCTGAGGCTTCGGCTTCGGCTTCTGCGTCTGGGTTTGCTGAGGCTTGTTCGGTTGGCTCTGCGTTTGTGGTTGCTGAGGCGGAGGCGAAGGTGGAGGCGGAGGCTTTGGGGTCGGTGGATGTTGTTGTGGAGGATTTGCTCTTCTTCTTTTTCTCCTTCTTGTCTTTCTTCTCCTTCTCCTTCTTAGAAGAAGTAGGTTCGGTATCTATCGTGAAGAGTTGCTCTGGTTCTGGTTCCGCCTCTGCCCCTACTTCTACTTCTGCTTCCGCTTCCACATCCTCCTTCCTGTCCTTCTTCGACTTCTTCTTTTTCTTCTCGAGCTTCTTCGAAGCGTCCACGCTTTCCTCGCCATCCGCAGCGCTCACGCGCCTTCGCTTTTTACTCGAGAGGGGACTCGCGGTCTCTGTAGACGGAGCAGCGGCGGTGGTGGTGGGGTCATCATCGCGGGACTTGCGCTTCTTCGAGGAAGCCATGGCGAGGGATCGCGGGGGAATTGATGCGGAAGATCAGGACGCTAGACTTGTGCGGGATCTAGTTGTTGGAATAAATTTACGGTATGTCTCGAGACGGAGGGACGGCGGGCAGAGGTTAGACGTGGATCATGAACTGGCTGCACAGCTAACACCCGGGCATCTCGAGGATAAAAACGAAGTGTAGCAACAGAAAATTTTAGTGGAGCCGCGGCTCGTTATGCGACCTTGTGGGGGCGGTCTAGTTACCTACCTTAAGTCACTTAACCTACATGTTACGGCCCAACCACGATGCATTAGACCCTTTTCTTAGCTACTACGAGAGATAAATAGATCAGAAGGAGTACCTAGTTCTTATTCCAGACTTTCTAGAAGTGAAGAAGAATAGAAATGTGAGTTTTAGTCAATAGTCATCTCGTGGAAGTACTTAGGCGGTTCAGGATAGCACCTACGGAGTAGTAACCACTGAATATAAGTTGAGTTACCGATCACGGCCAGCACGCGTGTTACCGGGGGCCAATAGAACGATAATTGTTTAAATACTCAAAAATTGAGCAAGGTCAATAGCGAGAAACATGAATTCACCCACGTATGAAATTCCTGACTCCTATGAAGGTCATGGGAATATATACATAGATAAACTTGTTCGAGAGATACCCCTTTAGGCTAGACCACGGCAGGTGCTACCACGATGATGCTTAATTGTAGGTGGGGCAAGCCAGCCAGCAACCATTAAGTAGATGCATAAAACTACCATTCTGCACCGAAAATCTTCGTTCAAGGAACCCTGAATGTCACCACCGCCGAACTTCCAATCTTCACTAAAGCGCAACATAACAATTAGAATTTCAAGAACACAAATAATTATAACGACAGGGAGTACATCAAGATCAATTAATCAAAATGGCACAACCCCAACCCAGCAAACCCAAAAACCACGCATCCAAAGCCAAGTCGAAAAAACGACCACGTGAGGACAACAGTAACAGCAACAACGATGGCGGGCGGAAGCGGAGTAGGAAATCCGCTTTTGAAGATGAAGATCTCGACTTCGACCTAGAAGCCGGCCTAAACAAGAAGATCGGCCTTCTCGACAGCATGTTACTGGCGGATCACCTGGCGCAGAAGACGCGGCGTTTCGGGACTGACTTGAAGCCTGCGGAATTGTCTGCGCTGGATATTTCACGTGAGTTATTGAGTGTCCTGAGTTCATTATTGATTCATTTGCTTTGCTCAATCACTTGTTCACTCGCTCACTTGCTTACCCATGCACTCGATTTATTCACATCAACAGCCATTTTTTGATCTTGTTTTATTTTCATCCCATTCCCTTGTTCTCCCATTCCCGAAATGTCTACTCCTTATACCACCTCCAACTAACCAACCCGAAACAAAAGCCGCCGCAATCAAAGACAGCAGCTCATTCATCCAACCGCGGAGTCTCGAGAACTTACCCGCGTATCTCGAAGCCCAGGTCAAGGACCCAAAGACGTTATCAAACGCACCGAAAGAGAACGGCTCGCCGCACACCATCGTCGTCACTGGTGCTGGCTTGAGGGCCGCTGAGCTGGTCAGGTATGTGATTTAATGCTATGTCATGTCATGCAATTAACTCATCAACTGTTCTTCACCGGGGACTATGTAACTCACCATACTTACCCTCATCCCCACTTCCCCCTAACTTCTATCGCGAGACGGAACTAACAATGAAATATACAGAGCCCTAAGGAAATATCAATCTCAAAACGTCACCGTAGGAAAACTAGTATGTCGCATACTCCATTGGGCAACTACAACAGAAAGCTGACACCCATCAGTTCGCCAAACACATCAAGATCGAAGACACCAAGAAATTCCTAGAAAGCCACCGAACAGGCGTCGCAGTCGGAACGCCCGTGCGACTGATCGATCTTGCAGAGAGTGGTCAGTTTCAGTTCCGGCGCCACCGCCCTAGACACATAGAATCAGAATCAGAACCAAGACTAACAAAGACCGTGCAGGAACACTAAAACTCGATAAACTAGAACGCCTAGTCGTCGACGCCTCTCACATCGACCAGAAGAAACGTGGGATCATGGACATGAAGGAGACCATGATTCCGCTGGCCCGTTGGTTGTCTAGGACCGAGTTCAAGGAGAAGTACATAGATCCCGAGAAACCGTTGCAACTCTTGTTCTACTAAACCAGGCATGAATGCATGGATAAAAACGCAAAAATGCGTCAACCTGAATCATGTTGTTCAATGTTCAATCGCAATTCCATATGATACCCAGAGCAGTCCAGTCTTTTCTCCGTCGGCGTAAAGGGATGGGATGGGATGGGTGTGTGTGTCTAACGCATCCAGAGCGACTATATAACAAATAGTGGACACCAACCATAACATTACAAATGTATGTTCAAAGCCTTCCTAACAAGATAAACCATCTCTCTCGTAGTAGCATAGCGTAAGACATGCCTAAACAAACAAAGTACATAATGCTAATCACCATGCCTCCGTCACTAGTAACCGTTGATCCAGTAATCCTGCAGCAAGATCACAGTGATCCACAAGACGAGCCCAGAAAAAGAGGGCGGAAAACGAGACGATTCGGACCGAGTAATGATCCACGGCCGGCTGATGCTCGTGGACTCGGGACTGCTAGTTAAGAAGGGGTCGATACTCGGCGCCAGGGTGCCGGTGATCGTCATCGTGACTTGGTTCGTGAACGTGGTGGTAATGGTGGCGACGGGGACGCTCTCCTGGCGTAGATGCAGGGCGGGGACCTCGGGGACCTGGCGGCCGGCGAGGTAATTAGCCTCGCGCGCGCGGAGGAGCTCTTCGTTGACGAAGCCCGGCGCAACCATGTATATCTCGGCGCCGACGTCCATGCATGTTGAGATGGTGCGGCTCAGTGCTTTGCCGTATTCGTTGGAGTCACATTGGGAGTAGAGGCACTGGAATAGCGACTGATAGCGCTTGTTAGCATGGCTCGAGGATATGGTTTGAGGTTGTGGTTTAGACTTGCCTTTTGGTACTCTTGTTGGTGACAGAGACAGCTCATGTCCAGGCATTGTGTGACAAACATGCTATCAACCATGCAATGCGAACCACAGCCTATCGATAATTAATGTCAGCAAGTATTGGAAAATCAAATGCCTAGTATGATTGTCTCTTCTTACTTGGTAGCTCAGGATCGGTTCCCACGTCCAGCTTGATCAACTTCGCGAACGACGCGGGCATAAAAAGAAAGACGAAGCCGAGATATTTCATCTTGGTTACGCGAAAGTGAGTATAGAGTGAAGTAAATGAGCGAATGTAATGACGGTGCTAGAGAGCGAGGCGGGCGGCCGTAATTTCAAACTAGTTGTTTGCTCGTCTGAGAAAATCCACGTGTTGTTTTTTTCTCCTTCCTATTTGTCTTTCAAAGTTGCCGATTGAGGCAGTTATTCTCTGAGTTCGGCTGCAGATGCAAGTAAGTCGTTCCACCAAGAAAGCGAATGAATTCTCTTCCCGGCTGTGATTAATTCAGCGCGGGTAAGGATAGTCAGTCACCAAGAAGTCAGACCCGAGAAAAGGGAGTGATGTTCAATGCTTGGCAATCCAAAAAGCCGTAAGAAGAGGATGCAGGTGGTGTTATAGGGGAAAACGAGCGAGTAGCTTGTGAGACTGGCGATGCTGGAGTGTACTCTGAGCTGATAGTTGTTGTTGTGGGAAGACCAGTCGAGGGGAGATGCAGGCAATATTTACCTGTCCACGCTTGAGGGTCAAGTATGTTTACATGCGTACCTTCTTTATATGTCTGGTTTCCGTGGTAATTGCCATCTTGGAGGTTGCACGAGGAAGCCGCAACCCCTAAATCAGGTCCTAGTGACTGTCTTCTGACAGTGCCTGTGTACCCACGAGGGAAGCCAACTGCGTCCATACTTGCTTTATTGTCAGTACGTACCCATAATTATCACTTTGAATTTCAGAATAATAGATTCTATCCTTGCAGTTTTCGGCACTGTTTACAGGTATACGGAGTACTGGTGAGATTGGAAGCTACCTAGGTACCTGTCCGAGAGAAAGCTGGACTTGGCTCGATCTGCATGTGTATCTGCTATGTTACTGTATCCCTTGTGAGACGAAATTGAGAATCCAGGCTACACTTGTGGCGTAGATAGCGAGTTCATCATGTTATGTACTAAAGAACTTACGGTAGATCTAACAATAAGGCACGGACTGTCACCTGACACACACTACAATATCAGACCAACATGTAGTTCCCTACTAAACTCTTCATCGTAAGAAACTCAGGAGAGACCATGTACCTCGACACGTTTTGATAACAGGTTTGCCGAGTGTAATATAGAGGTGATTGAAGCGTTGCTTGACCAGCTGGGGATATATAATTGCTAGGTATATGAAAGCGCCCTGACGGGGAGTCAACAAACAGTACACAGCTAGTATATGAAAACAATTAATCGTCGACGGGTAAGATATATCTTCACCAGTTTTCGCGCGCTAAGCACCAAGACCATCATTCCGTCATTCAGCAAACTCAATACTCAACTATCGACAGTATATTTCAGTTCAAATTTATTATAAAAGCAACTCCTAATCTATGGTCTTTTAGACCTGTTCAAAAACTATACATTTTCCCCTTCGCATTGCCCCAACTTTCCATTTCCCGCCGTCTACGTAACAATCCGCGTAACGACAACAACCTCTCTCCGTATTCATTACATCGGCGCCTGCCATCGCATATTAATCTGCTTCTTTCGAACCTATGATAATCTCGTCAGTACACATTCGCAGTGCGGACATGCATCAATACTGAATGACGAATAAGGAAAAAGATATGGGAGACAAAAAGGAGAACACGGACGAGAGAGAGAGAGAGAGAAACATACCAAAGGCCCCAAGCCAAGCACCCCAACAAACAGCGCCGCGACCGTAGCCAGCAGCGTCCCCTTACTAAACCCCTTGCCCAACAAATCAAAAGCCAAAGAAGGCGCGACGCGCGACCCGAAGACGTCCACCCCGAACGCGAAGACGAGACACGTGCTCTCTAAGACGGCGGGCGCGGCCAGGATGGTGCGGACGCCGAGCACGTTTCGCTCGTGGGTGACGGTCATGCGCGGGTCGAGCTCGATGGCCGGGGCGTAGCGCATCAGACCCTCCTCTTGCTCGGCCGGGGTCGGGTCGCGGCCCACGGGGCGGCGGGGCTCGAGGAGCGTGCGCGGGATGCCGATTATTGAATGTGATTCCGGCATGTAGGCTAGTAATTGCCGGATCGCGATGCCTTGCCGGGTTTGCGTGACTGCGAGGGAAGTGATGGGCCCCGAGAGGATGAAGGTTTTAGAGACGACGGAGGGGAGGGCTGGGCCGGTTGGGTAGTCGACGGGGTCGAGGGACGAGAAGTTGGCTGCGTCGCCGAGCGGGCCGCGGTCGTTCGATAGCTCGGATTCGTAGAGGTCGGATATAACGACTTGATAGCCTTTAAGGTTCTGTCCTTGAGCTTCGCGCATTTGGTACTGGCCGTAGTAGGTGCATAGGAACCAGTTCTCGGAGAGGGTGCAAGTGATCTCCTTATCAGGGTCAACGCCCTCATACGTTGACGAAGCTAGAACCTGTCCAGAGACGGTATCTAGCAGATACGTAGACAATGTAGAATCCTTGTTGTTGACGGCGGCAACCAACACCGTGTTGATATTCAAGTACTTGTATTTGACGGTCCTGTCACCAAGGACTCGGCCAATGGAAGCGATAGGATCATGTAGTGGGCGAGCCGCAATATTGACAATATGCTGTCCGGACAGAGGCGAGAAGCTCCAAATAGGGACCGCGGTGGCTAAATCGCCCTTCTGCACAAAGCGAGAACCTTGGATTTCGTTCTCACCCGTACGGGTGACGACGGTCTGCTTGGGAGCCCACCCGATCTGAACGTCGGCAAGTTTCCCGTCACGCTCGATCGGCAAAAGCCAGGGGCCAGCCTCGCTGTCTACAACAACTGCACTGTCGATGGGCGGGAACAAAGTAGACGGCATGGATTCCACTGTTTTGCCGGTATCAGACTTGACGATGATGAATTGGCCATCTGAGCCGCGAACGGTGACAAAGCCCTTGGCATTGTCGGCATGGATGGCCTTGACATCCCAGTGCTTCCCACTAGATGGTGTCTCATCTGCATTCTTCGACCATACGATCTTGCCGTGGTTACCGGCATCTAAGCCATACAGCTTTCCACGCTTAGTTGCTAGAACGACAAGTTTGTTAAACCCGAAACTATCTCGCGAAGCTTCATCCGTAGCCTGGGTGCTCTCCGAGCCAAGGATACCACCGATGAGGCGTTTCGGGAGAGACTGCAGGTATGAGGGGAGGTATTGAAGATCATTTATGTGACGCTTCACACGATGCACATACGCCGACAATGGGTTGCTGTGAGCCTCTGCCTCTAGGGTTCTAGCTAGATCCTCCAGCTCAGGGATCTCGGCCCAAGTTGCGGCCACGGCACCACTCAAGCCCTCAAGACGCGTCCAAGCAAGCTCACCATTGACAATTTGTTTCCAGTCGTCTGAATTTGTGACAACAACAGATCTCACAGCGTAGCTATCGCCGGATTTCTTTATGACTTCGGAAACACCATGCAATGCGCCCAGTTTCGTAGCTTCTGCCTTCAGGGGCCATCGGCCGAGGATGCCATGCGAACTTGACGAGGTCACGATTACTTCATCGTCTGTAACCCTGGTGAAATACACATTGGCAGCGATTGAGCTTGTTGAGAAGGCGCTTCCGCCCTCAAGTAGTGGAAGTTCGTAGGCTTTTGTAATGGCATTGCTCTTTAAGTCAATATGGAAGACATCGGCTCTGCTACCGGACTTCGTTCGACTGTGCACTAAGAAATGAGGCGATGATTGAAGGATATGCGGCGCGTGAATCTCAACCTCAACTGTTTCAGCAGCGAGCGAAAACTCCTGCTTGGTCTTGAGACCCAGGACATTGACACTGAGCTTGGTCATCCCATGGTCGGTCCATGCAACAATAGGGGCGGCCGAGTTAGCGCCGACAAACATGACGTCTTCGGGCTTCTGCACCTCGTTGTTCGTGCCAAGAGGGATCTCGTCCAGTTTCTTGCCGGTAAGAGTGTCCAGAACGATAACATTAAGCCGGTATGAGAGCAGCGATCCGTGCAGAGAAACGACAAAGAGTTTGTCCAAGCTGGTGCTCACTTGCAGTGGGACGTCCTTGTTGACGGCTCTATGTTCCCAGACAATGTGTCCATCGGTACCGCGGATCCTTCTCGCAACGGCGGCGCCCTCCTCCTGGTGGAGGGCTAATACGTCCTTGCTGCCGCCGGCAGTACTCTCCATGACTTCGAGGTCCCTCACTAAGCCGTCGAACGGGAGAGACCAGACGTTGCGGCCGGTCAGGGCATCCCAGGCGCTCACTACGCCGCCATGGGCACCGGCGAGCCAGGGCTGGCCCTCGGCGGCGCGCAGAAATCCACCGCCGTCGGTGACGTTGCCGGCGAGCAGCTGGCGCCACACCACAGCGCCGCTGCTAGGGTTGACGGCGCCGAGCACGCCCAGGTCGCTGAGCGTGTACAGCAGGCTCGCGCGGTCTTCGGCCCGCGGCCGGTGGAAGAAGGTGGTGTCGCGCTGGGGCACGCCCAGCAGCTCGTGGTGGTAGTCGATGTGGCCGACCTCGTCCTGGAAGACGGCGCGCACCGTCGCCGGCAGCGCCAGCAGCGCCCACAGCGAGAGCGCCTGCTGCATGGGGATATGCATCGTCCCTAGTACGGCCTCATGTGCGGTGGTGTGTTGGATATATATAGTTGTGGTGGGTGGGCGGAAGAGGTAGACGGCACTAGGTGCCCGAACATTGGCCGTGGCGTTAAACTTCCATTACATGTGAGAAGAGATGCGACGGGAAGCTTATCGGTGACGTTGTGAAATAGGCAGGGATCTTAGGGTACCTAAGCTTAGGTAGGTGCATCTTGGCGCTGTAGTTGATTAAGTTAGGCCTAAAATCAGGGGTTGAGCTGGGGTATACCGTATTTTTCTTGATGCGCCTGTCTAGCTGCACAAGCTAGGGAACACCAATTGGGACTGGCCAATATCACCAGTTGTGCAGACCGGGCCATGCAGACGTATATTTAGGCACAGACTTACATGTGTCAACTTATATAGGTACGTTTCACATAGAACAGTGATCAGATGAGATATGAGGTGAAATTCTCGTCGCCGCGAGATTTATTAAGTAGAGCTCAGAAAAACATCTCCCTCCCGGCATGGTCGTCAGTTAGAAGGTCAATTAGTGTACACATGAGCATCCTTGGACCCTGCAAATATCCGACGGCTCGCCTGCCTCTTAGCTAACTAACTCACTCACTCCCTTTCAAATTAAACGCCAGCTTTTTTGTTTCTTGCAAATTGCTCCATCCGTGACAATAGATAACCAGACGAACCCCGGCTCATTTCATGATAGGATGCGAAATAGTAGCGTGTAAGAGTAAGAGTACCCAGAAGCACCCTGGTTCGAAGAAAGGGACAGAACAGCAACGACCGCGATGAACAAGTCTTCGAATCGGCTGGCGTGATTACTCTTCGTCGTCGGCAGCAGCCGTACTGCGGAGATATTAGCAACGGAATGAGGACACAATCAAGTTCCTGACTTACGCTCTGGATGTACGGCGTTTACCGCCCTTGGCAGCGTCCTTCGTCTTACGGCCGGCTTTGCCCTTCGCAGCCTTCTTAGGGGCAGGCTCTTCCTCCTCCGGCTCTTGCTCCTCCTCATCCGCCGGGGCAGGGGGAGGGGACGGTTCTGGCTCCTTCTTCGATGCCTTCTTGCCTCGACGCTTCTTCTCAGGGGCCGGAGCAGGAGCGGGCTCCTCGGCCTCATCGGCTTCCTCGGGCTGTTCCTCTTTGACCTCCTCCTGAACGGCCTGTTTGGCTTTGCGCCCACCCTTGGCCTTCTTGACGGGTGCGGCCGGCTCCTCAGTCTCGTCATCAGCAATTTCTACCTTGGTCTTGCGGCCGGCTCGAGACTTCTTGGCTGGCTTGACATCTTCTTCGTCGAGCTCTTCGAGCAGCTTAGCCTTACGGCCCTTGCCCTTCTTCACTGGCTGAGGCTCTTCATCTCCGTCCTCTTCGACCTTGGTCTTACGGCTGGCCTTGGCCTTCTTCGCTGGCTTAACTTCTTCTGCTTCCTCTTCCTGTTCTTCAGCCTTCTTGGCTTTACGACCACCCTTAGTCTTCTTCTTCACCGGCTGAGCCTCCTCCTCCTCTTCATCTTCCTCTTCGTCAGCCTTCTTGCGGCCACGCTTGGTGCCAGCAGTCTTCTTTGGAGCCGGCTTCTCGGCAGGCGCCTCATCTCCGTCACCCTAAGACAGAAATGTGAGAAATATGCATACTGGGCCGACTGGGTATATATGGTCTTACCTCATCCTCGTTGGCTTTGGGCTTCTTAGCTCGGCCGCGGATTGCTGTCTTACCAGGGACATTGAATTCAGGATCCTAGCATGATAGTTAGGCAGATGTGGCATGAAGGTTTTGGAGTAGCCATGACAGTTGTGAAGGACAGCACCGAGGCCAATGAACCCGGACCCAGCCGATACTAGTCCTAGGATACATAGAGCAATGATACATGTAAGGAACTTACGCCATTGAAATCTTCAGCATCAATATGGCCTTGAGTCACCACGCGCTTGATTTTCTCTTTGATATCATCATCACTAGACGTAGTTAGCAGAATGGTACAGACGTAGGGGGGAAGACGAGTCGCTCGTACTTGATATCATCATAGCCGTCTAGCTTCTCCCATTGGTAGTCGTCTCCCTCGTCTCCCCGGCGGATGTTATCCTGCACATTTGCAATGGACTTGCCCGAGACGCAGCCCCAGTGACGCCACTTCCAGGATCCATGGTCGGTGCCAGGCATGGTAATCCAGACGCCAAATCGCATTTCACCCTTGGTGATCTTGTGGCCTGTGTCCTTGCATACCTTGTCCTGGCAACCGGCGCGGTTGTTAGGCGAGATTTCTGCGATACGCGTCAGTAGTCGGATCCCGCGAATCATCAAGGGCATCATGCATCTATTTGGGTATCATTTGGTCCGGGCCGTTTTCCCAGATGCATACAAGTGAAAATGCCATTGCAGCGGGACACGTTTGACAAGTGAAGAAAACAAGGCAGGTATCAGACGGATGAGATGATAACGCACCGATGCGGTAAGACATCTTGCCTCGAGCTCAGATAGCAGAGCGACAGGGCGCGATGTATGCGAGGAGGTATAGATAGCTAGAATATTCGAAGAACAGCCGTGTCGCGATCGATGGTGATGTATCCAGGCAGGTGATGAAAAGTTCAGGTAGGGAACTGCAGATCAAGAGACCAGGGGAGTAAAGATGAAAGACTGAACCAAATATGAACAGCTCAGTGTCGTGGGGGAGGGAATTGATAGGGAATCTGGTGGGAACGAATCAACGATAGAAAAAAAGTCAATGCTATGACACGACAGATCAATCAAGCAGACAAACAATGCGGGAAAGTAGGCTACAATAGGAAACCGAGTGGCAGAATGCAGAATGGCTCTGTTGAACCTGGCCTGTTATTTTAATCTTATTTTATCTTTTTTTCCCACCCTTGGTTACTTGGGTGCTTGGGTGCCGCGGTGAATGTTGAGGAGGGGGTGACTGTGTTGCCTAAGAGACAGGCCCGAACGTGCTGTGGCACATTCACGGTCCAGGTGGTGGGTAAGATGGATGGTGGTAGATAATGAGACCACCCAGACGCGTGCTGGGTTCTGGTGGGATAAACAACACTCAGGCCGTTTCTCTAGAGACCCAGGGTAGGTAAATGGGTGCCTGCCTGCCGTTTTGATAAGATAGCACCGGGTATATCAAGCGAATGCCCAGAATGTTCGAGTATTTTGTCTGCCTGTTAGTCCTAGTAACTTGAAGGCAAGAAGAATTGGTGCAGGACTTGTATAATATTTAGTTTTCCCGCAGGCGAAATTTATTACAACTGAGACAGGATTGAACCATGCCGGGGTCGCGAGTGTTTCCTTCTTGTGCAAGTACTACAGTGAAAGCGGTGTCCAGGGGTTAGACGCTAAGCCTGCTAGCTAGGTTCTGTAATGCCGTGTCATACCACTGTAATTTAGCAACTGCCCGCTAAATACTACCCCTCGCGTAACGAGGGTCACGATGAGGTGCAAAATACAAGATGAAAATATACTGGCCGGGTTAGGTTGTATGAAACAGTATGCATTCAATTGATGTGCAATGTTCAAATACAAGAGAAATGAAGCTTAAGTTAATTAAGTATATAGATTTAAATTCGCGATAGTTATGCGTCCTTTGACAGGTATGCACGCTGAACGTTTATACAGCATCTTGTAGCTACCTTGGAACATTATGGCAAATTAAGTTCTAAATTCTCCTCTAGAGGAATGGGCACCAGCCTATGTACATAGCCGACAGATTCTTCGGGTCGACAGCCTGCTTGATCAGTTCATCTACCTGTCCCTCTACACCGAGAGGGATGCTTTCGTCGGGAAGTAAACCCTGTACTTTCCGCTTGATACTCCGCACCACGCTTTGCGGGTTGAGACGAACTACTTCCTGCTTTCTACGTTTATCCTTCTGGAGATCCAGAGTTGGGTCATAAATGAATGACTCAAGAATCGTCATGAGTGTTTCCTCCTGTTGGCGAAGGATACTCAACGTTAGTTCAGAACATTTTCTGAAAGGTCCTTCGTATCCATATATCCCCATCGCGGCTACCATATTGTGTGTAAGTCGGAACGGAACTCGTTCAGGTTGCGCAAACGTAAGCCCCTTGTCGAACAGGCAGTTGAAGTCGACGTGGAAAACACCACCGTTCCCTTCTTCGAGAAGCACGTTTTCGCCGTGGCGATCGCCGAGTCCCAGTATCGTCCCTACCATGGACATGACGGCGCAAGACCGAGTATATCTGAGCCTTGCTGTAAACCAAATCGACGGGTTGGGGAACTGCGAGATGAACCAGTTAGGCAGGACTGGGGGGAACATGCCCAGTATGCTTTCTGTGAATATCTTGGTGTTCTTATCCCCCGCGGCAGCATCCTTCATCATTTGTTGGAGGCTATGGTAATTGGGGACTATGCCTCGTGAACGGTAGATGTTTAGAAGTATGTCACGAAGAGTCTTCAGACCTTCAACCCATTCGATAATACCACATTCTTCGTTGAGTGGTGTAACCGCGTACGTTCTGATGTATAGCTGCCGTCTACTCGAGTCAGCGTCTCGTTTAAGTGATCGGTTGATCATGGCATTGAATTCCATCAGACGCTGGTCGGTTCGCAGGTCATCTTTAGGTTTAATCAAGAGTCCATAGTTGACACCGTTCGAGCCCCGCGCTGTAAGCTTACGAGGTTTCGCAAGGGAACCCAGCACTAGGACCTCGTCCAGGAATGAGTCGATGGTAATCACATCGCCAGAGAACGCCTTGTGGCGTTTCAGATTGTCTGTCAATGTCGGAAGCGTCGCAGTGACGCAAGATTCAATAGGAACAACCAATGGACACGGGGTGCATTTATGATTAAAATGCAAATCGCGGGTGATACTCGCCATCGTTGTTCGGTTACTTTGAAAGTCGCCGTTATTACAAGCGAGGAGTAACTGCTCTGCTAATCTCTCGCCTTTACGTAATAAAGATGGGAGGCTGTAGCCACCATTCTCAACCTTAACGTTGCGATCCTTGACGTGAAGCAATATTTGCTGACCTCGTGCCCGACGCTCAGAAGACGCTTGTTTTGTTGTCATGATAGCAAAAAGACTCCATAAAGCTTGTCTGGGGTATGCTTCGACAACTTTCAAAATGATCCCCTGAAGCACTCGGAACACATCTGGGTTAGGATGTGCAATTCGTGCAACAAGCTGAGGCAGGGCTGTATAGAATATGTAGGCGGGCAGGCGGCCGATATGCTTGCGTAGAATATCATGCAGCGCTTCAAGCTGCGATTTCCGGCGATGGTGAAGCTCCCGTGACAGAGACACTTTGCCTTCCGGAGCTTTATCTATCTGCGCCCCAAGCTCGAGCCACAGAGTCATGACTCGGGGGAGAGTCTGGTAGAGATATTTAGTTCCATAACCGAGAGATCTTAAGTAATTCTCGATCACAAGCTTTGCGACCTCTCCTGTCAGATACTCATCGCTCTGATCGTCCGGTTTCAAACCTCTTTCGGATTCGAGGACCTTTTTGTAGTGTCGGCCAACGTAATAATGGCCCTTTTCCCATTGGCCAAAGAGGAGAGGTATCGCACGGTACTGCTCTCTTAATGCGGAAGCGCTTGTCTGGCCCGCGCTATCGAGCCACTTGGCAAGGAGTAGCTTTGCACGAGCGGTCAACACATTCTGCTGGTTGCCGATGCTCCTATCAGAAGCGTCGTGTTCACCAAGATTATGCTGAGCAAAGATTTTGCCGTCAATGGCGCCCTGGAGAGTTTGTATAGCTTTTCGGTTGTATCCCTCCTTCCATAACAGGCGGGCGTTTTCTATGGTGGCGGATTCATCTCCTAATTGTGAGGCACGAAGAACGGCATTAAAAGATTGATGCAAGGAATTAGATTTCCTCGCGAGGCGAGCACTGGATAACCAAAGCGCTGATATGTCTGTATCACTAAAACGCGGTCTTTCGAAATCAGTGGCTTGGAAGCTTCACGATAGATCCAGGGGCTTACCGCAATAACTCCATGGCTGCTCGGCGAATACTCAATACATATTGCTTATCACCGACATATGAGCCGAGCACCTCAAGTCGTCTATTCAGTGATCTTAGAACGTCTTGGGGGTGTTGATCACCATCATTCTTCGCGCCAACAATGAGTTCGAGATCGGTTAGTACGTGCGCTCTCAGTATGGGCTCATGGCAAGCTTGTAGTGATGCGGTTGTTGAAGAAGTAAGCGATGATCCGACTCGGTCTCGCATGGTCTTCATAGTCTGGAAGAATCCTTGCGTCGAATTTCTCTTGAGATAAAGGAGTGCCTGTGCTATAGACGTATTGAAATCTTCTGATGGATCTCCTTGATACTTGCCGAAAAACTTTTGCATTACCTCCCATCTACCTGTAGCCCAAGCCGCCTCGACAGCATAGGGTACAATACGGTTGATAGAAGCCACATCTGCTGTCTTGTCAAACCCTTCAACATAATTAAGTAGTACGTCTGTTATTCACGTTAGGCGCGGGTTCTGCAGAAAAGGAGTCGAATTGAACGTACCGTGTTGTCCAGATTCCTTAAGACAAGTGAGCAAGTCTATCCGCACGTCGAGGTTGTCTGGTTCTTTGGCCACTTTAATCTCGTACCAAGTCTGAGCTGCAGCCCATCTTCCAGCCTTCCGATCGCTTAGAACTTGTTGTTCAACATCGAGTACATGGAGATGTGCTGATATGCCTTCAAGCCCGTCTGGCTCGTCAATTTGTGTATAGATATCCTGCACTTGCTGGACCAATCGATCCCTGTCATGGGTGGTGTCTTTATCCTCGTCAACTTGGCGAATATGCTGTTCTAGGTGGAATAAAGCACGAGAATACGCAGAGCAGTCCATCGCACGTTGTGATATCAATTCGGCTGGGAAGGAACCTAAGAACATCGCGACCTTATCGGCACTTGCGATTTCTGCTGGTGATGGATTTGGAGTCGTTCGTTTTAAATAAACCCAACGCATTGCGTAATCGAGAAAACGAAATATGGCCTACAAATTATGAGTTAGATTGAGATCTAACTTTATTAGGATGAAAACACTCGCCTCGCAGTAGAGCTTATGATCTTCTCTTTGAGCATAGGATGCGTCGGGTTGGAGCTCGTATTGAAGAACTTCCAGTAGCTCGCGAAGCACTGCGGTTCTCTCGGACTCGGAAATTTCATCACCCAGTATTATATGAATAATCAGATAGGGGAACAGGAACTCGGCGATGGACAAATCCCTAACGCGTATCAACCGACACAAGGGTTCGAAAATAAGCATGGCAAAAGGATTTTGGGGTTTCCGAAGGCAATTGAGTGTGAGGTTCCGTATCCAAGTGCCATATGGCCTCCCTGGGGAAAATATTGGATACTCGATTTCTTGTTGAGCCATGGGCGTGAGCTTGTACCTCGAAGTCATGAATGGCGTTAAGATCTCCTGCGCACCCTGGGAGATCGAGCACCACCTCCGATATACCGCCTCCCCCTCTCTCAGTCCTTCCATTTTAACTGCTTCTGCGATGTTACTTCTATCAAGAAGTTCCTGGATTGCGTACGACAGATATCCCTGCATTTTAGTGTCTGTAGTAGAAACGAATGACAGAACTAATACTTTCTCCAATATGAAAAAGACAAATTCCGTGACTTGGTCAGAGTCTTCAAAGTTACTTGTGACTATGATCTGGGATTTTTTGCGCACCGCTTCGAGGCGATTTGGATCAAGACACCCGACCAAACCAATGCACTGAGTGCATAAGTCACTTATTTCGCTCTGAAAGCCATTGTATCTTGCAGCGCAGTCTAGGAGCGCCCTGATTAGATTGGAGACGATCGAGTCGGGTTGTTCGCTGATAGCAGACGCTTGCAGGTAGCCTTGGTGTCTCTGTAAATATTCAGCAAGCTCTCGTAAGGCGTGCAAGACAACTCCGGAAGTCTCATGGTATATCCGTTCCGCAAATAGGAAGAATGCAGTGTGATTGTCTAGAGGAGATCGGAGTTTGCTAAGCTTGGCTTCAATGTCGGACAATCCGTTGATATGGCTGAAAGATGGAAGCTTGCCGATAAAATGTTCAACCGTAGAGTTTTGCTTTTCTAAAAGAAAATTGAGTAATTCTCTTGCAAGCTGATGTGTGCTCTCGTCGAAGGTAGACCAATACTGATTAATCAGATAGAACGTCGTCTCGATTAACAGATCGACTTCGGCTTCCTCAAAAAAGAACAACATGGAAGCCCAGCATGAAAAGGCCGCTGCACGAAGTTCGTCGTGTGACATGGCCGCAAGTATACATGCGGATATCTAATCTAGTATCAGTATATCTCACCACTGTTCATCTCTATTAGTTTGCTGACCTGCGGGCGCGCAATGCGGACGTTGTTTTTCCCTGTGCGTATCATTTCTTCCATAGCTTTGATACATCGCTTTCGCTCATGGAACGGAGCTCGTACAATAGATCCCTCATTGATTACATCTGTCAGGTGAGCCATTAGGCCGAGTGCGTGGTGATGCAAGAAACGGCCTGCTGCGTGGCTTCCCTTCTTGGGCTCTCCATTTGCAGCGAGTATCATGCGAGCCATTTGACTCAAAGCGTTGCGCATCTACAGAAATTACGAATCAGATTGCTAGAGTTTGGGCCTAGAACGCACTGGAACTTACATTTGGCTTGCGACTTTCTTCGGCATCGGCCGTGGCCTTCAAGACATAAAGCGCAGTGGCCAACGGCTCGGTCTGGAGTAAGTCGGCGAGATTGAATTCGTCAAAATGCGGAGAAACGTTCCTCAATAATGACATTGTATACTGCTGAATATCAGTTGTTTCTTGTGTGATCAGTAGAGCCAATATGCGGCCAAGATTGGCATTGTCGAGACAGGGTTGCCATGGCTCAGTCTCGTTGCGAACTTCTGCTATCATCTGAATAACATCCGTTTTCTTATTTAGAACAAGATATGGAAGTGCATCCGCTTGTATATGAAGCAGTAATTGAGGGAGACTCATGTCTTGTATTTCTGCCAGGAGACGAGCAAGCTTTGGTTGAGTTACTACATCTCTTACGGCTAAGTAGGCCAAAGAACTCCAATAGAATCCGAACAGCTGTCTGGGGGCAACCGAACGGTAGCGCGCAACCTGGAGAATCTGCGTATGATATAAATCAGCATTAATAAAAACAAAAAATAAAATAAAATAAAAAACTTTCGACTCACCTCGGTAAATGCCGCAGCAGATGCTACTGCACTTTCGTTGCCTAAATATTCGACAAGCTTGACGAGGACAAGTATTAATTCATCCTCGGGTAGTACTCTTCAGCATGTAAGCCTTGGCCGTTCGTTTGCTTGTATGTAGTATAGATCGACTTACGACGATACCCGGGACCAGGCTAAGATGCACGATTCCGTAAAATTAGGTTGGCATTGATCAGACAGGTTTCTTAGGACGCCCAGTGCGACTCCTCGATTCTTTTTCATCACAGCATCCTTAATACTGGATTGACCGGGGAGAGCAAGGAAAACGGTGAGAGTCTGCCTAATACTAGTCAGTCATAAGATCATTAAATACCTGAGCCTCTTACCCTGCTGCAATACGTAGCTCTCTCTGCGAGCTATGAAGTGACTTCAAACACCATTGTGCGGCAAAGGAGACTTCCATATCGATGAATTCTGTAGAGGTGTAGTGTTTGGCGATACGTCTCAGCGATACCATAGCTGCCACTCGAGGCTTGCGTGACTCGGAAAAAGTAGGGTTCTGTAAAACAGATGTGAATATTTCAATGGCAAATTTCTTCGCCGCCGGATCGAGACAGGCTGGCTGATCAGATTCATTTTGTTGGGTGCGGCAATGGAGACAGCGAAATTGAAGAGATTCTTCGTCATTACGAGTAGTCATCGTCAGGGTTTCGTCCGCCGCGCAGCATACGTCGGCGATTAAATTAATAACTCGAATTTTCTTAGAATCAGAAAATGCCGCGTAAACTGACCTGCGAGTATCATTAGAAAGAAGTGTATACTCTGCGGTTTGAACTACACACCGAAGGGCATCTGAGTACTCGACTAGAGTATCGCGTGGTTCTATTCCAGTCAGTACCCACAAGAGGTTTATTACTTTCGGAAGCACTTGTGGTGGGCCGGTCTTCCTGCGTTTTGATTGAGGCTCTGAATTACAGTTATCCGTCGAATCGATCCCGATGCTTTTTACGCAGCATCGAAGTTTGGGATCAAGAAATTGATCAGGTCGTACAACAGTATCTAGTGATACTGGAGGAGGGTCACGAGCCACTCGACGCAGTAACTCCAAGCTTCTCTACATTAATTCAGCTAATGACGAATCCATAATCTTCCGTCACACTTACCCATAAATCGGTTCCATTAGGCACGATACCTAGGTAGCTTAGGGGCTTTTCTAGCATCGGAATGATTTGGGATGATGCAAGGCGAGAAACGGTGCTGAATGATAGACATGCTTCCGCTATCTTCACCGCAGTTACGCTCAACAGCTGGTCATCAACACGAATCTCATCGTCCCGTCCAAGCGCCATGTCGCGTTGGGCAAGCGCATCAACACAGAGGCGGACAAGTAAAATACAGCCCTTTTCTCGAACTAGTGGATCAACATTTGACAATAGCTTCGTCACGTCGAGAACTTTAATTGTACGATGCAGATGGTGAGATAAGTACGAGGAAGATAAATGGCGCCACCGGCTCTGTATCGCGCTCATACGTACAGAAGCGTCAATTAGCCACGGAATTCCTTCTTGATATGGCTGAGGGGTGCTAGAGCTTAGCTGCTCATTCAGAAGAGGGATGGATAATAGGGACAAGAGGTGTGAGGCGTGTCGCAGCGCATGTGACGCCAGAGTAATAGTGTAAGTACACTGTTCTTGAGGAGGCTGGACCTGAGAGTTGCCTAGAGACCTGTAAAGACCATCTTGAGGCAACTGCAGCTTCAGTAGCGGATCGCGGTTGGCAGAGGGGAGCAGCTCGGCCAAGCGACTCTGAGTAGCTTCAGAGATGGTTAGCCAACGAAACCACAGCGCTTATCAGACAACAAACCGTCGAAATTGCTACGAAGGTAGGCCTGGAAATGAGGAATATGCAACAAGAGGCTATTCGATCGAGCTGCTGTTGAATATAGTTCACGGAAAAAGCCCTCGATTGGGGAAGTCAAATCCGCACATAAATCATCGCCAAGCATCTTGAGCACTTTGGGAAAGATCCACATCCAGAGCGGCTCATCGCCCCGGAAGAGAAAGGCGCCGCTCTCTGGAGTAAAGAGAAGCACCTCGGGTGTCTCATTGACGGTGATGCGCAAGAAATTCATCGCCCTCGTGGCATCGATGCGTAGCTGAGCTCTGTCCGCAAATGGCTCATCCCACTTGAGACCCTCGAGCACGACACGAGCGTAGACGTATATGAGCATGTGATTGTGCTCAATCCGGTCCTGTTGCGAGGTGAGCAGATTCGGTTCGTTCTTGACCCTCTCAATAGCAGCAAACAGTCTCTGCAGCTCGGCGGTCTCGTCGGGCCGTGACGACCGCGCTGAAGTTGAGATATTCTCTACCAGCTGGGCAGCCAGGGTCGAAGGCGGAGGCATATTGGGTTCCATGGTGCCGTTACCGAAGCCTTCACGGCTATTCATCATGTTTCTCCCATGAGATGTAGGTGCCATGTTAGTGACATCTCAGATTTGCTCCCCTTAGCCACGACAATGCGAGCAGGCGTGGATCGGTGCTTGTCACAGCAATCTAGACAACAGCTCATGAAGCGGGTGGAGACCAGGACATAAAATAGGACGCGTTTGGGCGCGAGCGAAGCTGTCACGGAACCACGTGAGAACTATTAATCCATTCGTTTGATTCTAAGCGCCTACCAGCCGATATGATAGCTACCTAATTTAGGAATTAGCGCCAATTAGCTGTGCCAGCTGCCAGCAGCGGTTCTATTCTTTAAGTGGATCTGAATAATGCATCTGCTGCAGCTTGTGTGGGGCTATCAATCGTCATTACCCATCCCGCTTCAAGCAACGCCTGAAGCACATGCTTAGATACCACTTCATATATCCAGATCGTTCACATCGAATCCCAATTCCGAAACTCCTCACAGCCCTGCCGCGCATCGATATTCTGTAGTTCGATTGTTCTATCCGATAATTCACCCTAACCGTCCAACGGCATGCCGGTCTTCCAGTCGAAGAAGTTTCGAGGTTCCGCCGACGCGAAAACCTTCGCCTCCAGATATCGCGTGCTTCTAGCCAAGCACCCGTTCCTTCTCTTCGGTCTACCTTTCATGACCGTGATCGTAGGCGGATCATTCATCCTTACGCCTGCGACCGCTATCCGGTACGAGCGTCATGATCGAAAAGTTCGGCAGATGAGTAAGGACGAGGAACTGGGGATTGGCAAGGACAGAAGAAAAGTGAACATGAGAGATGAATACTATGTAAGGCTCTCGATCTCCAGGCGCATCAATTACGCTATACTAATATCGTTTGCGCCGTTTCAGAGGCTAGCCGCCAAGGACCTCGACGATTGGGAACAGAAGCGCGTCAAAAGACTCCCTGGAGAGTCCGATGGCGTCCTATAACATCCATCATGCTACGGGATATGAACAAGTTTTGCTGTTCATATTAGAATGGATTTTATCGCCTTATACAAATTGGTCTTCATCCCAGAATGTTCTCCATAAACGACCACGTTTCAACATGATCTTTGGATATCGTCACCCACAGCCGGGATACAACGGTTCTGAAACGTACCATATCCCCGGGATGTCCTGCCAGCTGGGACGCGCTAGCCATCCGTATCTAACTACAAAAGCGCTTTGGATTAAGCTGGATGCAATAGTTGGACCAGTCGTCGTTGCGGGGATCGCCGATGCGCCACGGATCCTTATGCGAATTCGACTTGGGCCTGAGATCCAATTGCCGAGGACACCGATCCAATTCTCTCTCCAAGGCACTGCGCATCAAATATTGACCGGGAAACCATTGGGTAATTAGCCCAATGCTATATTTTGCCATCGCGGTGCCACTGTCCCTGATATATACAATAGCGCGAGCCGATTCTACACTGCTTCGAAGACCCCCACCATCACCAGTGGTCGTAAAAAGCCATTTAAAGTAAGCGAAGTTAGCTTGACCGCTCGATCAAGTGGTTGATATAGATGCCTACTACAGCAGAGCTCAGGCATGAATATGGCTCTCACCAAGTGGATTCTTGTCATTAATGGCAACATAATGACTGCAGCAATTCCATCTTTTAATACGATTATGCCATATCACAACATGATGATGGTTTATGTTGGATAATTATACAGTTCTATTTACCGATGATCATTTTGTGATGAAAGATTGAGACACCCTCGCCCACAGAAGACATGTTGTCAGTATGAAGTCTCGTCCGATGCACGGCTTTGACTCGTGAACCAATCCGATGTGATTAGTCCGATCAACTGACACCTAGTCCATATATGTGATCGCTTCGGTATGGCAGAGGTCATGTGCTGTCTCCCTCCACCATAGCGTATCCGCTAATAGAACAGAATCCCAACCTTTCACCCTTGATGGACAGATCTTAGCGGACCAAGCTACTGGTACTTCAACGTGTACGAGTGCTCATTTCACGACGAACGATCCATCTTTCTCGTCAGCAACGACAACAGGGGTAATTTGTTCGCTTCCTTTTTCCCAGCCGATATGCCCACGTTTTGTGGTGCAAGGGTATCCGTCCACGCTATCTCAGGCAACTAAGTATGCAGTACTTGTGTGCAAGGTAGGTACTGGATCTATCGATGCCTGGCATGTTCTGATTCAGCTTGCCAGCCCCTCTCTTGGCGAGCTCCTGCACCCCAACTTTTAGTTCAGCCTACCTCCACTAATTAAAATAGTTCCACTTCGCTACAGTCGATTATTCAGAACAGATAATTAAACTACAGCACTAAGGATAAAAGGCGTCGGCTTGATTAAAAATCAACATGCAATTTCAACTAGCTGAGAAACTATCGCTCGCATGACCCAACTATTCTGTCAGAGTCGGTGTATTCGTTGTAATCTCAATTCGCTTATCAATAATTAGTGACAGCCGTCTGACACCAGCGTGAACGCGCGATTTCTGTCTCCAGCCTCATAAGGGAATGCCAATGGAGTCAGGCGTTTCAGCCGTGGGATATGGAGGGGTAAGCAGGCACTATAACTACTATCTAGGTAAAATGCACTCTACGCCCGTAATGGATGTCTTGATAACAGCACTTGATAGCGCTGATAGCCGCAGACAGCTGCATCGTTCCGCACCCTGCATACGTCGCAACACAGAATTCCATTCGCCAGCCTCTAGCCATCCCATCATCACGACGATCACCCGCGGCAACGTGTTTCGAACTAGAAGGTCAGTGGACAGTGATGATGGTGTAGGTGGCACAGAAATTTTCTTCAAGGCCGATCCGTACCTGACAGTAGGCCGATGAAGACCACCACGTCTGATCTTGACGGCGGAAGAGGCGGGCAATAGTTTCAAGGTCGCGGCCAATCAAGCTAAACAGGTTCCAGAACGGGTTCGGATCATCCCCACATCGCCCAACCATCGTGCGTATCGACAGGGATCTGCAGGATCGACCCTACCGTGCTGGTGGGATGATGTTATGCTGGATACGCCCTAGCCTGTATGCTTGGTGGTCATGCGGTCATTGTGACCATGTATCTGGGCCTGCCAAGGAGAAACAGGAACCTGCGTGAAAATAATACACACGAATAACGGTGTGGATGCACGTACTGACACAGGGCAAGACAAATCAAGTCCCCTTTAATTCTGTCTTCAGGTACAGGCAATTGCAAATAGGAGTAGCGAAGAGTGATCGTGGTCATTAGTAGTATACAGGAAATACTGAATGGGGGCAGAGAGAAGAAGTCGGGGACTTACTACAGAAATCTGATAGCCTGCCTCCGGCATGCTCGGCTCCGGATAGAATCGGACATCCTTCAACGAATACAATAAGCTGGAGTAGGCCCACACATGTCGGTTCCATCACTCAGGCACAATGTGCCATCACTTACACTAGACCAGGTACACGATACTATGTATAGTGCTTTTAAACTCAGCTAATTGCAATCTAGACTTAGCCCTATCGTACCTGAGAAGAGCCAAGCTTTTAAGACAAGTGTTCCACTTGACAAGTCTCTGATGCAAGTCACTTGAGCGTGTGTAGTAGGTACAAAGCAGAGTGTGTGTAAGTAGGTAGGTGAATACTGAGTATGTTTGTTCTTGGTGCCCGACTATCTATAACCAAACAAGGACACGCCACATATCGCTAGCCCCATCCCCGATGACGCATGCCGTCTTAGTAGATCAAAGGCTCAGTAAGTGTTACTATGTGGTGCGTGAATATGCTTTATTAATGTAAGCCTCTACCCTGCTCGGCACACCGGCGTTCTCGCTTCCTTCGAACACATGACGAACTCCGGAGCAGAGCCCGGAGCAATCATGCAAGGCACCAGTCTCACACGGCATTATAACTCAACTACTCCACCCTATACCCAAGGATACAGCTGCAGGAACCAGCAAGTCCCCCAGCTGTGCGGCTGGCATATGAATCAGAGCATCCCTACTACCTTAGCCGAAGGACGACATCTAGACCTTCACTGCTAGACCTCACATCAGCCTTCCTCTCTACATATATAGAGAACATTGTCGCAACAGCCCGACTTTGGCTCTTCTAGGACTTGGCATCGTCACTCTTTCTCTCCTAGCAATAGGCATATATACACCTATTGTGCGCTCGTCCTCTCGCCGACTAACACATTTATCGCGATGGCGTATCTTTCGAAGACAACGCTTTTCCATAAGAAATCGAAGAGTTCTTTCTGCAAGCCAAGTAATCCAGAAGAACAATCACACGTACGAAAATGGAGCTCATCTAGCACTATATCGCATGCGTCCTCCGAGGGTTCTCAGCGCCGTGTCAATCGGTTCAACCCTCTATCACTCCATCCACCACTAAGCCTCAATACCTCACCTCGCGATGTACCCGAATATGACATGGTACGATACGAGGAAGACGAAGAACGCGAGTCCAGATTCTTCAACCAGACACGCTATGCCGAGGATCACATACAAGACCTCGCCGAGTATTCGCCCATAAAGGGCAAGAACTGCTATTTTGAAGGATCGGCAACGAAGCCATACCAATACAACCAGGAGTCTCAGTGGCCCTTGAAGGACTGGCAGACAATACTGCCCGGCTTGTCGGAGCCCAATTCAGCAGAATCATCTGTGGTGTCATCACCTACGCAACCCGATACCCCCCGCCGACGAAATGCGGACTGGATGGATGACGCTGATGTCTTCGTGAAACGCGGGGCGTGGAAGCGTCAGGGCATCGTCTTCCATCTCGATCGCGACGACGAGGCGTGGCAAGAACGACATTTCGAACTACCCGAATAAAGGGGTTTCTCTATATCTACTTCGTCACTTATTACCTACGAGCTCGATGATCAATTCGATCGTCACTACATCCGAGCGCAACAACCACAACCGCATCACTTTTCTACACTCACAACAACATTTACACGATACGATCTTTAATCGTCTCATTTTCTGCGAGCTGCATCATCATGCATGCTCCACTCTTCTATCTAACGACACATTATGAGTTCACGTTATTTGCTATGTCATGATTACATCACGGAGGCGTACGGCAGGCAGGGCGGCTGCAGCGTGATACAAAGGCAGGCTTCAGCGTTGTCTTTGTCTTTTGTCTATTGAGGGACGATCCTCTATACCATTACCCGATCGGCATCATCTTTTTATGTACTTGTAATTCAATAGGGTTTTCGCATTCAGCCGGCGCGAAAAGGAACTGGGACTCGGACTAAGATACCAATTTGAATATTTTTGCTACCATGACTATTCCCATCAATATGATATATTTACCTCGGCCTATGCGAGCGTGATGAATGAAATGATTTGAGTAATTGTCCACTTCCGTATCCTACTTCTCGATCCACTTGGTGACACGAAAGCTCGCTCACAGCAAGTAAGAATATTTGTCAATTCCGCCTTCACATGCCTCATGACATCAACCGTCGCACAACACCGTATAGTATATCCACCGCTACGGCCGCGCGCGCGCTCCACGTCTCCCACTCCGGTACGGTAGCCGAGGCGCAAAGCCCATGATGCCTGCCTGTCCACCTACTTTTCGCGCCCGCCCACTCTGTACCACCTACCACTTACCAACCAACCAACCAACCTACCTAACCTTAACCTATCCCTCCCAGCCTCGCCCGTCGATCCAGGGCACCGGGCTCTGAAACCGCCTCCGATTCGGTGACATCACGCGCCCGGCGGGTCCTATTCTGCGTGGTCCCTACCTATCCACATTCACTTACACACATCCACACATACACAAATACACATACTCCGTATATGCACAAATAGGTATTTGTCTCGGGGCTGATTCGTCCGGCTCAGGGCTCGAACCGAGTGCCCCTTGCTAGAACTACTCAGTGTGGGTAGATATCTAGTGTAATAGGCATGTGCAGCGAGAGACAATAAGAAGCCAAATCCTCACCGAAACCGAAACCTTTTGCGGGATTGGGACGCGCAGCACCGGCCGGATGAGAAGGTGTGCATATCCGTATCGCGTGGTGTATTATACACTACTGTAGACACATATACACACAAATTTCTAAAACAATTACTGATCATTACCTGCTACATAAGGAGATGTACGTAGAGTACCGTAGGTGTGTATTGAGAGCTAAGATCAGGCGCTCAGCCCCGTGCAGCTGGGCATCGTAGACATTGAAGCTGAAAAATTCCAGGCTGCGTACCTAGTCTAGCCTAAGTCAGGCTTTTAGGGGTTCTTCTTCAGCGATGGCGGAAATGACCGAAGAGCCCTGAGATCTGGATCTAGAACAAAGGAAAGCAAGAAACATTGATGAACGGTACCTTTTCAGCTCAAAGAACTATTTTAGATGCGCAGAGCTATGTTTCTATATCGAAGATCGAGGCGGATTAAGTAGGTAAATTACGCTAAACACGTGTTTTAGCCCCGGCGGGATCGGGTGGAGCAACCTGATGTGTGGGAATCTGGACCGTTCGAATCCGCGGGTAATACAGGGGGTGGCGAACTCGAATACACCGTGACTGAGACCGTGGATTCGGTTTGTTTACTCTGGGGAAAGCTTAGGCCGGGTTTGCTCTTGGGTATGGGAAGCCACGATCCCGACAGTTTGGTAATGGCAGGTCGCGAGGGCCCCGGCTAGCGGGGAGTGCGTGCATGGATCAAGAATGACTGGGTGATACGGCAAACGGTTTGCTAAGAAAAGATAAGAGGTTGAGCCAATAGAAATTTTAGATTCTGATGAAATGAACACAAGACCAGGATTGGCTCGGCCAGAGAAGTTTGGTAAATGACGCAAGCTTGCTTGTGAGCTGGGGGCAGAATCCGCAGCCAGTTAGAGGGGACTATTTTCAATGGGGTGTACGAGAGCTTTGCGGTCCATGCAAACAGTCATGTGAAACCGATAGCAGATGTAGTTATGATAATAATCAGACCCAGTGTAGGTGCCTGTCAAGTAAGGCAGCTATCTTTTACATTGGACAAACACCAAATAAGATGTGATTATAAGAATGTGACAGTTACCAGATTGTCACTTTGAGGCTCAACTTTCATGGGGGGGGAGGGTTGGGGGGAGATCGAAGGAAAATAACCTCTTCTTTGCTGTCCTACAGAGAATTCTTTCATATTTACATTTTCAAGTTACGAATATCATTCGTGGGCATAGACAATACTCAGAAGAGTTTTAAGTAGTTGTGAACAATTAAGCAAATAGTTGAATCGCTTTTGCCCATAGCTGTGTTACAGTAGAACACAGTGCGAAGCCGGTATTGATAGCTCGTGTCATTATTGCGATTAGTTTCGAATTTTTATTTTCATCTTCTCTCGTGAGCCTATCACGGAGGTCAATATTGATCTGATAAAATTTCTAAGACTCATGTGCTTCCTGATAACCTGATTGGCAAGCTCACAGATAGATAAGTGAAGATAGACCAGTCTCGTAAGTTGTCATATGTGTATAATACAATTACTGGCACTGGGCTAGCATCTAAAAGAGCTCATTCATGTGATGACAGTGTTAGTTTTCGAAGAGCAATTATAGTAGGAAAGCTGCGATGAAATCTCTTCGCATGGCCTGTGGGTAGGCACTTGAAAACGATCCGTGCAAACATATCCAGAATAAATAGCTAGATTCCTCACTCCCATCTTTTCTTTTGCTCTTTCTTTCTGACTGCACTTCAATTGTGGTTCGCAGACCTTAGCCCACCACATTCACTTCACTCAATCTCTTCACTATTCATCACTTTCAACTTCAGGAAAGCTATTCTCTCTACGACAGATCCGCGCGCTCTATCACGGTATTATCCATCCTCCAAACTTCACTTGAAGAGAACTTAAGTTTTACATATAGCGATGAACTAACGACGGCACAGATTACTCTTGACTAACTACTTAGTTAAGCTAACGTTATCCTAAGAGTAGATGCTGCGGTTTCCCACCGACAAGATGCGGGCGAGTTCAGGCGAGATGGGATGGGAAGATACTTCGTCATCTGTTGAGGATTACGTCGACATAGAGTCGGACCCAATGGGGCTACAGGAGACCGATCAAGAGCTCGCCGAGTCGAGTGACTGGTTTTATGCAGCATCTCAGGATTTTCAGGATAGCTGGCTCTCACCTGTCCGCCCGGGCCGGCCGAGCTTTTCCAACTCAGTAGCCTCTCTAGTCAACGATAGCCGCTGGAACCCCAGCTGCCAGGAGGCGATAACACCGCGAGCCACGCAGAGTTCTTTCAATCTAGCAACCCCCTGTCCTTATTTCAAGAAGCTGCCAACCTCACTCCCCGTCGAAGCCAAAGATGTCAATGCCTGGAAAACGCCGTATCCACTAGTTGGCCAATTCGTCATGACGCAACGGGAAACGGTGATTGGGGCTGGCTCTAATGGTCTTTTCTACTTTGATCGACTGCACAGCCATCCATCCCAGCCCTGGACAGAGCCTCGGCCATTCCCTAACACAACGGCAATGCTCAACGCCTCATCCGTATCTGGGCTTGCCGCATTTGTCGACAAGCAAGCCACCCACGTATTTTGCCTTTCGGGTGGCACTGTGCACCATTTCCGCCGCCTTGACCAACCTGGCTCTTCATTCGAAGTGCTATCCTGCCCCCTCCAAACTCCCGACATGCACCCTCTTACTGGCACCCCGGCTGTCACTGGTATTAAGCCTCAGTATCTTGGCGCGGCTATCACCCAATGGAGTCTGGTTGTCCCTTGCGCAAAAGGTGGCCTAATATATACATCGACAAATTGTCGCTGGGTCGAACCCGGTGTTCTGCCATATCCTTGGACTCCAGGGGAGCACGTAGCCACGGATTTGGGCGTCGTCTCAGCCGTGACGATTGCTAATATATCGGCGACAGCCTTGTTTAGCGATGGCCCCCGGCGGGAGGTAAACAAGCTTGTGGCGGTATGCATTTCGCATGGACGACTATATACGGTCCAGGGATATTTGAAGAATACATCGGAAGACAAAACCACTCCCCCAAAATGGAATGTGCGAACAACAAAGGCAATAGTTCATCCGGGCAAGGTGACAGGTAACCCCGTACTTACCGAGAAGTTCTCTGAACAGCAACTGGATCTCCTTGTACCGTCTACAGACAAAGATATTTTTCATTACATCCACTCAGCTTCTGTGCCAGATGAATGGCACATGATTGCGCGTATAACACTTCCGTGGGAATTTGCGGTACCGTCTTGTTTGTCTATGATACTTTTCGGTTATACGGACCCCGAAGACGAGAAGTGCGGAACCAGTGTGTCGGGAAGGTTGACGGATCCCTGGCCGAACAGAGATGGGGAGTTACGGGCTCTTATTGGGAGTGGTGGCCGCCTTTATCATATTACAACACCCATAGTGGCCTCACCTTGGTCCCAGTCACGTCTGAGACAAATTGCGACACCCGGCCCGTTCTCTGACTGAGTGATTCTGGGTTTGGCGTTCAAGATCATTCGGCACTTTCGTCGCGCCGCGAAGAAGGACTACAGGTATCAGAACTCGTCTAAGATTTGGGCGGGAGAATAAATAGAAGCAGGATAGAGTCGCTAGTCACTAAGCTCACTCAGCTCACTTAGCTCACTTAGCTAGGTATTCAATAAAAAGCACTTTCTGCAGTTTTATGAAAACTTCATCATTTTATGACTAGAGGTTTTCACTGTTCGTTCGAGTCGCCATCACACAGTCTATCTACTCATATAAGGTCTTGCCATTCATATCAAATACCGTAACAGTCTTGTTATTCTCTAACGGTGTAATAATGATATATAAACTCATCTCGTAGAGGATCTGTTAACCAGGATCCTAAGCGAAAAACTTTCATGGTACTCTATACATTTCTTCAGATAAGTAATACTCCTGTCAGGACGGAGGCCGGCCAGAAACAAGGGCCCGTCCGTCGGAGTTTATTGGAGCACTGCTAACTCCGACCGTTTCCGCATGTCTCAAATCGTAGCATTATGTAAGTAAATAAGTAGGCCGGCAACCGGTAAATGTCTTTGTCTCACTACCTCCGTATGCCTTTCTTTCCCCCGAGAATTATCATTTTGACCAATCTAGAAAGTAGAAACCTAGCATTTAGTTTGGACTAGCCTACTTGGCGATCTCAGCCAATGGTTTCCCTCGAAGCCATTCGCGAGTCGAACGCGCGGGTCGCGACCGACCTGCCTCCGGGGCTCGTCGCCGTCTTCGTGGGCGCGACCAGCGGCATCGGGGAGGCGGCCCTGAGGCACGTTGTCGAGCAAGCAGTCCGGCCGCGAATCTACTTCCTCGGACGCCGCGAGATTGAGGGCAAGCGAATTGAAGCCGAACTCAAGACGCTGAATCCGAAGGGCGAGTACCATTATCTGAAATGCGATGCTAGTCTGCTTAAGAACATCGACACGGCCTGTCGCTACATAAAAGAAAGAGAACAGGCCATTAACCTCCTTTTCCTCACTAGTGGCACTCTGCTTTCTGGAACACGTGAGCCTATTTCCATGTCCCTGTCCCTGTGTGCGTATAGCCTGTGGGCTATTGATCTAAGAGACTACCTACTCTAGAAACCGAAGAGGGCCTACACTACCCCGCTGCTCTTATGTACTATGGCCGCACACGGTTCATCGTCAACCTACTGCCCCAACTCAGACAAGCGCCGGCCCTGCGCCGCGTCGTCACCGTTGCTGCGGGGGGCAAAGAAGGACTAATATCCACGAACGACTTTCAAGCCAGGAATATAAATATCCTATCATTCCGAGGTCATATGACCTCCATGATCACGCTGTCACTTGAGAGCCTTGCCAAGCAGGCTCCGGAAGTCTCTTTTATCCACACCTATCCGGGATTCGTGAAGACGAACCTCGCGCGCGAACTCACTGGTGTCTTGTCCGTTATCGTAAAAGTCGTGACGGCGCCCCTCATGGCGCTCTTTCACATTCCTATTGAGGAGACCGGCGAACGCCACACATTCTTCGCAACTAGCGCTTGCTTTCCCCCACGCGACAGCGAGCGCAGAGATGCCGATGGGATTTCTCTGGGCAATGGCGTTGTGATCGCTGCTGGAGCAGACGGCAAGACTGGTAGCGGTGTCTACTCGATTGATTATGCCGCTGAGGGCACGGCTGAGCGAGTGCAGAAGATTATCAAGGATTATATGCAGGATGGCACGGCGGAGAAAGTCTGGGCACATACCGAGGAAGAGTACATGCGGATTACAGGCAGTCTGGCAGTATAAGGCGGGATAGCTCGTCCGTCTTCAGCAGGCCATATCTGCCCCTTATCTGAGTACTATGTCACATTTGCTGCCTTGCTGGCGAGGTTTACTCGCACTATCGTCGATGATTAATGCTGTGATAAAGCTCCTGCACCCTGGTTCTTCCCAGGGTCTGGTTTGATCAGATCAGTTTACGGGCTCAGTCGTTGATAGTCTCGGGTGATTGGCGTCCCGAAGCCCAGCTGGTATAGAAACGTCTTCGTGATCGCTTCGGTGCAATCCAATGAGGGGTGTGCGCTGCGACTTGATGGAATCTGAGATTGGAGTGCTCAAAATAGGGGGCGCTTGTTTTGCTATCACAGACTTTGTGGCTTGCCAACAGGATGGGGATTCAGACGTCGCTTTCTTTTCCTGCTAGTTTAATAATTATTGCTGCGATCTGCTTCTATCACGGTGGTAGTTACCACCTAGATAATGCTACGCTTCTGGATTCTGTCCAAAATATAGGATGAATCGATGTAGCACCCGTGGCAATCTACTGATCACGTCTCGTTTATGTGCGATTGAATAATGGCACCTCCAAGACTCTACAAGCCAGCCGTGTCTATGTAAACACCTAAGGCAATTTTTATGTTGAGGCACTTTCATCGTTAAGTCTTTCTATAGATTCCTTGCGATAGCGCTCCTTAAGTTGAATTGTCACTGTGTAAAACTTCCCTTAACATATATCTCATCGTGCGTAATGATCTAGGTTAGCTAATTTGATAAAGGGTCTTCAATCGGGCTCTCAGCGACCAGACGCTAGCATTACTTTTTCATGGAGTAGCAGCAGGATAAAATGACCAGTAACCATCAACGTCGATCGGAAAGTAAAAGGTGGTAAATATTGCAACAGTAAGTGGTGATTGGGGCTCAAGATTGTGACGAGGTCGTTTTTCTATTCAACACCATATTTTCATCACAGTAGCATCAAGATTAGGGAGGTCAATAGCCGGTGATGCGCATATCTTCGCCGGCAGCTTCTCTCCGAGGTGTACGGGGGATGGTAGACCATCGTATGTGCGTTCTATCAAGTAGTCACTCAGCTGTGAGCTACCATCTCAGCGAATATAAATGTCTGGGAATTCCGCCGTTTTGTCCGTCTGATTGTTCTCCTGCATCCATCCAAGCATCACACTTCGCTCTCAGATACACCGAATACACACTTCGCTCTTCCACTGTACCTACGAAGTAGATCAAAACTCAATCTCCCGAGACATCTGTCCAGAATGCATACCAAATTACTCCTTGCTATTGTCGCGTGTTTCGCGTCGCTTGCATCTGCGGCACCTGCAGCTGGTCCTCGTGAGCAACCCGCATCTCATGGACGCGCCCCGCCCCCCCCCGCCCCCCCGCGCCGCGGAGAGGCGGACGGGGCCGAATGGGGGGGCAAGAGGTAGTATAAATAGAAAAATTAGGAAATC
>MU390255.1:0-11164 GCA_022578715.1 Nemania sp. FL0916 | reverse complement strand
CCCCCCCCCCCCCCCCACCCACCCCCCCCCCACGCTCCTATATTCTTGAAAACGATATCGCTCTGAGTATAGGTACTTGCTAACTTGAATACTTAACCCGCTACCAGGCATCAATGCCATCGAAATGAGACAGGCTGGGCAAGCTGTTGGGGAGGTTGGAGGGGGTACAACTGGGAACGTCCAAGGGGAGGGGCCCAAATCTGCGCTGGTTATTCTCGTGCAATCGGGCAGGGCTATTGCGAATTTGCTAGGAATAACCCCTGGGTGAATATCACTGGCTATGGTAACATCTCATACTGTCGGTGGAAAGACTTGGACCGGATAGCAGGAGTGAGGGAGTAATAAAGCGGAGAGCAGCACACTGAAGAATTTGCAATTATTTAATGGATACGAGTCAGAAGGACATTTCTATCAGGACTATTTCTTCTATTTAATCTGGATCAAGAGCGAGTTAATTTACAATCAAGGATCACCCAAATGGTTATCACTACTTACTTACCCAGCGTGATACTCAAGCTCAATTAGTACGCACCTGCAATAAGGGCAGCTGTAGACAGTGAAATGACTATGTTCCGCTCCGCGTGTATCTGTTCGCTCGTTGCAGAACTATGACGTTTCATCGTGGCGGTCTACTTGTTATCAGGGTCTTTCAGACTTTGTTAGTTAGTATATGCTGTAGCGTAGAACTATGGGCCGCTAATACATCGTAATAAATGCCTCGGCATCAAGCGCGCGTCGCCGCGTAGATATGTATGTAAGTTGTCGTAACCGTGGCCGCGTAGCTTCGAACACTTCGTGGGTCGCGACCAGATCATTGCACTGCTCAATGCTTTCACGCGAGCCCAATTCACAGAGGTGCGTAGCCTGGTGAATAGATTGAGGTCCGTGAGCCTCTATATGTAATGTTTGCACGCAGGTATCACTATGTCTGACTGTTTGAATCGTCGCTACTTACATTTTGTTTCCGATGAGTAATGCATGAAGCCATTGCCATATTCTATACTTGAGTGTCGCGTGACTGTAATTCTAATGCGTGGAGATGTTTCTATCAGGGTATCGCTTTCCGAATAATCATCGCCGTCGCTGCTTCCAGCGCCATTATCCGTAAACCCATCGCTTCTACTATGCTACTGTGTGAACCCCGACGTTAAAAGCAGAGCAACGCCACAAGCCATGAACCTCAGACCTTCCCGGCCCAGAAAATGAACAGGCCCACGGCCACATCTCTATACTCCGCCATCCAATTCTTGCAGAAGTGGTTTTAGCTTCTTATAAGGGCGACCGCGGTCAAGTTGTTCGAGTACGTCGAGCCTCGCATCCCACCTGCGGTCCTGCTCCTCCTCATACTCATCCACAACCTCCTTAACAGTGTCCCTCAATATGCCAAGAAGCTTCGGCTCGGCGTAATCGTTCAGGATATTCTGGACAAGCGTGCAGACATGATCTCGCGAGTACCAGCGTCTCTCCCTAACGATGTCTTCAAAGTGGAACTCCAGCTGCGTTTTGCCGTCGTCCACTTCACGGGGCGAGGCCCTGTGTGCCCGCGCGATGAAATCGAAGGCATTGATCGTGATCGAGAACACGCGCACGTCTCTGAAGAAGATGGCGTCGTGCCCCGCTCTGTGCATCACTGTGTAGATGTTGAAGAGCGCTTGGCTGGCGTGGTACATGTTTGCGAGGAGCGTCATCTCGAAATTCTCCTGCAGTCCGTCCCCGGTTTCTATGAAGAGGAACGGGAAGCGCCGGTCTGAATACTGCTCTGGCTCTGCGCAGGATTTGAGTTTAGGGGGGATCTCTACTGAAGGCCGGTCCGTGGCCATGGAGGATGGTCTGAAGGATATGGCGATATCCGGTTTGGGATTTGGGATCGCCTCGACTGTGTTATCTGGCACTTAGGTTAGCATTTTCCACTTATGATTGGATAGTCAGGAGCTCTGGGGCCTTGTAGACAGAACGAGGCCATGTATTCATATGTGGACATCTCGCATTTCAGGCATAGGCTTTGGGGGAAAATACAAAAAAAGGGGGAGGGGGTTAATGACTAACCTGGACCGCGGACTACAGGTAACTGACGTGTACTATTGAGTGCCCACACTGCTTCACAACTGAAGTCGAATACATTCTTCAAGTATGAATGATTGATCAACGACATCAAGATAGTCCGTCGAAAACTGGAGTCATGGCTAAAGCCCATGCCCCTAAATCGCTCAAGCCCGTCCTTGAACTCCTGATTGGTAATCGTCGGTAATCGTACCGTTGCTTTCCAACTATTTATTTCGGTGCACATTTCTTCAATAGCGCTATAACCGTCGTCGCCGGGCGCCGCGGTTCTGGCTTTCGCTAAGAAATCCTCAACGGTTTTCTGCAAATCTGTAGTTTGATCGAACGTAATCTTGATAGGTGATTCGGCTTTGAAATTCGCGAACTCACCGGCCGCTCCCCGTCCTCGAGCGGGAAAGGGTAAGAGGTGTATATTGCGAGCGCGCAGATCATCTTCACATACGTTCCTGGCTTGGTGGCGGCGTGGTACCAACAGTGTCGAGAGCCCCGAAAATGTATCTATAGTACTTACGGAGATTTCACTGATGGATCCTATCTCGCTCTCATGAAGCCTGATTTGGTCCGGATCGAATATCTCTGGCGGCTGAATATTTGCATGTCCTAGCCAAGCTTTGACTATCTTAGAAATAGTTAGTAAGAGCCGTTGATCGATTAACGATATTGAAAGCGACACACTGCGTACGACCGAGGCTTTTGTTGTTCCTGATTTCCGTCTGGCTCTGGGACGTTTCGAATGGGATCATTGCGCTCTTGATTAACTGCTGCCTCTTTTAATTTCCTGTTCCGAATCCTCTCACTCCTTCGTAGTTCCATCTTCAGAAGCTGTGATTCAGCTCGCCAGCCATCGGAGAGTGTTGATTGGCTTTGTCTGCAGTTCTCTTTTGCGTGCCTTCTGGCGGGAGCACCCCTTTTTGTTTTGTTAGGTATAGCAAAACGACTTTTCAACAAAGAACCTGCCGATAAAAGATGTCGGTTGGTGGCTTATTCAGCTAGTAGTCTCATAGAATAGACACGGCGCGCTGAGAATGGATAGGTGAGAGAGATGTTAGTCATAAATGCCCCGTGAGCTGCGTTTCGGTGCGTGGTACAAGGGGCACAAATGACATTTATGTAGAGACCACATGCTCAACAATAGCATGGGAAGGCAAACACTATTGATGGATTGTTGCATGAACTGCTATAGCCGCTAGGAAGACCGCCTCTGGAAATTTCTCGAGTATAATCCCTTACACAACGGCGGCAAGGAGATTGAGGTCATGCTATTACATAACGCCGAATCATTCTCAGATACATACGTTATGTCGAAATTGAGGTATAGTTTTATTGTTATGTTTTCTGTGCGTCAAGTGGTTTACCGTGACAGCGGAGATTCGTTGCTACTCTTTGGTCATCTTTCGAGCGGAAAGTTTTAACGCGAACTGGAGAGTCTCGTGTCCGGGCTCAAATGAAAGTCGCACGATAGCTCCGTAAGAAAAGGCATAAGTACAGGCGCTACTCATATGGGTATAAGGTCACACGGTATAAGGTCACACGGTATAAGGTCACACAGCTACGGAGGTGCCAGCTAGAATTGACCGCTCTGCTTTGCACTTGTGAATCACTGCCAAGCATAGTGGCTAATTCTGGCTGGCATATCCGTACGGTGTATTAGTATCCGCAGGAAGCGCGCGGCTAGTCGCAAGTGGCTAGGTTGACAATGAAAATCGAATAACAATTTAGCATATCTCTTCGTTGGTATTTGGATGTTTTCAGCTATATAGGTTGATGTGATTGTATGTCCTCATGACCTATTACATAGGGATAAGGAATGCCCTCTGAGTTTATAATGTAGCAAGAGGCTAATCTAAGTAGAGGCGATTCTAACTTAAAATAGCGGTCGTAATTTAATTTGATTTGATTTAAAATTGTTTTATATTAAGAAAACAACTGTGTTATAATTATTTAAACTTTTTAAAAAGTATTAAATATAATATGTTTTTTTTAATTAGTTATAAAAATTATATATATTTAAAAAGTATAAAATATTTATTATAAGTTTTAAAAAATTAATAATTTTTAATTTTATTATTTATATTAATTAAAATTAATAAATTTATAAATATTATTAATTTTTTAATATAAAATTATAAATTAAATAATTTTAATTTTTATATAAATATACGTTTTTTTTATAAAATAAATAAAAAATAAATAAAAAATAAATTTAAAAAATTATTAAAACGTTATATAAAAAAAATTTTTTTATAATAATATAAAAAACTTATAAAAATAATATAATATATAAATAATATAATAATATATAAATAATATAATAACGTAAAAATATTATATAATAACGTAAAAATATTATATAATAAATAAAATTAAATATAAAAAAAAAACGTAAAAAAAAGTTTTATTTTATTTTTTAAATATAAAAAATATAATTTTTAAACCGTAATAATAAACTTAATTTAAAATAAATTTATTAAAAAATAAAAAAAAATAATTTAAAACGGTTTTTAAATATAATTAAAATAAAAATAAAAATTATATTTAATTTATTTAAAATAAAAAATTTAAAAATTTTATTTAAAATATAATAAAATTTTATATAATAAATTAAATTTATAAAAAAATTTAAAAAATAATTATTTTTAATCTTTTATTATTATTATTTTTTTAATATAATTAAACGTTAATAATTTTAATAATAAAATTATTATAACGTAAAAAGTTTATATATTATATTATAATATTTCGTAATTTAATAAAAAGTTTAAAAAATTATAAAATTTTATATTAATTATTAAAAATATCGGTTAATTTTAATTTTATTTCCGAATTTTTTTTTATATAATTTTATTTCGATATTATTTTTATATTAAAATTTTCCGTTTTTACGTTCGGGTAAAAAAATTATTAATTAATTATTAATTTAACAAATATTATTATTATAATAAATTAAATAATTTTATATTTTTAAATAATAATATTATTATTTATTTAAACTTTTATAATAATAATAATATTTAATTTTATAATAATAAAATTAATTATAATATTAATTATAATTTCCGTGTCCGGAAAATAAAAATAATAATTTATTAAAAAAAATTTAAAAATTTTAAAAATTTCGGAATATTTATTAAGTTAATATTCCGTCCCTGCCCGGTAATATATAATTAATATTCGGACTTTTACGTTTTCGTTTTTTTTATTTTTTTCGGAAAAAATTATTATATTATTAAACTCGCGTTTATAATTAAATTTATTATTTAATAATAATTTTAATTTTAAACGTAATAAATTATAAATATTTAAAATTAATTAAACTTATATTTATAATTTTTTTAATAAAAATATTAATTAATTTATTATTTTTAATATTTATATAATTAAAGTTTTATTTAAAAATTATTTAATATATTTTTATTAATTAATAAATTTTAATAAAAGTTTTTTAAACCGTTATAAAAGCGTTTTTTTAACGTAACGTAAAACTGTTATATTATTAATATAAATAATAATATTTTTATTTAAAAATAATTTAACTGTTTTTTAAATTTTTAAAAAATATTAACGTTTTTAATATTAAAAACATTTTTTATATTATAAATTTTTCCGTTTTTTTCAGCAATTTTATTAATAATTTTATAAATTACGAAACTGTAATTTAAACTTTTAATAGTTTTAAAACTATTAATAAAAATAATAACGTTTTATATATCGCGTTTTACGAACTAATTCGTAAAATTTTTAATTGTTTTTTTTTAATTATATTATTTATAAAGTTTATTTTTAAACTTATAAAATATTTTAAAAAATATAAAATAAATCGGTTTATTATTAAAAATAATTTAAAAACAAGTTATAAGTTAAAATATAATTTATAAAAGTTATTTATTTTACGTTTTTTAATTTTTTTAATTAAAAAATAAATTTTTAATATTATACAGATATAATATATAAAACGGAATTTAATTTTATTTAACGCGATTTAAACTATAAATAATCCGTTATTTATAAATAATAATAAATTAAATTACGTTTTTTAAATTAAAAAAACGTTTCGAATTATTTTAATAAAAAATTTTTAAATTAAATCGATATAACTTTTTAATTTAATATTAGTTTTTTTTAACTTGTTTAATTTAACGTGTTTAATTAATTTAATATAATTTTTATATTAAATTTCGTATCCGTATAATAATAAAAAAAATATTATTATTTTAACAATTTTATATAATACGGTTATAAATAAACTTCGTTTAATAAAAGTTAATATTTTAATATAATTAAATATTTTTATAATAATTATTATTCGTTTTTTTATATAACGTTTAAAATTAAATTTTTTATTTAATTAAACTTTTAATTATTATAAAATTAATTTAAACTTTTATTAAGTTTATTTAACGTTGTTTTTAATATTTTTTAAATTTTATAAAAAAATTAAATCGATAATATTAATTATAATAACGATTTATAAATTAATAATTTTTTTATTTTTAAAAAAATAAATCGTTTTTATTTTTTTTAAAATAAAAAAGATTTTATATATGTTTTTATATTCGAAATTTTTATTAACTTTTTATATTACGAATTAAACACTTTTATTAATTATATTAATTATTTTTAAAATAATTATATTATTTATATAATTTTATTAATTATTATTACTTTTAATTAATTTAATTATATATAATATATAAAAAATTAATAATTAAAATAATTTTTAAAATATATTATATTATTATTTTTATATTTTCGTAATAGTTTTTTTAATTTTAAACGTATATTATAATTAATAAAAAAATTATTCGTTAATTTAATAATTATTACGAGTTAGTTTTATTATATTATATATTTAAAAAATCTTTTTTAAATAAAATATTAAACGTTTTTTATACGTTTATTATAATTAATATTATTTTTTTACTTTTAATTAAAATTAACTCGATATTATATATTAAATTTATAATTAAATTTATTATTAATTTTATAAATAATATTTTAACGTATTATTAATTAAAAAACTTTTTTTATAATTTAATTTAAATTATTTAACGCGTTATAATTTTTTTATAATTTTTATTAATATATATAAAAAAAGTTATAAATCGGAAAAATTTATAAATCGAAAAATTAATTTTTTTTATTTTAAAAATTATAATAATTTATATTGTTTTTTATATTATTAAAAAATAACCGGTTTTTAAAATACGTTCGTTTAATAATTTATAATACTTTTTAATTTATAATTAATAAATTTTAACGATTTTTATAATAATCCCGTTTTTTTTTAAAAAAAAAATAATATATCGTATATATATTTTTAAAAATTTTTTTAATATTAATTTAATATTTTAAAACAAATAATTTAATCCGATTAATAATTTTTTAATAAAATATTTAAATTATTCTCGGTATTAAATTTTCGGGAAATTTTATTATATAAATATTATATTATATTTAATCCGTTTTTAATAAATTTATTAATAATAACGTTTTTTAAAAATAATATTTTATAATAAATTTTAAATTTATATTAATTAATTACAGAATAAAGTTTTTTATTAAAATTTGTTTAATTTATTTAATATTTTTAATATTTTTTTTTAATTTTACGGATAATAATTAAAAATTCGCGTTATTTAATTAAAACAAATTTAAAATTTAAATTTTTTTTTTAAATTAATTTTTTATTAATTATTTATTAATCGTTTTAAATTATAATATATTTAATTATTTATTAAAAAAATAATTTTTTTTAAATTTTTTATTTTAAACCAACCGCGTATATTATATTAATTAATAAAATATTTAATATTTTAATAATTTATTCGATTTTTTAAAATTTAATAATTTCGGATAAATCGAGTAAAATTTCGGTTTTTATTTTAATTATATTCGAAAACCGTTTTAAATTATTTTTTTTTACTTTTTAATAAATTTATTTTAAATTAAACTTATTATTACGGTTTAAAAATTATATTTTTTAAAAATAATAATCCGATTTTAAAATATATTTATCATTTAAATATATTTTAAAAGAAAAACGTTAAAAAAAGTTAAATTTATAATATAATTATTTTTATATATAAAATATAACGGACCTCCTATACAACAATATAGGAGTACGTACGGGGTTTTGATTTACAGGTAACAATAGGAGCTCAGTAGGTGTCCGTTAGGAAGTTTTCAAAATATTCCCCGTTACTTTGTAATAAAAACAATTAATTCTAAGTAAAAAATATATTATTTAATAAAAAAATAAGTTAATAACTAAAAAATAAAAACGAGTAATTAAATATAAAAAAAATTATAAAACTATATAGAATTTTTAATAACTGTAAGTTATAAGTATTTTTTTATAATCTTAAATCAATTAAAATCTTTTTTTTTTTATAATTTTAAATTAATTAAAATCTTTTTTTTTTTATAATTTTAAATTAACTAAGATCTTTTTTTTTTTATAATCTTAGATTAACTAAAATCCGCTTTTAAAGTTTAGCCGGGCTGTTTAAATAATATTAAATTATCTTTGTTATATTATAATATTATTTTCTTTTTTTTTTTAATCTTTGTTTTTAAAAATCTTTTTATTATATATATATTTTTTTTTTTTTTTTATAATATCGCGAGTTATTAAATCGTTTTTTAAACCTCGTTTTAATTAACGCGAAAATCGCGATTTTTCTTCGGCGTATATTCGTATTTACAGTTTTAAAATATTTCCTTGTTCTCGTTGTTTTAAAAACAACTTTTTTTATTTTATATTTCTTAAGTTTAAATCGTATTTAATTTGTATTTTTAAAGTCCGAAGTTTTTATAACAGTTCCGGGATTAAAATGTTTAATTTATCCGATATTAATCGCGAACGTAAACGGATTATTACCAAGTGTTATCGAATAAAAAAAAATTATAAATTTTAACGGGACGTTTAGTTTATTTTCGTAAATAAAAAAAACTTTTATAAAAAAAAAGTTTAAAAATATTAAAACGAGAACTATTGTTTATTAAAAAGTTAGAACGTATTAAATATAAAAAAAAAGAAACAGTATTTTAACAAAAGTAAAAACGGGTAATAAAAGAACAAACGGCTTTTTTAATATAAACTATTAACGTTTTTTCCGTTAAGTTTAATTAAAAAACGTTTAACGCTTTTTTATCGGTCGATTTTATTTTTTTAATTTTAATCGGTTAAAATATTAACAATAAAATTAATCGATAATTATTATAATAGTTTTTAAATGTTTTTTAAATTTTTAAATATTATTAATATATAAATACTTTTTTTATTTAACGAAATATTCGAATTTATTACTATTTTAACAAAAATCCAAGATTTTTTCGATTTTATAAATGTTTTAATCGGTTTTTATTTTAAATTATATTTTTAATAATATATTTTTTAATACAAGTTCGAGTAATAAAATATAAAAAACAAAATAAATTCGTATTATATTTAATAATAATAATTTATAATTAGTTAATAAAATAATTTTTTTAATTTTAAAAAGTCTAAGTTTTTTAAAATTTAATTTATTATTTAATTGTTTTATTTTAATCTAAGGAATATTAATATTTAGATTTTGTTTTTATTAGAACAAATAAACTTTGTTTTTTTTTATTAAAATTAATTTTTTAATTTTTTTTTTATTATAATATTCTATTATACGTTATTAAATAAATTAAAATATAGTTTATAATTTAATTTATATTGTTTTAATTTTTATAACAAGTATTTTAACTTTTAAAACGATTGTTTTAATAATAAGAACTTTAGTTCGGGATTTTTTTTATCGGTTTATATCTGTTTAATATTTATAAACTGTTTTATAAAATAACATGTTTATATTTTTATTTATAAATATGTTATAAATTAGCTAAGTTATAAATAAAAGTTCGTATTAATTATTTTATTCGTAATTAATATAACTCCGGAAGTATTATTTAAATGTTTAATTTAACTTTTTTGTTTATTTATCTATTTAAAAGTAATAAATAGTTAAAAATTTAAACTTTATACTAATTTTTTTAAAAAAACTTGTATTAAATTTGGACGTAAAAAAAATGTCTCGATTAAAGATAATTCGTTTAAATAGTCCATGTTTATCTAAGTATATTAAATATAGTAAACTATCGGGCTTAACTAATATTTTCTTTTATTATAACAAAAAAAGTCAAAAGGTGTCCGTCCGGGATTATAATTACGTTTAATAAACGATAGTTTATTATTACTCGTTATATTAAGTTCTTTTTCTTATTTCGGGCCTGTTTTTTATTTTTTATTTTTAATATTAATAAGACCGGGTAACTATATAATAATTCCGATTTACGTATAAACCCTTGTTTTAAATTCTTTTATATATAATTTTATAAAACTTTAAACTTTTTAAAACTTATATAATAAATCTAGTACAACTTAGGTTCGTATTTTTTTTTTAGTAAGATTTAGTAATTTTAAAATCTGTGTTTAAATAATTTATTTTTTTCCGGTATTTTAAACAAGTTTTTATGTTATAAATATTCTTTTAATATTTTGATTTTTTTTATTATTTTTTATATTTTGTTAATATTTTTAATATCTTAAGTTATCGTTTTGTTTTTTTATCGAATTACCGGGTCGTTAATTTTTAATTATTTTATTCCGAAAATAACGTCGTAATTAAAAATATTTACAATATCGAATATAATCTGTTTTTTATGTTTTTATATTAATATATCGAATAATTTAATTTTTTTAAATATACGATTATTATTATAATTTGATTTATTTTTATTAAATATTATAATTTTATACGATTTGTTTTTATATTTTTAAAATATACGATTTTTTTTAATAACTCGGGGTAATATAAAATCGATTTCGGATTTTAAATCTACTAATGTTCGATATTTTTTCTTATTATATTTTATTTCGATTTTTATTTGTTTTTATAAACCGTACTGTATTTTTCGTAAAGTTTTTATATCTTCGGTTTTTTATCGTTTTAATAATAAAAACCGCTTTTGTTTTTTAATTTCGTATTTTATAAAACTATTTTTTAAACTTTTGTTTTTATTATTATATATTTAAAACATTTATTATTTATATATTTATATTATTGTTTAATTT